>CM056599.1:15369626-15969626 GCA_029721355.1 Tegillarca granosa
ATAGCAATTTATGCACGATATATGTGTAATTTACGAATACGTTGGCCACAAAAAAACCCTATTTAAATGGTAAGAATAAAAGATATATCTATACCTTGTACTTTGTGTGGTCTATTTCAGAACTTAACGAAGATTTTAATTGGAAAATGTTTTTCTGGGATTGGATTAGAAGCTTTTTAAGATATTTGGGTAATATAATACGTATAGATCTATATTTAATTTTTTTTTTAAATAGAAAAAATGGCCATATGATTGTCAGAATCAGTATTATTTAAAAAAACGTTTGTGGGCCATGAATTTCATTTCGCCATGTCCATTTTATTTAAACTTTCTAATTATCTATATAGATCTATATTTTTCCGTGAAATTTTAATGGGTAAGTCAGTGACGGGAATATTGATTTAATTAATTAATCGATCAAATCGAACACTCCTAAGGAAAAAGTACCAATTTTCACACATTAATAAGAAAACCATGGTTTCTTCTAATGTGACAATTTACACGGAGGGTTTACATCTCCCCAACTGATCAAGACATTTAATATGTATATTCTTTTTTTCTTAATTTTTTTAAATAAAAAATCTGGTTCCATGTTTTGTATAAGATGGTTGTAATTTCATTAGTTATTTGCATTGATCTCAAAAGACACTAACAACTAACATTGTGATATTTAAATTTAAGATTTTTTTATTACATTCTCTCAAGTCGGGCTTATAAATTATACTCAGTAAACATACATGTAATACTGTTTATATTTCTTCCGTTTACCATCGTTTTGTTTAAATCCATTGTATTGTTGTTACTATTGTCATGTGCTACTTTTGATTTTTTATGAAATAATACATTTAAAAGTAGCACATGACAATTATAATTATCAATGTATGCCATACAATGTTATTGATTATAATATACCGCAAGACATTGTATTCTAAAATTATTTTATGTCACCTGTAAGTTGTATGCTTACAGAATAACTTGTATTGAATTGAATAAACTCTGCCATTTACAGGGTTTAACAAACAAGCCAAAATATTAATTATAGGATTAGATAATGCCGGTAAATCAACGTTACTTAACTTGATAAGGATAATAGACTGGTACAGTTCCCTCCAACCGACCAGCCTCGTAAGTATTCAACTTTTCTCATGGATAACAGATTCAGAACTGTACCTCTTTTGAATTTTTATGAAATACTACTGTGATAAGCACCCATTATTTGATACGGATACACAAGTTAAATCCATAATGGTATTATGGTAATAGAACATGATGCTGGATAGCAGCAATGGATCTTAGCAATAGACAAGGATAAAAGATTTAAAAAAATAATAATTAAAATAATAAAATACATACATAGAAGAAAAGAATTAAGACACTCATATGAAACAACTGTTAAAAAACTTTGCGCGGGGAAGGGCTCTAAACATAATGACATAGGTAACAAAGTAACCAGTGTTGGCTTGGGTACTGAAATACTAGTATGTAATACACATTACCATCTATTTAAGATTTACCCCAGCCCCTTACCCTCAACTCTAAAAAAATATTGATCAGGATTGGTTTTCGATGTGTTTTTATGCTGAATGAATTTTTGATAACTTCATTAATAAGGAAGTAATTTACGCACTTCCTTTTTTGATAGATAAATTATGTCAAACGAAAGTAATTATTTTGTAAAAAGAATTTAGGAATCACAAGTCATTGTATTTATTTTTTTTTTTAAAAAATGACTGTGCTTCTTTTTAGAAAATAATAGGACGGAATATATTTTATTCAAAAGTTAACTAGACAATCGTTTTTTGCATATTAATTTTTCAGGAAGCGAATCTCTAACACTTGGTGGAGTGTCGTTTCAAGCGTATGATCTTGGTGGTCACGTAAATGGTAAGACATTTTACACATACACGCACTCACACACGCACACACACACGAGAGAGAGAGAGAGAGAGAGAGAGAGAGAGTCTTGTTAGCTCACCTGAGCACAAAGTGCTAATCAATGTTAGCTATTGGTATCAATAGAGGCAGACCCTCCATCGTCCGTCAACAATTGCTTCAAATGACTTCTTCTCAGAAGTTGGTCCGTCCGTTCGTCAACAGTTGCTTCAAACGACTTCTTCTCAGAAACTTCTGGTCACATTTTGTTCAAACTTGGCCAAAAGCATCTATAGAACATTGCCTTTCAGATTTGTGTTTTTGGTTGCCATGGTTACCAAATGAAGGTCACATTGACCAACATAGTTGAAAACCTAAAAAAAAATCTTCTTCTCTAAAACCACTTCACTGAGATAAAATCTGATGTGATATTTGGCATCTAAAGCATCTTTCATACCAAGTTTGTGAATTTCACTAATTTTGTGAAAAATTAGGTTACACGTTTTTGCGTTTATTTTTTGTACATTGTAAATAGTACTTTATTACCAAAATTACGATGATGAATAAATTAAGGTGAATTCTTCCTCCAAACATCATTTTCTTAATTGAAGAAACATATGTGTTTTAATTTTCATGAAATTCTGTAAAATACAAGTTGCTTTTTTCGATCTTTTGATTTTCAATTCTAGCAACCCAAGGGTCTGGCTTTCTGATCCCAGTGAGTCTACTTTTCTGTCTTTCTTTTTTATTTCTGAATTTTATGAAATTTGCATGGAATAAATTTTATGAATTTTTACTTTTTAGTGTAATTATTATTTTTGAAATACATGTGATACTGATATGTAGATATAGCTAAAACTTTGAAATATTTTTTTTTTTGTTTTACAAAATAACTGTTATGTGACATAATTTAAACTAATTGAACAATTTTTTTTACATAATATGCTGTTGACTTTTACAAATTTTAAAAATATTTTAATTAATTTGTAAAATCTGTAAAGTCTTAAATCCTGATCTGAAAATTGCTCATGTGAGCTTTTGTTTTGGATAGGCACTCTGCCATCCATCCATCCATCAAAGGACTTCTTCTCAGACACTACTGGTCACATTTCATTCATATTAGTCAATAGCATCTATAGACCATTGTCATTCACATTTGTGTTTCTGGTTGCTATGGTTACCAAAAGTAGGTCACAGTGACCTAAATGGCTAAAAACCAAAACAATAAAAATAAAGTTCTCTGAAACTACTTCTTTTGAGGCAACATTTTATGACTTACCAGGTATTATCAAGGCATACCGGTTACATTTAAACTCAGGTGAGCAAATTAGGGCCATCTTGGGCCTCTTGTTTTTTAAAGTGTTTTAGTTTTATTCGTAGCATTTGTGGATAAAATATCTTAAGCAGTGAAATCTTTTTTATTTTTTTACATTTAGCTAGGCGACTATGGAGAGACTATTTTCCAGCTGTAAATGGGGTAGTCTTTATAGTTGATGCAGCAGAGAGGGAACGATTTGAAGAAGCACGTACTGAAATAACGGTCAGTATCATATACGTATTCTGATATAATATTCTGTGTACACTAGAATAAATATTTGTAATAATTTTATTTTATTCCTAAAATAAGATTGGAATAATATATCGTAAACATTTAACTCAAGTGAAATGTATATCATACTCGTAGTTACCGTCACCACTGACTCGGATTCGAACCTGCAACCTATGAAACTATATCTCAATTCATAAAACTCAATGTTTTATTAAGGAGATTAAATGATGGAATGAATATCTATATGGTAACCCAAATATGGTTCATTTTGGTTATTGCTTACAGTTTTAAATATGATATGGTGGAAACGCTCTTTTTTCACAATAATGACCGTTAAGATAAATTATAATCACCCCTACTCTCTTTCAATAGCTAGAATAATGTTGCTGCGGCTTTGAACAACCCCCCCCTCTCTCTCTCTCTCTCTCTCTCTCTCTCTCTCTCTCTCTCTCTCTCTCTCTCTCTCTCTCTCTCTCTCTCTCACTCTCCGATAATTAAGATTTATTGTGGGTTTTTTTTTTTATACCAGGGTGTTTTAACAGATGAAAACATTTCGGATGTACCAGTTGCAATCCTTGGAAACAAAACAGACCGAGTTGAATGTGTTGGTGTTGAAGAACTAATAAAATCACTAGATCTCTCAATACACTTGTCACATAATACTACACAGGTATGGTTTTTTTTTAAACAAAACAATTATAAATTAATGCTAGTGAAATATTGCGAAATGTTTAGATTGAAACATCACTGACTGACTGGAAAATGTCTCTCTTGGTAATAAAAAGTTTGCAGAATGTTCTTTTGGTAATATTTGATAAAAAAGGCTTGTCTCTAGCCTACTGGTCAACAACTAACTTAAAACAAACATCCCTTTTCATGTGTTACATATATTGATTATAAATGTTGGATGAGGTTATTCAAGATAGGTGTCATAGACAAAATTTTTATAAACTACAACATTTAAATTTTTATCATATGCAAAAGTTTTATAAAACAAATCATTTGAAAATTTTGTCATCTGCCAAATTTTGAGTATTTTATTTTATGAAAATTCAAAGTTTTGGATATGACATTGTCTTAATTGAATACAAACTGTGAACTACTGCTGAGCTTGAAGGCTCTATATATCGTATAATAAATAAATTTTTAATTTCCAAAGTATTAGATGCAGAACGTCTTTTTATTTTAATTCATTTTTACCGTCAGTTATAAGGGATTGGAATGATATTCCAAATGATATTAAGAACAGCTCTCCATCTGTTTTTAAAAATTCAATATTACAAGCTTAAAGCTACTGTTTATTATAATTGTGGACCTCGATTGGGCCAAATATTTCATGCCAGATTATGATTGGAATGTAGCTCTTTAAAATGTCACTTGTTTCATAAAAATTTAGTTAATGACCCTTTTTGTCGCTGTGGACTTGTTGAAAATTTAAAACACTTTCTTCTTTTTTCTTTTTTGTCAGCTGTTTAATAATATTCGCTCAAGAACCATTAATACTCTTCCTTATGTATTAAGTATTGACACATTACTGTATGGGGATCCCATGTTATCAAATCAACAAAATGAAGAAATTTTTTTAACTGTTCAAGAATTTATCATACAGTCAAAACGTTTCAATACATAATTATATAGTACCATGTAACCGACAAACACCCACGTAGTTATATTTTCTTGTCCTTTTTCTTTTTTTATTGAATTATTTATTGATTTATTTGTTCGTTTATTTATTTATTTATTTATTTGTTTATTTATTTACTTACTTACTTGCTCGGTTGTTTGATTTATACTTATTTAATGTTTGAGCTATTTATTATATATTTGTAACTCTGTGTATGTATTGTAATATATGTTATCCAGGAAGACTGGTTTATATAAGAGTTTTACTCTTGTTCCGGAATCCATTTTCGTACCATTTATAATATTTTGTGTATATTATTCAAATAAATAAAATACTGTTTAAACTAAATTTTTAATTGGTATTACTTTTTTTCTTTTATTTTTCGTAGTCAACCATGTTAAATAACACAGATGAAGAATCATGCCGACCGTGCAGACTCTTTATGACCAGCATGTTAAAACGACAAGGATACGGCGATGCATTTAGGTGGCTTGCTAGTTCAATCAAATGAGTTACTTTGGGTTTTGGGGAAAATGAAGATTTTGTCATTTTTAAATTTTTTGAAAGTATTCCCATGACACCTTAATTTATTCTATTTTATTTAATGAGTGAAATCGTAATGTCTACTGAAGGTACGTACCAGCATGTGACAAATGCTTGTTTCAAAACATTAACATTCAAGTATTCTGTGAGTACAGAATCGCCTGAGCGAAGAAATCCAGATAAATCTGATATCGTGATTTACTCATAATTTTTAATATCAATGCAAACTTTAAAAAATTGTTGTCAAATTTTTTCGTATATTTGCAAAATATTGACATTTCAGAAATGTAAATACATTATCATATAATAAACCCTATAAAATGATTGTTTATTTTTATGATTGTTTATTTTTATGTTTTGTTAATAATTTTTAACACTTTTTATATGAATATGCTATCTCAATTATGTTGTTATTTTTATAATCATAAATTATTATACAAATTGAATAAACTTTGTTGTTGTCATTTTATTTGCATGTAAATATGTCAAATGAAACCAAACTTATGAAATCGACTGGTTCACTTGATGCCAGGGTACTGTAACTAGGAGTTTCGGGTATGCTTGTCTGTGGCATGCTGACACAGCAGTGAGCTTGCTTATAGCAAAAGTTGTCATATGTGCATGCTAGTATAAAGCTGACCGTAGTACATACTCTTTCCTCTCAAACATACAAGAACTTGTTCTTAGATTAATCCTTAGAGATAAATAAACTTGCTGTCATCACAAGAAACAAACAAACAAATATAAATAAAAATAAAATAAATACATAGTGTGAATAAACTGCCAATTTGTAAACTAAGTTAAGTTTGTTTTATAGTTTTTGAAGAGTTAAACAAGAAATTTTGACATAATAATCGACGATAATCCAAAATCGGGATTATTTTAATCAAACCCTTTATTCTGCAGTAATATTTGATAGGGGCCTGCCATAAGTCGGGATTAATTTAATCAATTTTTTCTGCACAGCATAAAACTTGATAAGCACACACCCAAACTCGGGATTAATTAAACGAACCTTTTATTGCATAGTCATAATGTTTTGTTGCAACTATAGTTTTAAGCACCATTCTGCCTTTATATAAACAAATCTTGGAGATTTGAGCTTTATTATGCGGGGGGCCTTTTGCCTGATGGTTCTAAAGCATGCGCTTACGGATAATGTTCAGCGCCTCTCACTGCCTGGGTTCGAATCCCACCAGGGACAGATCCTTGTGTGAGAAAGGTTGTCAGTTCACTTGCCGAAGGTCGGTGGTTTTCTCTGGGCACTCCGGTTTCCTTGACCATCCCAGAACTGACCGCCTTGAAATAAGTGAAAGAATCTTGACTGGGGTATGAAACACCATTACCCCACTCCACTCTATATTATGTGGGATGGGGGTTGTAGAAGACAAGAAAAACTCAAAGTAATGGATGATGCAAACACTTGCCATCAAATGGATTAGATGAACCAACCTGTTATCAACTATAAAACATTATCACCTTACATAATGAGCAAGAATTAAATTTGTTATCGAATGTTTCATCTATGTAAACTGGGGCTGGGGTGGTTTGGTTACAAAAGTACCCATTTTTGTATGGGCAATGAAAATATTCAGAAATGTTGCAACATCCATTTTTACAGTTAGGGATTCTACAACACAAAGGAAGTTGAAAATATTTATAGTAAACAACAAATACATACATTCTAAAACTTCAAATTGGTCCGTCTAACACTTTTTTAAAAATACTTTGTTGATATAATGGATTCAAATCAAAACACATATTTTTGAAAAACATTTATTGCATATAAATACAGGAAGTACAAAAGTCAACACTCATATAACACATTATTATAGAAATATTAAGAAAGAAAGAAAAAAAAAAAAAAAAAGAAATATCATAAAAATAGAGTACTTGTATTGTACTTCAGCGATACAGTATATCATCAAATTGCCAATACTTAAAAACTTATCAAAATATCAATTTGCATGTTTTTTTCATTCCAACCAGGATATTAAATCTGTCATCTGGGATGTTAAACACCATTACTCAACTCATTAAATCTGTCCAGTATAAATTTCAATTTTTCTTTTGTATTATCCAGTTTAAACAAGTTTCATTATATTCATGTATTTACTGGTTTTAAAATTTGCCCAGTATACAAAGGTATCATCTACCAGCATCTGTTTTAAACAGTTTTCACTATTCATTAACAATTTTTCTTAAATTTATTATGTATAAAAAGTTGTCTTTTTTAAAATCTACCGGTAGTTGAAAAAGATGATTTCACTTGATTTTTAAGTTCATGCATAAAAAACATGCATATGTAAACTATTAAATGTTCACATACCTGTGTTGAAGTTTCACCAATGGTTACAAATGATTACATTGATAAGATATGAAGGTATTTTAAAACTGCACAAATATAAATTTATCATTTGAAGCAAGAAACTTGGCTTAACACAGAAATACCTTATAGTCTTTTTAATGACAAATCTTCATCTCAAATCTGAAAATCAACCAATACTTATGGAAGGGTTCAAATACCAAAAAATTATTTTTGTAAGACATAAAATGAAAAAGGTAAAATTTCTAGGTTAAAAAATAGCTCAACTACTAGTAATAAGCAAAGCATGCCTTTTTAAAACCTTGTGTATGGCCTTCAAATATAGAAACACATTGTTATTTTTTCCTCAAACAACATCAAATTTATAAATGGTTAGAATATCTGTAAAAAAAATCAGTTAAAAATTAAAATTACATTTGAAAATGTGCCATCTGCAGTCTGAATTAATCAAATTAAAAAAGTTTTTTTTTCCAAATTTGTTTTTAAGGCACTATATTTTCCAATGTATAAATTAATCTTCTATATGAGTTCTACATTGTCATCCATATTTTATAAATGTTTTAAACTGGTCATATGTTTGTGGAATGAAAAACTTAACAAAATAAAATTGTTAAAAACATCATTATGCATAAGCTTGGTGTTTTTCAGCTAAATAAGTGTTTCTATTTGAAAAAAAAAACAACAAATTTTTATATATTTTTTCAATTTCATTTAAAGAATTACCAGAAAATTGTTATTTAAAAAACACACACTTTACTGCATACATTAAAGCATCAAGTTATAATGGTTTCACTCACAAGCACTGCAAAATTTTTAATATTTCAACTTTTTGAATGCAATTTAGCATGGTGGTTATAACATAAACCTACATCATATATTAATTTGTATACCGGTAGATATTTATGGATGACAGTGTTTGCTATTCAAGCCATAATTGAAACAGGTTTGTCAAGAATTGACAATATACTAAAGATATAAATGCAAAGAAAGACTGTTATTTTTAAAGCAGATTTTAAGCAGATCAAATCATAAGATGATTTTTTGTTAGTGTGTAAAATATAAATACATGTATTATATTAATTTAACAACAACTATGATATATGTATCATAAAATAAATTACTCAATCAAAAATCTATTATATATTGCAACAAACAAAAAACTTGAAATATTATTTAATGTAAAAAATATTATTTGTGGAATGTTTTTATTAAAAATACAAATATATAAAAATAAAACAAATAACAATTGTGTATTATGTTATTCAATGAGATTTTCAGTTATATTACACTAACAACAGTAATGGATTTCAATGCCATCTCAAAAAACATATTTTCTATACAGAAATAACAATGAAATATCACAAAAATAATTTCTTAATGAGATTCTTTTGATTAAATATTCAAATAACAATACTTGTACTTTTTATAAAGTAGCAAATAGGGACTATAAAGGTCTGTTTCTTTTTAAATTAAAATGATTGTCATTATAAGTATAAATCATAATTTTGAAACAATTAGGGAACGGACCTTAACTTCATTTTTATTTTATTTTGTTCTATTTCATTTACTCATTAATATATCAATAAATTTAACTACAGGACATCTTTGCAGGTGCAATTTACCTTTGCATGTAAAAAATTGGACATGCCATATCGACAAGACTAAGTTAAAAATAGCAATAACTTTAGAAATAAGAAGTGGATTGTAACAAAAATCAAACTTGGACTACATTTTATTATGAAAAAAAAAAACATGCAAAATGTGAATCAAATTCATTTGATTTTTAAAGAGTTATGAAATGGTAATAAATGTGACCCTAACATCATGTCAAAATATGCCACATTTGTACTGAAAAGCATACCAAAAATGTAGAAAATAATTCATCTTTTCTTATTACACAATTCTGGGTAAATTTTTTATGTCTGATAAAGAAAAATAAAGGAAAAAAGGAACTTGGGGCTTTAAAAAAATTGTTGATAATTAAATCCAAATTTACAGAGGGTCAATTATAATGAGTTTTACATAAATGGTTGAATTAACAATATCCTCTAATTAAGAAATCTAAAACATCAAATCAAAAACATACATTATTCTAAATAAATATCAGATGATGATGTGGGTCAGGTAATCTAGAAAAGTAAGTTTAAAAATGCCCTTATTCACAAAATATAATTGTTGGTATGTTTCACATAAAATAAATATAGAAATAATATATACAAAAAATAGAAAAATACTTTTTCATAAAACTACATTCTTAGTTTTGTATTTCATGAGTTTAATGTCAAAACTGAGATGTAGAAAATATATAAATAAATATTTTTTGTCAATTTCCAGAATATGAAAAAAAAAAAAAAGGAAAAAAAATGAAGAAAATCACAAAACTATAAAATATGCACAGGTTAAATATCTCATCTAAAATTTAATAAGAATCATTCATAATAACAGATTTATTTAAAACTGATTTTCAAAATATGTAAGGTTAAAATTTTAAAAATGTTTTTAATGCAAATTAATATAATGTTTAACTCTGAATAATTTTTTATGTTATATCAGTGATGAGCTCTTTTTGAAATTATTTTCTAAATATATAATTTACATGTTTTTTTTAAAAACCAAGATACATGTATGTTTGATGAATGTCCAATAAATTTTTTTTAAAATAATTATATCATTTTTCAACACTTAAGAAATCTCCATCTTTTCCACCTGTTAAATGTTTGCAGTTTTGTTGTTTACAGCTCCTCGTGTAGTTTTAGTCCATCACGAACAACACTTTCATGGACAGGATCAACTTTCTTTGCTGCTTTTCCAAAATGTTTCATTATGTCCTCATCTGTTTGGTCACATTCCATTTCTGCTGCCTGAAAAAGTTAAAATATATATACTAGGAACTGTTTGAAGAAAAACATAGTTCACTGGCCTATATAGTCCCTTATTTAAAAACTTTTCACTTTTGTCCATCAAAGAACTTTAAAAAAACCCTTTAATATCTAAACTCATTTGTTTCCATTTTTTAAATATGTTTTTGGTCTTATTTAAATAAAAAATTCAGAAATTAAGATTTTTAATTACATGGTGACAGTACGTAAACCAGTAAACTCTTTGGTTCTTCTTACAAACCAGCTATTTTAAGTCCTAATTTTGAATGAATGAAAATGTAATCAAAATCAGTGTAACAGGAGGGTGGAAAAACCTGAAAACCCCACTTCCTCACAGAGTTATCCACCTAAGGATCCAACCCCCCTTCCGGGTGATAAGCGAGCCCACTACCACCAGACCAGAAAGTCTGGCAGTAAATCATTCCATTATATTATACTATGTACATCACATGCATAAGAAAAAAAAACAGTAAAATCTAAACATTATTTTATTTACCCCTTCTTCATTGACAAATCCTTTACAAGCTGGTGTAGTATGGCTGCAAATCTTGTGTGACAAACAATAAAACGAATCCCCTACACGACTCTTCCCATTGTAATATTTGTACAGGACTGGATGCATAGCTGCTCCATAATTTTCTATTTAAAAAGAGAGACAAGACTTATCTATAAAAATTTATAAAATACAAAAATACAGAAATTACAATGCAGAGAGTGTCTGTATTTTGTAAGACAAAGTTTTATTTTATTTTATTAATGTGCCTTGGTATGTGAGTGTTCTTAAACCAAAGCTCTTTTCACTGTATCAGTTATTGAGTGATATATAATATAGATTCTATTGATATGGAATGTTATGAGATTGAGGAAAATGAATGTTGAAATTAATATGGACATTCCTCTGTATATCTCTCTGACATATTGAAAGAGTTCCTTAATTAGCTTCCTTAATGCATAGTATACCCCTGTTTATTGCCCCAGATAGGTTTCCATATACAAAATTTTATAAAACTACAAAAAATATTATTTTGTATTTTGATATACAAGTACTATATTTCATTTAACAATATAACATGATAGGTTGTTGGTTTTTTATTACATAAAGACTTACTTTGATTTTTAAATTTATGATCCTGTTGTTAAATTATCATAAGGGAGACTGTTAAGACCTACTTTAATTACATCATTGGACATTTTTTTATATTGTCTATTGCTCATCATAAACAGATATAAAAGATATATGTTGTAACACTACTTACTGAGTAAATGTTTGCAGATCACTAACAGCTTGTCTACACTAGCTTCATGTATATCAAAGGATTTTTTATCACAAGTCTGCTTCATCACATTTCTAATTCTTTGACTCATGTCTCCTCCAGTATGATAGCTAAGTTCTTTATTCATTACTATAAAAACAAAAATAAACCATAAAAATTAATATCAGAAGCTATCCTAACAGTAAACCTTTGTAAGAATTAACAAGAACTTTAGGGATGCTCAGTGGCTAAGTTGTCATATGCACCAAGAAGGGGGGAGGGGGAGGAAGGGGGACTTTGTGGCTGTGTACTCATATGTACTAGCTTACAGATCACACTGCCTCTAACTGTCTAGATTTCAACCTAACTCTGGTAGATCCAAGTGTGAAAAAATTTGTTTATAGATTTGTTTGTTGTATGTTTCCTTTACAATCAATGAAAAGACCATCATGATTTAATCAAAAGAATCTTGACAGCTGAATAAAACATGATACTTTTACTTCACTCATATCTGAAATTTGATTGAAATACAAGAAATATCAGTTTTTTTTTTTTTTTTGTTTTTTTTTTTTTTTTGTTTTTTTATTGATATAAAATGTATATATATATATACATGTAGTTTCAGTTTACTTTAGAGTCAGTTTACACACGTTTCACTGTAGTTTTAAATTTATTGATCAAAACAACTTAAAATAGCTGCTGACAGTTTAAGAGATATACATGAATTTACATAAGTTTTATCTATAACAGGAAAGCTTAAGGTTAAAACTGTAGCAGCCAGTTATCAGTCAATCCCCTCCACCCACCCGACCCCTTTTATTCAACTATTTGAATTGAAACCAACAGGTTCCACACCATGAACCACAACGTTCTGTCCTGTACCAAACTGTTAAACAGCCATTTCAAAGGGTCAGACAAACAAATTTTGACCTCCCAACCCCCTTAAATCTAGCAGGATGTTATACCAACTGAGCTAATTGACCACCTGTCAAGTCTACAGTAGATACATTCGAATTGTGGATATTTATTTAGTTCTATACAATATAACTGAAATACTATCCAGCAACTTTGGGAATATTTTATTTATTGGAGATTATCAAGTGATGCCATTTCATCTCTTAAAGAAATGATAGACCAACACATGGGTATTGTATAAATATGATATATAAATGAATTCTATAAATCTTTTATGGTATGTGGTTATGCAAAAGAAAAAAAAAAAAAAATAAAGAAAAAAAAAAAATAAATAAATAAAATGTTACCTTTTATTGTAAGCTCGCATCCTGTACAGTACAATTCTGTAAATGATAATTAAAATAGCAAATAATAAGCATTTATTATGAAGCTACCTTATGCTGCAGTAAATTTATATTAAACCAGTGCATTTATTGCCCAATTATCACGATAGTGACCCAATTATTAACAATGGTTGTCTTGATTAGCTAGTCTTAAAAATTCAACTCGATAATTTATGAAGTTTAAATGCAACACACTTTAAAAAGACACTTGAACTCAAAACTTAAGTTTGCGAATTAATTATCTTTTTGAAGTGTTGAAACCAATGATTTTGAAAAACAGAATCACACATGAAAGTTCAAATTCAAATAAATTAAAAACATCACTTAATTCTGTGAATGTTATGCATGCCAGTATTAATCACTTGACAATTTTGTTAAATAAATTTATCAAAATAGACGATTCAATAATATGGCAACTTCAAAAATAGAACCTACCCCGAGGAATACCCTTTGGAAGCTGCAATTCGTCAGCATTGTGCTCTGATGCAAAACATATGGTCAAAACCATTGTTAACAGAACTACACTTAGCATATACATGTTTAGGAAAATGTCTGTCAGAAGTTAGCTACTGTTTGCAGAATTTTAGAGAGCTAATAAAGTTCTAACACGTAGCGTTGTAGCGTGAGATCTGTCAGTCTTATGAGAAATACAAGCACGCATGCGCAATGTTTAGGGTCTTTTCCGGTATGAGAAATGGTAGGCGGAAGACGGTAAAATGTAGACTTTCAATGTTTCCGGTGAAGAAATATATGCATTTTTCAATTTACGTGCCCCGACAGGCGTGTAACTGTTTTAGGTTTGTTTCATTCATCGATAAAACTTATTAAATGGATGTATGAATGCACAAAAGCAAATATATACAAACCATTCCCTTTGGATTGCAAACAAAACGAAAGTGAAAGTAGAAAGACCTTTTATCAATATGTTAATCCATTGCCCGAAGTAACACAGTGAATTAGGTGCTCGCATCTTGCCTATGTGAGCAATATCTATGGTTAATTTCATAGAAATACAACAGTATGTGTCATAGCTAGCTAGCTAGCTAGTAACGAAGAATTTGATGAGGACATATACATTTTTAACCTAAATCACCATTGCAAGGCTTTAATTAATATGAATAAGACAGAGCCTTGAAAGCCAGTGCAGTTTACTGTCTCAGAAATAAGTAAATTTTTGCTATGTATATTATTATTTTGCAATGCATATTTAATGAATATCAAATATAGGTTAAACGTATCAAGTGGGAGACAATGCACAAACTTTTGAAATTCACTGAGGTTGTATCATAAATGATTATTGCCCCAACTACAAAGTTTCAAGTTATCACTGATTTTTTAAATCAAGATATATTTAATGTTTGTTAATATCAGATTTCATTATTTTTTTCTGTTTTCATAAGTGTAACCATTCATGCTTTCACATTTACACGTGTCATTTTGACATCGTTAAAGTTATAAACTACTAAACGTGAAAATGGTCTAGGTACCTTTTATTTTTATTTTTACTATATACAGATGCATATAGAAGTTAATGCCAATGCTCTTTTATAAACAAATAAATTATATTATGATATTTATGGTTAATTGACTTTGATACTTTAATTAACCCATGATTTTTACACCAACCGAGCACTTGTTCATTTTTAAAGCATGTGTCATTTGCAGAAGGCCATTCAAAGAGCAATATTTATGCTTGGTGAACTAACAATAATCAATACATTTTATGCATCATTATATCTGTTCATATAAATGGTATCATTTTGTTTAATGCCAGTCGTGTAAAGATTTACAATTTTCTTTAAACGTGTAAGCCTTAGTTACCATAAATTCTCACTTGTTTTGCCCAATTTGCTTGCTATTAATTCAGATTAAAACATCTTAACATTCTACTGGAGTGTAATTCCTATATACTTTTATTAGTTTGGTTAACAACTTTATTTCTCAGCTTAAAGCTCAGTGTAAGAGGAAATAATAGAGCAAGGACTGGTCAACCAAGAGTCATTATAATGTGTCTAAACAGGATATGCACATGTACCATGCAGATAATCAATTTTACAATTAGGATTGTGGAATTGATTTATGAGCACATTATTTATTAATTATTGTTATTTTCTTAATTTTGAATGTTGAAACATCAATACCTACTACCATGGGGAGCAGGGATGACAAGTAATGATGGATTTGTGTTTTTTTTTTTTTTATTTTAATTTTGAAAAAAATTGTTAGATTTTGTTCATATTGCTCAATAATTGATTCAGTCATGGAGAATAATTTAAATTTTAACATTTCAAAACATTAATAAGTATACTCATCTCTTTAAATGTGATAACTAATTACCACTTTTGGCTGATAATGAAATTTTTATTCCTGAAACTTTATTCTATAAACCATGTTTGATTAGAATTTAAAACATATTTTTTATTAAATACTGTAAAATAAATCACAATGTTTTTTTTCCTCCCTTTTTTCAATCTAATAAATAATAACAATGTTTATAAATACAATTGAGGATACTGTAGATATGCCAATATATTTTGAATTTCACAATCAGGTATTTTGGGTGTCGCTTTCAAAAATTTTGTTGTATGGCTTCAAATTTTAACACCTTTTCCCTACCTAACAGACAACATGTCTAGGATTTAGGATGTCACACAATTGCTTTACAAAACAAAAGTTTTTTTTTGTATATTAGTCATGTAAGAAAAAAATACATCTCTGAATTTGCAAGTTTATTCTGTTATTTAAAAAAAATAGCCAATGAAAAGTCTTAAATTATTGAGAGGTGTATGAAAATGTCGGTGATGCAAGAATATTGATTCATTCTTTAACATGGAGTTAAATGAGTACCAACAGATTGTCAGCTTTATATCCTCTAACTATAGGATTTATCCTGATGAACTCACAGACAATTCATCAAAAGCAGCAAGAAATAAAAGAGAATATTTCAAAACAAAGACGAAAAAGTTTTTTTTGCAAGGTAATTAGAAAATATCCCAAATATAGGATTGTAAGATTTCTGGAAAGCTATCATTTTTAGTTATGAATTATCCATTTATCAAAATGAACATATTTGGTTATTTTTTATTTTATAATATTTTATTTCATTTTTTTTTTTAATTTGAAATATTTTTATTGTCTCAGGCAAAGTTACAGGGCAGATGATGCCAGAGTTGGGGCTCTGAGTTCACCATCCATTTAACAATATTGACCACATACTTTATAATTATATGGGAAGTAATTCAGCATTTTCAATGTTTGGCTTTTTTATCAGAAGAAAAACTGAAGTAAATTAATTTATCATTTCTTTTAAATATATAGTAGATAACGATTTTATTTCATCTCAGTCTCAGAAAAAAAAAACCAAAGTAAATTATGAAACGATAATAATTTGTCATTTCTTTTAAATATATAATAGATGTTTAGTCCACACTGAGTTATTTCCCTTTATACGTTAAATTCTCTACTTGACTTTTTCAAAAATTATTATACAGTCAATAATTATCATGCAGTAAAATAAAAACAAATGTAAATAACAAGTATATAATATTTTTTTTAGTAATTTTTAATACCTGGGGTTTTTATTGTGTGTGTGTGTGTGTGTGTGTGTGTGTGTGTGTGTGTGCAGTTTACATTTTCATTGGCACAAGATTTTAGTGGTATCTATCTTGATCAGTTTGAACCTTATTTTTCCACACTAGTTAAGAAAATAAATCAATCCAAGTTTTCCAGTTTGTTAAGAACTGTTCATAATTATCATTTTTAATGCAATATTTTTTTCAATGTTAATGCAATATTTTTTTCAATGTCAACATTTTAATTTCATTTCTCCATGCAACTATATTTAACATTTTCTTTTGTATTCTATACTTATATATATAATATCTTGTGAGAAGCAGCAAATAATTTAATGGTTTATACAGTTTAAAATTTCCAATTATTCCAAAAATTGCTTTCTCTTTATTAATATTGATTAAATATGACCCATTAGGATATATCCAATTTTCAACTTCTTCCCAAAAACTATATATTATGTTGCAATTCCAAAACAAATGATCATTTGTTTCTGAAGCTTCCCAACAAAAACTGCAATAGGAACTTTCTGATTTTTAACTTAACTGTATAGTCATTGGTAGCTAATATTCTATGATTTCTAATTTGGAACCACTGTAATTTTGTATTTTTACAATTGATAAATGGGATTTTGTATATTGCCTTCCAGTCTAAGTATTTTTCTTCAAAGGCCAAATTCCATTTTTCTTGGCTCTTAAATTCCCTTTTCTTTGTGATTCTTACCTTTATTATGTTTCAACAAAATTTTCAAACAAAAGGGTAAATCAGCATTAAATAAATTAATATTATTTGTTTTAACGTTTAGTTTTTTTTACATATATGCCACTACTGCAGATTTTACCCCATATACTCTAAAAAAAATTGGTATTTATATTATCATATCTTGTTTTAAATTCATCTTAATCCATTAAATGGCTGTTTTCTTTCATTATATTTTTAATAAAAAAAATTTTCTGATCAAACCATTTAATATAAAATAAGGTTTATTATCTGTGAAGATATTCATATTATCCCATAAATTTGTGTCTTTTACATCATATATTGTTTCAACTTTTTGTCTAGACTGTAAATTGTTCCATGCTTCTCAATTGTCATGCTTCTAAATCGTTCTCAATTCTATAAAAAATTGTTCATATTTATAAGATTTATAAGATTACTTACTTGTGTGTATGTTTTTTCAAACAAAAATTTATATTGGTATTATAGTCTAGTCAATCTATGAAAAACTTGGGTCAAACCTCAAAGTAATTGCAACAGAAAATATTCTTATGTGATTGTTTAAAGGAATTGTGTTTTAATTCACCATAAAAAACCTACCAATATCAATCCAGTGGAATTCGGGTTTTTTGCTAATTGAAGTTACCAATAGCATTTTCTTTATGAAAGGGAGATAACTGTATTGTGATCCTAAAATTTACACAAAAATTTTCAAAAATTTCAAGTTTTCTCTGATACTATATGAAGAACAACCTAGAAATTAGATGGAAATTTATACATAGACTTAAAACAGATTATTGAAGACAATTTAGAATTTAATATGTAAATGGAATGTAAAAAAATTAAATAATTTTGTTGAAAGAATTTATGCAAAATTAAGGGCATGTTGATGAGATGGAAAAAAGATTTATTCCTCAAATATGTTTTATTATATACAGAAATGATAAAATAAGGGTATCGAGTCATTTCGGCACCAGTATAAAAAGTCAATTCGGCACCTAGTTATTTATGGCACCAGGTCATTTCGGCACCAATTTAAAGTCAATTCGGCACCGACTACGATTAAATTCGGCAACAGATTGGATTTAAAATAAAAATTTTAACAAAGGTTAATTTTAATTATGATTGGTAAATTATGGTCCTTCTGCAGAGTAAAATGTGCATAAGTGACATATGAAACAAATAAAATTATGAGGATTATGACAGAGAGAGAGAGAGGGACAGAATTATGATTGTAATTATTCATACCTTAATTGATGAAGAGAGGGGAGGGATTATGGATATGATATATAAGATCTAAGAATAAGAGCTGGTAATTAAAAAAACTTACTATCCAATACCAAGCACAAATGTTGTCAGAAAATAATTTGGTCACAAAACGAACGAAAAATATTTTTTGTTTTGAGAATTAAGGTTGAGGCAGTAAAAAATTTCAAATTCATGACTGTCAAAACGTAGGGTGGGGGTAACATACTAATGTCACCTGCTTCTTTTTTGTGCTAGTGCTATAGAAGTGTGGGATAGCTGAGTTTCGAACTTAGTCAGTCTTAGCTAGTTTCTAGAACCTGGTGCCGAAATGACCTTTTACCAGTGTCGAATTGACCTTTTACGGGTGTCGAATTGACTCGGTGCCGAAATGACTTGTCAGGTGCCGAAATGACTTGTCAGGTGCCAAAATGACTCGGTGCCGAAGTGACTAGAATTCAAAATAAGTATATCTCAGGTTGAAACATAACTTTTCTATACTTCTACTTCATTACATTGAGTATTCTGTTATCAATTCCTCATCACTATAGAAACATTAGATTGTAAAAGACTTAAAATAAAATGCAACTGAAAAAAAAAATGGGCCAATGATTTCACTTTAAATGAAATCAGAAATGTTGAATATACATATGGAATCAACTATGATTGATTTATTCCAGGATCTTTCTTATACTTTTTATTTAAATAGCAAAAACATGTGTTAATTGGACTAAAACTTCACCTGTTTTACTGGAGTTATCTCCCTTGTCTATAGAAATCCCCATAAGAAATTAAAACTTCTCAAAAACTTGTTTCCCCTTGTCAGATTTTGGTAGACTTTTTACTATAAACATTTCATGTATTTGAGAGCATATTAGTAACAAAATTTTTTCTGTTGCAATTAGTTTGAGGTCAAACTGTAGATTGACTAGACTATTATTTTTTAAAAGACATCTAATCCAAGTTGTTTTCAAAACCATTATAAAAGGATTTTATTCTTTTAATTCTATCATTCTTGGACTGCCAAGTAAAGATTTAAAAAAGAGTATTAAGTTTTTTTATCATTTCTATTGGGGATTTGGTAAAGCAATAAATAAGTGGTTCAATTTAAATCTGTTTCAATTTCTTGGATTTTTTTGTTAAAATTTCATGTAATCATAGAGTCTAAGCATGGAAAATGTATGCCTAAAATTGTAAATTGGTTCTGATTCCAGTTTAATTTGAATCTATGATTGAAAGTTTTCCCATATTGCCCTGGTTTTTGTGTTATTGACCTTTAGACCAGAAAGCTTTTCAAAGAAGTGTAAGAATTCTAGTGTGTCTTTCAAAGATGATTCTGTTCTATTTTAGTAGAATAGTGGTATCATCTGCAAATTGTGACAATTTATACTCAACATCTCCAATAGTTATTCCCTTTACTTTTTTGTTATTTTTTAACATAATAGATAAAATTTCAGCACACAGTAAAAAAAATTTATGGAGATAGAGGATTGCCCTGTCTTCAACCTCTGAATAATTTGAAAAAATCTGAAACAAACCACACTAATGCTGATGAAAGATCTTGATAAAGCACCTTTACCCAGTTTTTTATTGACTCGCCAAAATTAAAGAAATCTAAAACTTCCAAAATATATGTCCAAGAAACTGAATCAAAAGCTTTTTCAAAGTTAGCCAGGAATATTTTCGTTTTCAGTAAGGAAATCATAAATTAATCTAGTAAGATATCATAAATTAATCTAGTATTCTCTCAAATGGATCGCAACTGATAAAACCTGTCTGATCCTCTGAAACTATATCTGACAGAACTGATTTAAGTCTTTCAGCAATACACCCAGATGCTATTTTGTAAGTAATATTTAACAATGATATCGGTCTCCAATTCTTAAGATATTGTTTTGGCTTATCACCTTTGGGAATACATGTAATAATAATGTTTTGGCTTATCACCTTTGGGAATACATGTAATAATACCTTGACGTTGTGTTATAGACAATTTTCCTCTATTATATCCATCATTCAAGGCTCTTTTTATGAAAGACCCTAAGTCCTTAAAAAAAAAATTTAAAAATTCAGAAAAGCCATTTGATCCTGGACTCTTATTGTTCTTCATTTTTTTAGCACTTTAAGAATTTCTTCATTTGTTATTTCCCCTTCTAGACTTATTTTTTGTCTTTCAGTTAAATTATTTAAGTCTTTTATGTTTTGTAACTTATTTTTAAGATTAGTTTTGTTATGGACTTCCCTGCCTTTATATAGATTTAAATAAAAAATTTTAACTTCTGTCAGGATCTCATCTTGTTTAACGTTTTTTTCTATTAAATCAAAATCAACATTTTCCCCTTTTTCTAATATTCTTATTTCATTTTCTAAATTCCCTTCCCTCTGCAATATTTGTTTCTTTCGGAATGATGAATAAGATATAGTTTTACCCCTGATTTGTAAAAGAATACTCTCTAAAAATAACTGACCTGAAATTGTGAACTCTATATCATTATTATCAATAAGTCCATTATTTTCAATATTATATACTGGCAACATATATTGTATTTTAACTTTACTAATGCAATCTTTTACAGTTTCCATATACTTTTTTTCCTTAAGAAGACTATTATTAAATTTTCATAGGCCCTTTCCCTTTAAAATTCATTAATTTTAAGAAACAAAATTACTGATGAATGATCTGACCTATAACTTGGAGCAATAATTACATCATCAACACTAGACATGAGTGAAACTTTCAGATAGAAGAAAAAAGTCTAATCTACCTTGTTTAAGAGGATTCTTTTTCTCCATGTGTATCTTTTTTCTTCCTCATATAATTCTCTATAGGGATCCACAAGGTTAAATTCATCTTTAATATTAAGTACAACTTTTGGATTATTAATATTTAGGTAATTAAAAGTATCTAGGTGTTGATCTTGGACTAAATTATAATCTCCTGTAATTATATAAGTATCATTTTCGAATTCTTGTAGAGTGTCAGTTAAACTCTGCTCTGATATAAGGTTCCATTTTTTCTATAAAGTGTGTATCTTGTAAACAGTAAATGTGATATTTCTTGTTTCTCAAATAATTGAAAATATCTCTCATCTTTTCAGAGTCACCCATGCCCCTACAGTTTGCTGTTAATATCTTTAAACATTCATGTAATTCCATTTCTCATTGTCATATTTATTCTTTTCAATATTAAATTTGAAAACATATTCATTAAGTTATCAAACTGTAGGAGCATTGGTACCTGATGCAAATACTGTACATCATATCAATATTTGTAAGTAACACAAACATTTAACTGTTCATTAAATAGAAATTCAGTATAAATTATACCGGTAAATCTTGTGTCAATAAAAAATTTTTGGAATGTATAAAAAGTGTTTTTCTTGTCAAGAAATTTTGAATCGTTGTAATTATAAGATATATATATATATCAAAGTAAAAAATACCTGTCCTTCCATTTGGTGAGATGGCATGCTACTACCAGTATTACAAATCTTAGTTTACATATACAATATATCTTGCAGAATGTGACATAGACTAACATTTTACCAAAATATGACACTTGTCTTAAAGATGTATAAGATATATTATGCACACATCACTTAAAGATTCATTTTATTTCCTTTTTATTTTTTTGAAATTTTCAATTTAATGGCTTTAACTGCTTTTCTGCTAAAAATTCCCAATATGGTCAACATTTTAGTCTCCAACATGGCCTTGCTGACATTTCTAATTGCTAAATAGATGCGCTTTATTGGTTTCTGCTGGCTTTCTGCCAAGATATCCCACTGAGGTCTCCAACATGGCCTTGCTGACATTTCTAATGGCTGTATATATGTGTTTGAATGGGGTTTACTGTTTTTCTGCCAAATATTCTCTCCTCAGTCAACAATGTGTCCTGGCTGACATTTCTAATGGCTTAATAGATGCGTTTTATTGGTTTCTGCTGGCTTTCTGCCAAGATATCCCACTCAGGTCTCCAACATGGCCTTGCTGACATTTCTAATGGCTGTATATATTTGAATGGGGTTTACTGTTTTTCTGCCAAATATTCTCTCCTCAGTCAACAATGTGTCCTAGCTGACATTTCTAATGGCTGTATATATGTGTTTGAATAGGGTTTACTGTTTTTCTGCCAAAAATTCTCTCCTCAGTCAAGAATGTGTCTTTGCTGACATTTCTAATGGCTAAGTATATGTGTTTGAATCGGGTTTACTGTTTTTCTGCCAAATATTCTCTCCTCAGTCAAGAATGTGTCTTTGCTGACATTTCTAATGGATTATGTGGATGCGTTTGAATGGGGTTTACTGTTTTTCTGCCAAAAATTCTCTCCTCAGTCAAGAATGTGTCTTTGCTGACATTTCTAATGGCTAAATATATGTGTTTGAATGGGGTTTACTGTTTTTCTGCCAAATATTCTCTCCTCAGTCAAGAATGTGTCTTTGCTGACATTTCTAATGGATTATGTGGATGCGTTTTAATGGGATTTACAGCTTTTCTTCTAAAAAACTCCACTAAAATCAACAATGTGGCCTGGCTGACATTTCTAATGGCTAAATTCATGTGTTTGAATGGGGTTTACTGTTTTTCTGCCAAATATTCTCTCCTCAGTCAACAGTGTGTCCTAGCTGACATTTCTAATGGCTGTATATATGTTTTTGAATGGGGTTTACTGTTTTTCTGCCAAAAATTCTCTCCACAGTCAACAGTGTGTCCTAGCTGACATTTCTAATGGCTGTATATATATGTTTGAATGGGGTTTACTGTTTTTCTGCCAAAAATTCTCTCCTCAGTCAAGAATGTGTCTTTGCTGACATTTCTAATGGCTAAGTATATGTGTTTGAATCGGGTTTACTGTTTTTCTGCCAAATATTCTCTCCTCAGTCAAGAATGTGTCTTTGCTGACATTTCTAATGGATTATGTGGATGCGTTTGAATGGGGTTTACTGTTTTTCTGCCAAAAATTCTCTCCTCAGTCAAGAATGTGTCTTTGCTGACATTTCTAATGGCTAAATATATGTGTTTGAATGGGGTTTACTGTTTTTCTGCCAAATATTCTCTCCTCAGTCAAGAATGTGTCTTTGCTGACATTTCTAATGGATTATGTGGATGCGTTTTAATGGGATTTACAGCTTTTCTTCTAAAAAACTCCACTAAAATCAACAATGTGGCCTGGCTGACATTTCTAATGGCTAAATACATGTGTTTGAATGGGGTTTACTGTTTTTCTGCCAAATATTCTCTCCTCAGTCAACAGTGTGTCCTAGCTGACATTTCTAATGGCTGTATATATGTTTTTGAATGGGGTTTACTGTTTTTCTGCCAAAAATTCTCTCCTCAGTCAAGAATGTGTCTTTGCTGACATTTCTAATGGCTAAGTATATGTGTTTGAATCGGGTTTACTGTTTTTCTGCCAAATATTTTCTCCTCAGTCAAGAATGTGTCTTTGCTGACATTTCTAATGGATTATGTGGATGCATTTGAATGGGGTTTACTGTTTTTCTGCCAAAAATTCTCTCCTCAGTCAAGAATGTGTCTTTGCTGACATTTCTAATGGCTAAATATATGTGTTTGAATGGGGTTTACTGTTTTTCTGCCAAATATTCTCTCCTCAGTCAAGAATGTGTCTTTGCTGACATTTCTAATGGATTATTTGGATGCGTTTTAATGGGATTTACAGCTTTTCTTCTAAAAAACTCCACTAAAATCAACAATGTGGCCTGGCTGACATTTCTAATGGCTAAATTCATGTGTTTGAATGGGGTTTACTGTTTTTCTGCCAAATATTCTCTCCTCAGTCAACAGTGTGTCCTAGCTGACATTTCTAATGGCTGTATATATGTTTTTGAATGGGGTTTACTGTTTTTCTGCCAAAAATTCTCTCCACAGTCAACAGTGTGTCCTAGCTGACATTTCTAATGGCTGTATATATATGTTTGAATGGGGTTTACTGTTTTTCTGCCAAAAATTCTCTCCTCAGTCAAGAATGTGTCTTTGCTGACATTTCTAATGGCTAAGTATATGTGTTTGAATCGGGTTTACTGTTTTTCTGCCAAATATTCTCTCCTCAGTCAAGAATGTGTCTTTGCTGACATTTCTAATGGATTATGTGGATGCGTTTTAATGGGATTTACAGCTTTTCTTCTAAAAAACTCCACTAAAATCAACAATGTGGCCTGGCTGACATTTCTAATGGCTAAATACATGTGTTTGAATGGGGTTTACTGTTTTTCTGCCAAATATTCTCTCCTCAGTCAACAGTGTGTCCTAGCTGACATTTCTAATGGCTGTATATATGTTTTTGAATGGGGTTTACTGTTTTTCTGCCAAAAATTCTCTCCTCAGTCAAGAATGTGTCTTTGCTGACATTTCTAATGGCTAAATATATGTGTTTGAATGGGGTTTACTGTTTTTCTGCCAAATATTCTCTCCTCAGTCAAGAATGTGTCTTTGCTGACATTTCTAATGGATTATGTGGATGCGTTTTAATGGGATTTACAGCTTTTCTTCTAAAAAACTCCACTAAAATCAACAATGTGGCCTGGCTGACATTTCTAATGGCTAAATTCATGTGTTTGAATGGGGTTTACTGTTTTTCTGCCAAATATTCTCTCCTCAGTCAACAGTGTGTCCTAGCTGACATTTCTAATGGCTGTATATATGTTTTTGAATGGGGTTTACTGTTTTTCTGCCAAAAATTCTCTCCTCAGTCAAGAATGTGTCTTTGCTGACATTTCTAATGGCTAAGTATATGTGTTTGAATCGGGTTTACTGTTTTTCTGCCAAATATTCTCTCCTCAGTCAAGAATGTGTCTTTGCTGACATTTCTAATGGATTATGTGGATGCGTTTGAATCGGGTTTACTGTTTTTCTGCCAAATATTCTCTCCTCAGTCAAGAATGTGTCTTTGCTGACATTTCTAATGGATTATGTGGATGCGTTTGAATGGGGTTTACTGTTTTTCTGCCAAAAATTCTCTCCTCAGTCAAGAATGTGTCTTTGCTGACATTTCTAATGGCTAAATATATGTGTTTGAATGGGGTTTACTGTTTTTCTGCCAAATATTCTCTCCTCAGTCAAGAATGTGTCTTTGCTGACATTTCTAATGGATTATGTGGATGCGTTTTAATGGGATTTACAGCTTTTCTTCTAAAAAACTCCACTAAAATCAACAATGTGGCCTGGCTGACATTTCTAATGGCTAAATACATGTGTTTGAATGGGGTTTACTGTTTTTCTGCCAAATATTCTCTCCTCAGTCAACAGTGTGTCCTAGCTGACATTTCTAATGGCTGTATATATGTTTTTGAATGGGGTTTACTGTTTTTCTGCCAAAAATTCTCTCCTCAGTCAAGAATGTGTCTTTGCTGACATTTCTAATGGCTAAGTATATGTGTTTGAATCGGGTTTACTGTTTTTCTGCCAAATATTTTCTCCTCAGTCAAGAATGTGTCTTTGCTGACATTTCTAATGGATTATGTGGATGCATTTGAATGGGGTTTACTGTTTTTCTGCCAAAAATTCTCTCCTCAGTCAAGAATGTGTCTTTGCTGACATTTCTAATGGCTAAATATATGTGTTTGAATGGGGTTTACTGTTTTTCTGCCAAATATTCTCTCCTCAGTCAAGAATGTGTCTTTGCTGACATTTCTAATGGATTATGTGGATGCGTTTTAATGGATTTACAGCTTTTCTTCTAAAAAACTCCACTAAAATCAACAATGTGGCCTGGCTGACATTTCTAATGGCTAAATTCATGTGTTTGAATGGGGTTTACTGTTTTTCTGCCAAATATTCTCTCCTCAGTCAACAGTGTGTCCTAGCTGACATTTCTAATGGCTGTATATATGTTTTTGAATGGGGTTTACTGTTTT
Organism: Tegillarca granosa; assembly: GCA_029721355.1. Classification (NCBI taxonomy): domain Eukaryota; kingdom Metazoa; phylum Mollusca; class Bivalvia; order Arcoida; family Arcidae; genus Tegillarca; species Tegillarca granosa. The sequence goes on from CM056599.1 coordinate 15,396,374, forward strand.
TCTGCCAAAAATTCTCTCCACAGTCAACAGTGTGTCCTAGCTGACATTTCTAATGGCTGTATATATATGTTTGAATGGGGTTTACTGTTTTTCTGCCAAAAATTCTCTCCTCAGTCAAGAATGTGTCTTTGCTGACATTTCTAATGGCTAAGTATATGTGTTTGAATCGGGTTTTACTGTTTTTCTGCCAAATATTCTCTCCTCAGTCAAGAATGTGTCTTTGCTGACATTTCTAATGGATTATGTGGATGCGTTTTAATGGGATTTACAGCTTTTCTTCTAAAAAACTCCACTAAAATCAACAATGTGGCCTGGCTGACATTTCTAATGGCTAAATACATGTGTTTGAATGGGGTTTACTGTTTTTCTGCCAAATATTCTCTCCTCAGTCAACAGTGTGTCCTAGCTGACATTTCTAATGGCTGTATATATGTTTTTGAATGGGGTTTACTGTTTTTCTGCCAAAAATTCTCTCCTCAGTCAAGAATGTGTCTTTGCTGACATTTCTAATGGCTAAATATATGTGTTTGAATGGGGTTTACTGTTTTTCTGCCAAATATTCTCTCCTCAGTCAAGAATGTGTCTTTGCTGACATTTCTAATGGATTATGTGGATGCGTTTTAATGGGATTTACAGCTTTTCTTCTAAAAAACTCCACTAAAATCAACAATGTGGCCTGGCTGACATTTCTAATGGCTAAATTCATGTGTTTGAATGGGGTTTACTGTTTTTCTGCCAAATATTCTCTCCTCAGTCAACAGTGTGTCCTAGCTGACATTTCTAATGGCTGTATATATGTTTTTGAATGGGGTTTACTGTTTTTCTGCCAAAAATTCTCTCCACAGTCAACAGTGTGTCCTAGCTGACATTTCTAATGGCTGTATATATATGTTTGAATGGGGTTTACTGTTTTTCTGCCAAAAATTCTCTCCTCAGTCAAGAATGTGTCTTTGCTGACATTTCTAATGGCTAAGTATATGTGTTTGAATCGGGTTTACTGTTTTTCTGCCAAATATTCTCTCCTCAGTCAAGAATGTGTCTTTGCTGACATTTCTAATGGATTATGTGGATGCGTTTTAATGGGATTTACAGCTTTTCTTCTAAAAAACTCCACTAAAATCAACAATGTGGCCTGGCTGACATTTCTAATGGCTAAATACATGTGTTTGAATGGGGTTTACTGTTTTTCTGCCAAATATTCTCTCCTCAGTCAACAGTGTGTCCTAGCTGACATTTCTAATGGCTGTATATATGTTTTTGAATGGGGTTTACTGTTTTTCTGCCAAAAATTCTCTCCTCAGTCAAGAATGTGTCTTTGCTGACATTTCTAATGGCTAAATATATGTGTTTGAATGGGGTTTACTGTTTTTCTGCCAAATATTCTCTCCTCAGTCAAGAATGTGTCTTTGCTGACATTTCTAATGGCTAAATAGATGCGTTTGAATGGGGTTTACTGTTTTTCTGCCAAATATTCTCTCCTCAGTCAAGAATGTGTCTTTGCTGACATTTCTAATGGCTAAGTATATGTGTTTGAATGGGGTTTACTGTTTTTCTGCCAAAAATTCTCTCCTCAGTCAAGAATGTGTCTTTGCTGACATTTCTAATGGCTAAATATATGTGTTTGAATGGGGTTTACTGTTCTTCTGCCAAATATTCTCTCCTCAGTCAAGAATGTGTCTTTGCTGACATTTCTAATGGATTATGTGGATGCGTTTTAATGGGGTTTACTGTTTTTCTGCCAAAAATTCTTTCCTCAGTCAAGAATGTGTCTTTGCTGACATTTCTAATGGCTAAATATATGTGTTTGAATGGGGTTTACTGTTTTTCTGCCAAATATTCTCTCCACAGTCAAGAATGTGTCCTAGCTGACATTTCTAATGGCTAAATTCATGTGTTTGAATGGGGTTTACTGTTTTTCTGCCAAATATTCTCTCCTCAGTCAACAGTGTGTCCTAGCTGACATTTCTAATGGCTGTATATATGTTTTTGAATGGGGTTTACTGTTTTTCTGCCAAAAATTCTCTCCACAGTCAACAGTGTGTCCTAGCTGACATTTCTAATGGCTGTATATATATGTTTGAATGGGGTTTACTGTTTTTTCTGCCAAAAATTCTCTCCTCAGTTAAGAATGTGTCTTTGCTGACATTTCTAATGGCTAAATATATGTGTTTGAATGGGGTTTACTGTTTTTCTGCCAAATATTCTCTCCTCAGTCAAGAATGTGTCTTTGCTGACATTTCTAATGGATTATGTGGATGCGTTTTAATGGGATTTACAGCTTTTCTTCTAAAAAACTCCACTAAAGTCAACAATGTGGCCTGGCTGACATTTCTAATGGCTAAATACATGTGTTTGAATGGGGTTTACTGTTTTGCTGCCAAATATTCTCTCCTCAGTCAACAATGTGTCCTAGCTGACATTTCTAATGGCTGTATATATGTGTTTGAATGGGGTTTACTGTTTTTCTGCCAAAAATTCTCTCCTCAGTCAAGAATGTGTCTTTGCTGACATTTCTAATGGCTAAATATATGTGTTTGAATGGGGTTTACTGTTTTTCTGCCAAATATTCTCTCCTCAGTCAAGAATGTGTCTTTGCTGACATTTCTAATGGATTATGTGGATGCGTTTTAATGGGATTTACAGCTTTTCTTCTAAAAAACTCCACTAAAGTCAACAATGTGGCCTGGCTGACATTTCTAATGGCTAAATACATGTGTTTGAATGGGGTTTACTGTTTTGCTGCCAAATATTCTCTCCTCAGTCAACAATGTGTCCTAGCTGACATTTCTAATGGCTGTATATATGTGTTTGAATGGGGTTTACTGTTTTTCTGCCAAAAATTCTCTCCTCGGTCAAGAATGTGTCTTTGCTGACATTTCTAATGGCTAAATATATGTGTTTGAATGGGGTTTACTGTTTTTCTGCCAAATATTCTCTCCTCAGTCAAGAATGTGTCTTTACTGACATTTCTAATGGATTATGTGGATGCGTTTTAATGGGATTTACAGCTTTTCTTCTAAAAAACTCCACTAAAGTCAACAATGTGGCCTGGCTGACATTTCTAATGGCTAAATACATGTGTTTGAATGGGGTTTACTGTTTTGCTGCCAAATATTCTCTCCTCAGTCAACAATGTGTCCTAGCTGACATTTCTAATGGCTGTATATATGTGTTTGAATGGGGTTTACTGTTTTTCTGCCAAAAATTCTCTCCTCAGTCAAGAATGTGTCTTTGCTGACATTTCTAATGGCTAAATATATGTGTTTGAATGGGGTTTACTGTTTTTCTGCCAAATATTCTCTCCTCAGTCAAGAATGTGTCTTTGCTGACATTTCTAATGGATTATGTGGATGCGTTTTAATAGGATTTACAGCTTTTCTTCTAAAAAACTCCACTAAAGTCAACATTATGTCCTGGCTGACATTTCTAATGGCTGTATATATGTGTTTGAATGGGGTTTACTGTTTTTCTGCCAAAAATTCTCTCCACAGTCAACAATGTGTCCTAGCTGACATTTCTAATGGCTGTATATATGTGTTTGAATGGGGTTTACTGTTTTTCTGCCAAAAAATTCTCTCCTCAGTCAAGAATGTGTCTTTGCTGACATTTCTAATGGCTAAATATATGTGTTTGAATGGGGTTTACTGTTTTTCTGCCAAAAATTCTCTCCTCAGTCAAGAATGTGTCTTTCCTGACATTTCTAATGGATTATTTGGATGCGTTTTAATGGGATTTACAGCTTTCTTCTAAAAAACTCCACTAAAATCAACAATTTGTCTTTGCTGACATTTCTAATGGCTAAATATATGTGTTTGAATGGGGTTTACTGTTTTTTCTGCCAAATATTCTCTCCTCAGTCAAGAATGTGTCTTTGCTGACATTTCTAATGGATTATGTGGATGCGTTTTAATGGGATTTACAGCTTTTCTTCTAAAAAACTCCACTAAAGTCAACAATGTGGCCTGGCTGACATTTCTAATGGCTAAATACATGTGTTTGAATGGGGTTTACTGTTTTGCTGCCAAATATTCTCTCCTCAGTCAACAATGTGTCCTAGCTGACATTTCTAATGGCTGTATATATGTGTTTGAATGGGGTTTACTGTTTTTCTGCCAAAAGTTCTCTCCTCGGTCAAGAATGTGTCTTTGCTGACATTTCTAATGGCTAAATATATGTGTTTGAATGGGGTTTACTGTTTTTCTGCCAAATATTCTCTCCTCAGTCAAGAATGTGTCTTTGCTGACATTTCTAATGGATTATGTGGATGCGTTTTAATGGGATTTACAGCTTTTCTTCTAAAAAACTCCACTAAAGTCAACATTATGTCCTGGCTGACATTTCTAATGGCTGTATATATGTGTTTGATTGGGGTTTACTGTTTTTCTGCCAAAAATTCTCTCCACAGTCAAGAATGTGTCCTAGCTGACATTTCTAATGGCTGTATATATGTGTTTGAATGGGGTTTACTGTTTTTCTGCCAAAATTCTCTCCTCAGTCAAGAATGTGTCTTTGCTGACATTTCTAATGGCTAGTTAGTCCTGTTTAAATAGATTTTTTCAGTTTTTCAGCTTAAATATCCCATTATTGCAAACACTTTTCTTTGGCTTATATTTCTTATAAAATCCTTAAAACAGTATGAATTTGATTACTTGCAGGTGAAGACCTTTATCGCTTAGTACCAGGCCTGATCAGTGGTGCCAAGGTAGTTCTCAAAGATGAGATTTCCAACATCCTTCAAGAATTCCATGGCAGTACATTTGGTGGCCACAGTGGTGTAAATAAGACTACTCAAAGCATTCAGAAAAGGTACTGGTGGAAGGGTCTTACAGATGATGTAAAGAAATATGTAAGTTAAGATGATGAATATCAGTTATAACATTTACCAGTGATAAAACATTGCACCAATATTCTTTTCTTTAAGCATGGTTGAATCTATTTTACCATAATAAAGCTGAAGTGGCAAAGGTATTTAAAAGATTACCAACTCAAAGTAAATTGTGAATATGTGCTGTCAGCACAAAAGCAGATATTTGGATACTAATGGCACATTATGTTTTCCATAGGAAAATTTTCTATTCAAGCAGAAGATTTAAAGCTGGGCCTTTGCAAGTCGTGTAATCCGTTGGATGTCTATTGGTCCATCCATAAACTTTTATGGTTGGCTTCCTCTCTGAAATGAATAATTGGCCAATATTGATTTATGTATTGATAGATTTCATTTAAATTTAAAACATAAAAAGCAGATAGTTGGCCATTTAGCATAAATCACAGGTTTTGTCAAAAAAAATTTTCACCCTGGCACATGTAAATTAGATGTATTTTTAACCTAATTCTTTGAAAATTTTCTCCTTTGAAACTAGTAGACAATTTGAACAAAATTTGGCCTGGAAGTATAGTATATCCAACATTTCTGCCCAGTTTCCACAATGGCCACCATTACTATAGGCATAGAATGGTGGATACAGTATTAGTACAGTTAAGCAAGAAAGGGCTTATAAGAGCCAGGTGAGCAGTACAGGCCATCTTTGACCTCTTGTTTAAAATGTGTCAGCAATCTAAGCTATACAATCTGTAGCTATATTAAGTTATGTTTCTTTTTTTATTAAGGTTGGATCATGTGAAGCTTGCCAGCGGTCAGATCCATTAAAACCAGCACAGAGACCAGAACTGCAGCAAATAAAGGTTTTTTATTATTACAATATTTCAAATGGCTTTTCACCAAGTTACATTTGCATATTGCTCCAGCACATTATTTCTACTCGAAATTTTTAAAAAATATTTTGCCAAATTACTTTAGCAGTCAGTAACTTGATTATTACTGCAGATTATATCAATTATAAATTCATCCAGAAATGGGTCATAAGTATTCCTCACTATTTATTGGCTAGATTTCTCTTTTGTTGTCGAACTTGCTCTTCAGAAAAAAAATGCAGTTGAAATAATCACTTCTGTATTTTAAATTCAGTTTTGATTTTTTACCCGAGTTTTTGCAAGTGTATGGAAACTTCTATAACAAAGAACCAAAATTATGTTTATCTATTTACAGTGTTAATTTTCACACTACAACTTTACAATTTAATTTTTTGATTACAGGTTTCAACACCTTTTGAATTGGTTGGTGTAGACCTTATAGGACCTCTTAAAGAAACTGCTCAGGGTAATAAATATATTTTCACTGCAACTGATTACTACACGAAATGGGTAGAGGCATTTCCGATTCCATCAAAACATGCTACAGTTGTTGCCAAGTGTTTTCAAAAGCTTTTTGCCAGACATGGAGCAGTTAATGCAATCTTAACAGACCAAGGCAGAGAGTTTGTAAATGAAGTAAGTTTGAACATTGGATATATGTTACATTTAACTTGTTCAATACTTGGGATAGATCTTATTTTGATGCAAAAAGAAAATTATTTGGATTTGTAAGTTTATTTTTAAGACTTTAATTGCTTTGATTTGATAGGTTTTTCTATGAATAGTTATCAAAGTTGTCACCATCAATTTTTAGCTCACCTGGCAAAGCCAGGGTGAGCTTATGGAATGGTAAAGCATGCGTGCATGCATCCGTAAACTTTAATCTTCTTCTCTGAAACCAATAGGCCAATTCAAATGAAATTTGGTATGAAAGGTCCTTAGTTGCTATAGATTAAAAATTGTATCAAACATGTCCGTCCTAAATCCAAGATGGCTGCCGTTACCATAAATAGCAAAAATCTAAAAATGGCCATTATGGGTTTATTTATGTACTGATTTTGTTGAAATTTATAACATAGAAACTAGATGTTGGGAATAAAACATATGTAATGGGTTTTTCTGTACAATTTTTCATTTTTGCAATAGTTATGTAACATGCAAATAAGGTCTATTTCAGCCTAAATCTTTTGAAAGTATATGTACATGGCCAATTGAAAGGAAATTTATGATAAATAGTGCTTGAAATAATAGAAAATAAGGATATTGCTAGTGAGTTTGTTTACATTTTACTGATAAGATATATTTAAAAAGAAAAAGCAAATAACAAAATAAGGGTATGCCAGGTGAGTTTGATACAGGCCCTATTGGGCCTCTTTTTTGGTTAGGTTTGTTTGGAAAGAATTGCCTAGCATAGAACACTGGTATATGATAAAATAATTTGCATCCTTATTGTTTAAGCTATTGTGACTACTTTCCTGACAGTATCAATTATTTTTATTTTTTTAGTTAAATGAAAAGTTGTGCAAAGACTGGAACATTAAGCATAAAGTAACAGCTGCTTACCATCCACAGACTAATGGTCTTGATGAGCGTACTAACCAGACACTTAAAGCGTAAGACTTTATTAGGTTTTTGTGTAGACTAAATGTAAAGGTGTAATTCAACATGTCAAAGTTCAGGGTTACAACACAAGTTTTTTTTTAATTTTCTGGTTTCTACCTATTGCCCAATGGACAATTAGCATGAGTGAAGGTTAAGAATTTTCATTGATCCCTTGAGGGTCCATATTGATTTTGTTCTCATACAGTCAAAGATGTCAAAGGTCAAGATTATAGCTCATTTTTGGTTTTCACTCATTATTCGAAGTTTTGCATTTGGTATTCCTCTTTATACATTAAGGATACATTGTGATTGTAGGTTAAAAGTGAAGGTTGTGGTGTAGTTTATTTTATTTTTCACTTCATTTCATTATCTTAAAGTATGCTTGATTGCTATTCCTCAGAGCAAATTGAATTAATTCCTCTATAATTTATCCATTAAACATTTATATCCCACCAAATATCTTAGGACAGGTGGTATGTTGTTCACTTTTGCTTGTTTGTAACATCTTTGGTGTGTTCACAATCACATTCATGAATATATGTATAAGGACAACTCTTAAAAGAAATTTAATGGAATAAAAGTGACCTCCTTATCCTTCCAGAACTTTACGTAAATTGGTTAATGAGCATCACACAGATTGGGATGACTTCATTGATGGTGCCTTGTTTGCTCAGAGAACTAAACCACAGTCAAGCACCAAATACAGTCCTTTCTTCTTGTTATATGGCAGAGAGGCGTTATATCCTAGCCAGCTACCAAAGGGATTTGGAGACAATCAAACTGTAAGTCTGAAATGAAAATTTATGTATATAACCTGACATCGCAAAAATCAAATAAATCCTATCATCACAAAATGTTGCATATTCAACCATTTTAGTTAGAATTGAATATTTATGATATCTAGTGCTTTATCAATTTTGAAAAACTGGCAAAATAAATCATTTAATCAGTCTACAAATCAACCCAAATGGGTACATGCTCATTTGCTAACCAGAAATCACCTGTTACTTACAGTTATGACACTTAGTTTGATTTCTATAAAATGGCTGGCAAAATATGAGAAAAAGTAAATATAGGGAATATTAAATGAACCAGGAGTGTGGTAAATGCCCATAAGGTATTTTTTTTTCAGTGCATGAAGATATTGATCCCTTATTTGGTGTAGGCTTTGTTATATAAAGTTACAGACCCAGTTTGAATTTCATTAGGCTGCTCTCCTTTCTGAGAGAGTTGTGGCCCTTTAATTTTGCAATTCTTGTACTATTTGGAAACACAGTTTTCCTGACTTTTAGTAGTTTCTATTGATCTGTAAATTGATAAAGAGCTTCCTCTTGTAAAGTTTAAGTTTCATGGGGATTCAGTTCAGTTTTGCAGTTGTGGTACTGAAACTTTGCTGCTTGGCCATATTTTGACACAGGATGTGCTTGCATTTACCTTTTTCCCAGAAATTTGTGCAAGTGGGAGGGTCTTGCTTCAGCAATACTCGTTTATAATGTCTCCCCGGAAAATTTTTTTCCGGGAGTCATATTGTTTTTAGTCTGGATGTTTGTCCATCCATCCAGTTGTCTGTCCAGCCAGCAGTCTGTCCATCTATCCATCACAAATTGAAAATTCTAGGCACAGATGTTTACCATACTGAGACAATGTGCAGAACATAACATCCAGTCATGTGGGTTCAAGATCAAGGTCATACTTAAAGGTCAAAGTCAGTTTGACAATATTTTGTGTCCGGCTCATAACTTTTGAATGCATTGAGGGATCTTGAAAATATTTGGCACAAATTTGCAGATCATAACTTAGAGTCATGTGGTCAAAGATCAAAGTCAGATTCAAAATGATAATCTTTTGTTATAAGTTCATAATTGCATGAAGGGAATATGAAAATACTTTAAACAAATTTTTACCATACCAAGGTAATTTGCAGAGTGCAATTTAAGCTGTGTGGGTTCAAGGTCAAGGTCATACTTTTAGGTCAAAGTCATGATGGCAAATTTTGTGTCTGGTCCATAACTTTAAATTGCATTAAGAGAATTTGAAAATACTTGGCACAAATGTTCACCACCCTAGGTCAATGTGCACAGTGCAACTTCCAGTCATTTGGACTCTAGGTCAAGGTCATACATTAATGTCCAATTCAAAATCACAGTATTTTTGTCCTGTCCATAAATTTTCAATGCAATAAGGAAATTTGAAAAATACTTTGCACAAACATTAACCATACTGAGATGACATGCAAAGCACAACTTCCAAATGTGGAATCAAGATCAAGTTCATACTTTAAGAACCAAATTAAAATGACAGTATTTTGTGTCCAGTTCTTAACTTTTGATTGCATAAAAGGAAATTCCTAAATGACACAAATGTTCATCATTCTTAGACACTGTGCAGTCATTGCACCTTTCAGGCATGTTGAGTTGCAAGGTAGGAGGACATCCGTTTTTGTGGGAAAAACAAACTTCAAGTTTACAAATTTGATTTTGTTGGGTTCCAAATTGCAAAGATGTAACTATCTAAAGAGGTATTGCCCATTTAAGTCTTCATTAATTATTGGATTTTAGTTAAAGTTTTACACAATTTTTTTCACCTGAACAAAGTCAATCACTTTCAAAGAATCTGTATCCTGAGTTGTTGTTGTTGTTATTTTTTTTTTTAGAAATATGAGTTTTTTTGTTTTTGTTTTTGTTTTTGTTTTTTTTTTTAAATATGAGTTGTTTTTTTTTTGTTTTTTGTTTTTTTTTTTTTTTTTGTTGTTTTTTTTTTTTTTTTTTTTTTAGAAATATGAGGAGGTTTTGGCATTTGTTTAAACAGAAAAAAAGATGATTTGTTATGTGCTACTAAAATAAAAATTAAAAACTTATAAAACTCCATAATTACAGGAAATATTATCGTGTATGCATATATATACATATATATATTATTGAAAGTGGCAGGAAGAATATATATGTATGCATGTGTTCCAAATGTGTTGATATGCAGTGACAATGACACATTACATAATCTAGTTTACTCTGTAATATAAGTTACATGGTTTGTAAGAATCCGGTACAGAATGATACAGGGTCAGTAGAAAAGATAACGCCTCACCCGGTATCTTCTACTGACCCTGTATCATTGCATACCGGATACTTACAAACCATGTAACTTGTTTACCCTACAGATGACCAAATGTTATTTTAAAAAAATGTACAAAAAACTATTGCTGATGAAAGAAATTAAAAATATATAAATTATCTGAGTGCAATAAATAAAATCAAGATTAATGAGTAATAAAGTTTAATACAGGAACATTATTGTATTATATATCATTTAAACTTAAAAAAAAAAATTTAAAAAAACATTTTGTACTGTCCTTTGAGTATTTTAGGTTTTAGGGTTTCATCTGATGAAACTTTCATCCGTTTCAAATCTATATCTTCAGAAGAATGTTCAGCAAACCGTTTGTTGACATTCGCCATTTTTGATGATGTTTACGTTAGCGACATGGGACGTAAGTCTAACCTACACAGTATGAGCTTCACTGACCCAGTATTTTTGCACATGTGGTTATGTACAGAATTACTGGGTTGGTAATTTGATTCATTTTTGCCAATCACTTTAATAGAATTTAGTTAGAGGTAGGGTAATGATTTTATACCAGCCTTTTTATAGTTATATCGTGGAGAAATCAAAAGTAATTATAAATATGATGTTTTAACAGCAAATCGGACCTTCAGACATTGTAATTAGTAATGAAAACATCAATAAGACACTGACAATTCATATTTTTTATTCAGGAGAATGATCCAAATCCAAATCCAGAAGACATAGAAAACTTAGTAAAAGAACGACTGGAGACTATGGACAAGGTTAATTCTGAGATTGATAGGAACATTGAAAAAGCCCAAAAAAAACAGAAAGATGACTATAAGAAAAGAGCAGAAAAAGGAAGACCGTTCACAAATTTTAATGTAAATGATGCAGTACTTGTGTTTAATTCAAAAAAAGCTTCCACAAAAAGAAAGGGCAATTTAACACCTAACTATGAGGGTCCTTATACTATTGCAAACTTAGAAGGAAAATCAGCCACGATCAAGAATGAGTCTGGTGTGATGTTAAAGAAAAAAGTGAATATTGATCGATTGAAGCATTTTAAACAACACATTGCACTCGACAATAATTTAACACAAAGTGCCAGTAAAACTGATTCACAAACAACCAATGACCAAGGAACAATAGCCAAACAGTTTATAGATAAAATCAATAGTGATGGAAGCCTAAAATTTTTAATGGACTTTGTTGGTTCCATTAAGCTTTCAAGAGCTAACAACATGTTTAGTTTAGCACGTCTGGTTGCAGAGTGCCCTGTGGAAAGTTTGATTGCTGAGGTAAGCCATTCCTTTTATCATATTATATGAAAAAATTCTGATAAAGTCATACCAAGAATATGCAGTATCATTACTTTAATTTTAGAATTTCTTATGCAAATTATATGCAACAAAACGGCTAGGCAGAAAGATAGTGGAGGGGGGGGGGGACTTGATAAGATAACAGACAATGCCATCACTTGAGCTCAATCATTGTGTTTTGGATGCAATATATATTGCACAAGATTTCTTTGTTAAGACATTACAAAACAATTGTCCAAAAAATATTTGTTCTGATGCTTTTGGTCTAGTATTGTCCTGTTTGTATACTGGTGCATCATGATCACTTTATGGATGTTCATTTAGGATTTGATTTTAAAAATATTAAAGTTCAAATAATAAAAATTTTTGCATAAGCGTCTGTTCTGAAGGTGTACCAGTCATTATAGTGCACATTCTTGTTTGATTCGAATATATTTTACATGATTACTTCACCTTCATGACAAATGGAATTCATAGCACTAATTCAAACCATGTGGTCTCAAGGTCAGGGTTAGGGTCAGGGTCACATTTCAACTCTTGGACATGAACTTTGATCTCCAGTGGTGGTACATTTGAGAAAATTGATCTAACTTGCCATGGTATCTTTATAAATATTGGTTGTCTTGGAGTCAGAATAGTATGCTAATATGATGTAATCCACTATAATTTGTTGTTCCAGTGATCGAGTGCTTATTAACTATTTAATGGCTGTGTTGGTACTAGTAGATCAAATACTTGCATGTAAACAAAATTGTTCAAGGAAATAAAAATAAGATCTTATCACAAATAGATTAAAATTCCTGATACTATGTTCAACATCACACAACACTACAACAACAAGAGTTAAATAGGTTATGTTTCTCCAAAACTTTTGAATGCTTCATAGATTTCAGTAGGCGTACATGTATGAAGTTGGAGGGAGTGGCAGACAGATGTTTTTGTCAGTAAAACAACCATCTTTTTACAGGAATAGGGCAAAAGCTTTAATAATGCTTAAATAAATTTAATAACATTTTTTGTACTGTGAGCATTGTGAAATGAGTGTCTTGCTAAAGGACATTTACATGTTCCCCAATGGGGGTTTGAATTTATTACCCTTAAGTCAGTAGTTTAGCGCCTTCAAACAACAAGGCTAACAATGTATATTTAGGCCATCCAAGGGAGAATAAAAATGTGGTCTTTATGAGCAGGTTGTCTTAATATACAGGTACAATTACTATAATTTATTAAGAAAAGGGACTGTACAAAAAAGGCCTTAATAGCCAGGTGACCTATATAGAGGTGGCATTTAAGGCATATATATATATATATATATATATAAAAATTGATGCCCTGTAAATGTGTAAATACCTCAAGCATTAAATTCTTATTGCACTCTCATTCCTGCAGCAATCGCTAGGAGTATATAAATGTGTTTATTTATGCCTCAATATGTCATTGTAGTTAGGTCACATACATATATATACCCATAAGTCACAGACAGTTTTTGAATTACAGGTCTTGAATCTTTTTTGATAATTCCATGCTAAACAATGCACTTGTTATAAATTGTTGGTAACAGACTTTTTTTGCTCCAATACGCATACTAGTACATTGTATATGCCCAAATTGTTTGCTTCAGTGACCAAAAAAGTTGTTACATTGAAAAACATTAAGTTTATAAATTACATTTGGTTACACATAACAAATACAATATAGATCTGAAGCTAATAAAAAAAAGTCAAGTCACTTGAAAAATTAAAAGACATCATTATATTCTCTGTACTTATATTTCTTTCTCTCATATTTAATATTTCTTTACTATAAACAGGTTTCTGATGAGAATGAGCCTCAAATGGATGCCTTTGCAACACATGTTATTCCTCATTTAAGATTTTTGGATATAGATTTGACTGCCAAAACAACACTTGCTATTGTAATATCATGTGTTTGTGTTAGGGCAGTTAATCTGTTCCAGCCAGTAATGGTCATTGCCGAGACATTAAAGCTTAATCCAAAGCACTTAACAAAGGATATAAGCACATCATCTTTGACGTTGGGAGCAACAGACAGACTTTATGTTTGTGGTGAGATTTTAGAACCACAAGATCTAAACACCCTAGACCAAGGCCAGTGGCTAAGCGACAAGGTAGGAACTACTGTAGGAAGAATTGTTTTAAAATTTATTTAAAACTAAGGTTTGTTCCCTCATGCAAAGCGTTCCTTAGCAGGATTTGGATTTATATAATTTTGAAACTTTAGATTTATTATTTTCAACTGTTTGGCTTATATTTTTTATGTATCAAACTTTTCGGTCCTAGTGTCACTGATGAGGAATGAATTTCCGAAATGTGCACATCTGGCACATCAAAATTTAACTGGTATTTGTATTATATATTTAAATGACAATATCATTCAAAACAAAAAAAATGCTGGTTGACACTTGTGAATTATGTTGACAATTATATATGGACAACCCTAAGTGGATAAGTATAGAATGTTAGACATGTATATTACATTTTTCTTGCTAGCAGTGTTTTTGCATATCTTACTTCAACACTTTAACCTGAATTAAACTCTGACTCTTTTTTCAATCTCCAAACTCATAATACTTCTTGTTCCACAATGTCACATTTTTGTTAGTCAGTTGAAAGAAATTTTAAGATCATAACTGACAGAGCTGAAATAAAGCGTTCTTTGACTTGACCAGTCCTGTAACCTAAACAATATACTAACTCTGAGTCGGCCTGAGGGACCAAAAGCAGAAAGCTTTCTCATTATCTCCAGGAAGGGATCAAACCCAGGGTGCATAGATGCGAGGATAGCCTGTAATTCACTGGGCTCTGATGGCCCTTCCATTCTCTGTGAAAATAAGAATCTAGATTGCTATGCTAAAGTGATCATTGTCAGTATCCTTCAGTGAACAGATTATGTCCTGAATTAATTCTGCATTATTTCATATGATAATTACATTTTTTAAATTGTCATTACTGTAATATCTATGTTTCCATTCTTGGTAGCCAAAATGGCCATTGGCTACTAATTTCTGAGACATTCTTTCAAAAAGTAACATAGTTTAGCAAATTTCTGAGAAAATACTTTAAAAAAGACTATATTTTCACAAATTTTTGAAATTTGGCTACTAGTAATTTTAATTTTTTGGAAACATAGAATATACATGTATATATATACAAACTTTGTTTTAGTCACTTATTTTTTAAACAGGAGACTAATTTTTAAATTTAATTTCAGGTTATAAATTCCTTCCTTAGGGTTCTTCAAAGAGCAAATGGTCACATCTTTGTCCTCCCATCTTATACGGCAGTTTTATGGAATGTTGGTTCACTTAACCATTGGTTGTTCAAAAATGTAAGAAGAAAAACAAAGTTATTATGCAAAGTTTGATAGTTTAAATTATCTTTATGAATCTTGAATATACCTGTTAAATTGTCTTACATTGTTTCATACAGTTAAAAATGTAAAAGCACTGCAACCTCCCTTCTAAATTTTACCAGACTCTGAGGCTTATATCATCCAGGAAGATATGGTCAGGACAAAAAATTTTGGATAGACAATCATACTGACTGAAACCCATTTTATTGTCTTATGAAACTTCATACATAATAACAACTTCATATGCTTTACTTGATGAACTATAGAAATCATTGATTTCATTAAGCAGCAAAATTTCTTTAGATTATAGGTTAAACCTTAATTTGTAGAATCACACAATTCTCACTTAAGTATATATTTTTTCAGGTGCAGTTTAAGAAATACAGACAAATTTTGATGCCCATCAACATAAATAATAACCACTGGGTTCTATTGGTTGCCAACATCAATAAGAGAACAGTTGCCATCCTTGATTCTATGGATGGACAAAGTGGTGATCAATTTCTACAGCTATGGAGGTAAGGGAAATTAGTGTATTTATAAATTCTAATCCTAAAATAATTCAAATTATAAAAAGATCAAATTAACTAGATTAATTTTGCCTTTAATGCTCTGACAACCTTAATATTGCCTGCATGTCATAAATAGGTTTAATTATTTCGAAATTAAAACCCAAGTTTTTACTTGCAAAAATATGTAAAGAATTTATCACCTCATTACTATACTGTTCTATGTCCAACTGATTCAGAATATACATAGAACAGTATAGTATTAAAATGTTGAAGTTTATATGCAATTCTCCATATAAAGAAATTCTGTCATGTATACATAATTGATACATTCACGTCAATAATTGAACAAGTATTGTTATTTGTAGAGAGTTTATGCATATACGAGATAGTGCAGAAGAAGTAAAGGAAGAATTTGGCCCATGGAAGACAGAAGCAGTTAAATGCAACAAGCAGACAGATGGTAATTCCTGTGGAATATTCACATTGATGGTATGTATGTGTTACTTGTAAATTTATTAAATTGAAGGCTGATTCATCGTAAAATTTCAATATGATTCTATCATGTCTATTGGCTAAAACATTCAATTCAGTTTCAGTAAATCGAATTCTCGAATTGTCGGATTTACTTCCATGATGTAATAAAGCATTTTTTAACATTTTGTTGACTTCATGAAAACTATGATGATATTTATGTTATAATGTCATTTAAACTTTACAATATTTCTGGAAATCTGAGAATGCCATAAGGAGTATACAGTGTGCGCAGCATTCATTCAGATTATTTTCAGTGAACTGAATGAAAATAAGAGCCAGTGTTTAAATATTAATACTATTTTTCCAATTATCAAGTATTCATCTGTTAAAATTTTCTTTCATGTAATACATTTTATACATTTTATATGTATACTTTTTATATTCATTACAAGATACTGGGGGCCACAATGGCTGAGTGGTCTAAAACATAGTGTCTCTCACCTGAGGTTGCGAGGTTCGAGCCCCAGCACCACATGCACTTCTTTTATGGGAATGTCAGTTTACTTGCCACAGGTCAGTGGTTTACTCCTGCTGTCTGTAGTGTAATAAATAGAACATCTATATAAAGTGTCAGAGTGAAGTATGCATTTGTTTGATTCTGTTTCAGTTAGCTAGCACTATATAGTCAATCACACTTGGGCTGGTGCAAGCAGATATAACAAATCATTTACTTTAAATTCAGGCAATTGAAATTGGTATATCTAGGTTCTTTTTTTTTAAAATGCATTACTACAAATGCTTATGTTGTAAAGAATGCAACTCTTTTAATGGCATGTTTAATTAGGGAACCTGTAAACTGCGAACTGAAATAAAATTGAAATGCAACAAAACAATAGGAAATAAAACAAATCTAACAAAATGAAATGAAACCAAAGGGAATGAAATCTAACAAAAACTTACAAAACAAAATGGAATGAAATCTAATGAAAACTGTAAACTACAAAACAAAATAAAATACAAAATAAAAAGAAAAAGAAAAAGTAAAATGAACAAGACAAAAAATCTCTTTGTGATAATACAAAATATATGTCTGACTTTTCTTAATAAAGGAAACTGACTTTTTTATATATCAGTAGACTTCTTAATTTAGTATTTTAGTATAAGGTTTTGTTTACTGTAAAGGGTTTCATGAGATCCAATGACTTGTTTTGAGAGAAGCCCGTTTTCATATGATATTTTCATAAAAGATTATATATCAAAATTGCATGTTATTTTTATTTTTATTTACATTTTTTACATTTTTTTTTTCCAGATGTTTTAGTTTTTTGTACATTGTGCGAAAGCTAATTTCTATTTTGATTACTTTTTTCCTTTTGTATGTGACTAAATTACCACTTCCATTTTTTTCAATTCTTTTTGTTGGATTTAATTTCTTTTCATTTTGTTAGATTTCACTTTTTTTATTTTCATTCACAGTTACTTATCTCTTTGATTGGTGCATAATGAATTTTATCTTTTTATAGAATGCTGAATGTATTGCATCACAAGTACCACCAGTTGTGATGAGGCAAGTACATTGTGAATCGTACCGAATCTATGTTAAACAGAGGTTACTCCAGTGTGGCACAGCAAAACAGGAAGATGTGTGTGATATGCCATCATGTAGTAGGGGCAATAAATTCAGCAGATGGGTGCAGTGCTGTGTTTGTGGAAGATGGTTTCATACCAGATGCTGTAAGATCACCACAAAATCTGCTATAGAGGATGAGTATGAATGTTCTTTTTGTTTAAAAACATTTAAATAAAGGATTTGATTATTATTATTTGGCAATTAGTGGGTTTTATCAACTTAATTTTTAGCACCAAATTTTTTTCCACTTTATTTTCATAAAAACTTTTCTTTATTTTTTCTAGTAAATAGATACATAAATTACCATGCACTTCATGTGATAAGTAATTTGACAACTGTAATTAATAAATGTTTAATTTGCTTGTTCTCTCTGTTTCCATTCTGCTATCTGAAGTTATGAGTGAAATGTACATATACATGCTTTGTTTACTTCTCAGTTGATTTTCTATTTTTTCAGGCACAACATTACATAAGAAGCAAGTTTGTGCTGCATGTACCAATAATGATATTTGCTAAATTTATGTGTCCATACTTTTTGGCATAATTTCTTCATTATTAATGTAATTAATTAAGAGTTTTCAAGTTTTTTCTTCAAGTGAAACAGTTCTCTGTAATGCACCTTATTTTTGTGGCTATTAATTTTCGCATTTTAATTTAAAATGAAAAAATATTGTGACAAGTGCATGCTGCTGATGGTGAATGTAACTTTTAATCATAATATTTGGAAACGGCGAGACTTATAATTAGGTGCGATTCTTGTTTTTGTTGTGTTGTGTTGTATAGGTTAGGCAGTATAGCACCAACTGTCATCATCAGTCATTTGTTATTGTATTATACTGTGTTGTTTGTTATAATATTAAAGACAGTAAATTTTTCTTGTGACGTTTTGTACAAAATTGTAAAAAAAAACCCTTACTAACAATGACTAACAACAAGTAGGCATTTTTGACCTTCAGTTGACAGTATTATAATATACATGTACATGTATAAATATGGAGTCTTTCAGGTCTATGTTCATACTGATCATACTGTAATTTTTATTGGAATTGTTGATTGAAATGAAATTTCAGGACATATAACTAACTAGTGACATGTATAACATAAAACCAGGACATATAACTAACTAGTGAGATGTATAACATAAAACCAGGACTTGTAACTAACTACAGTGATATGTATAACCTAAAACCTGGACATGTAACTAACTACAGTGACATATATAACATAAAACCAGGACATATAACTAACTAGTGAGATGTATAACATAAAACCAGGACATGTAAATAACTAGTGAGATGTATAACATAAAACCAGGACTTGTAACTAACTACAGTGATATGTATAACATAAAACCCGGACATGTAACTAACTACAGTGACCAAAATAACATAAAACCAGGACATGTAACTAAAAACAGTGACATGTATAACATAAAACCAGGACATGTAACTAACTACAGTGAAATGTATAACATAAAACCAGGACATGTAACTAACTACAGTGACATGTATAACATAAAACCAGGACATGTAACTAAAAATAGTGACATGTATAACATAAAACCAGGACTTGTTAATACAGTGAAATGTATAACATAAAACCAGGACATGTAACTAAAAACAGTGACATGTATAACATAAAACCACTAAAAATAATTCCACAATATCAGAAACAAACAGAGCATGAAAATTTTTAACCATGACCCATAATAAGTAATACAATTACAGTGTATATTATACTATTGCTGTTGTTGAAGAATTTATTTTGAAGTTTATTTTTGTTACAGAATAACACAACAGTATTCTGAACAACAATCTATTTGTTCAGTTAAAAATATCAAAGCATGACCAGCTTCCAGATTAACTAATGTGTTAATTTTTTTAGTAATTTAAATTTTATTGGTAAGTTCATTTAACCACAGGCATAACCAAAGTATTTGGATATTTGATACTAATGTTTCTTGTTTATTGTTATTGCAGTTACATGTATACTTAACATTTTCATGTTTACTTTTTTAAGAATGTTTTATAATTGCATCAAGTTTTAAAGTAGTTAATGATTTTCAGATGACCAGTGTACTAACGACTGTATACAATTCCATTTTTTTTATTACAGTTTTAACTCCACATTTCCCTGCCTGATGAACTTCCGAGTTTCTATGCTATTATATTAAGTAGCATAGAAGGCCCAAAATGTGGAGGTATCCTAACATACTAACCAGGGCCGAAACTTATCTGGTTCTGAAAAAGCTAAATTTTATATAGATTTTTTATTAAATATTTGAAATAATTCAGTTTTAGAAATTTTTAGAATTTAGAAATTTGCATTGTATTGAATTAAATTTTTGTAAAACTAAAATAGTCATTAAAAGTATCATAACATTCTATATGAACCAGATGAGTTGCAGGGTAACTTTAACTACTAGTGTTAAACTCATTCACTTCATTTATGTGTTCTGTTGAATTTATTAGTCATTTGTCATTAAAATATATATAATATATTATATATGTATTAATAAAGTACAGTGATTTTTCTTAGCCATTTTTCAAGCCATTTTCATTGCCAGTTTTTGTACTTCAGTAAAATTGAAATTATATCAGTCCTGATGACGGCAGTCTACTGTCAAAACATGTCCACAAAAGAAATCACTTGACAATCAGTTATTCTAAGTGATGAGAGCCATACTTTATTCAATTATTTATACTTACTTATGAAACTCTACTGAATACCATAGGGTATCCACTAAGAATAATAATTACCACAACCATTACATTAGGGGTGTTGGTTTCCACTCTTACTTAGCATTTATTTCTTTAAAACATGCTAGAAATATTATGATATAATAGAACCACTTGCAAGATCATTTTCCAATTTATTTATGTATGAATTTTCAAAAAGATACTGAACAGAAATGAAGAAGGAAATTAGTACTCAAACAAATTGTAAAATGAACAAATAATTTATTGTTAATGCTGAGTAAAGATTATGTAGCTGTTACTTGCTGCCATTCCTCAAAACAAATTATTTATTACCTTGATTTCTACATGTATGTACTTAAAGTAATGGCTTATCAAAACAATGACCACCATCTTCTGCACTGTCAACACCCCTAAGGTACACTCTGCATGGTGACATAAATTGAAGAATTATAATGACATATCTCTCACCCACCATTTGGTAGAGTAACCAAGAAAGAGGTAATAAGATGACAAAATGATGTTTTGTCACCCTCCAAAAAGTATAGTGACATATAACGTAGTATCATTATGTCGCAGTCTCCATCTGTCTAACACCATATATTATAGAGCCATAATGGTGTACCATGATATCATAGTGACAAAAAAAATGGAGTAAATGATATAATGATGACTATCAAACACCATTGGGTATAGTGACAGAGTAGAGCACCACAATGTCATGGTTTCTATTTGTCACCTACCATGAGGTAGATAGACAATGACAGGCTATAATTATGTTATTCTGTCTCTTTTTTACCTGCTATCGGGTATAGTCACAGAGAATTGGAGTATTGTGATGCCACAGTGTCTAAATGTCACCCAACTATTGGTGAAGTAACATAGAGTGAAGTAATATGATGTCATAGTGTCATAATGTTCTGGTATAGTGACATACTGTGATGGCATATTGACAATCTGTCACATACTTTCATACGACACTGACAAGTAGTGAGGTCTTGTGATTAAAAGGTTTTTTGGGTCAACCACCATCAGAAAAAGTGACAAAGGGTGGAGTAATAACATGTCACAATGACAATGTGTCACCTACCATTAGGTATAGTGACAAAGAGTGAGGAAATAACATGTCACAATAACCCACCATTAGGTTTAGTGACAAAGATTGAAGTAATAACATGTTGCAATGACAATGCATTACACAACATTAGGTATAGTGAGAAAGAGTGAAGACCTAACATGTCACAATGACAATGTGTCACCCACCATTAAGTATAGTGACAAAGAGTGAAGTAATAACATGTTGCAATGAAACGCAACATTGAGTATAGTGACAAAGAGTGAAGACCTCACATGTTGCAAATGACAATTTGTCACCCAACATTAGGTATAGTGACAGAGTGAAGTAATAACATGTCACAATGACAATGTGTCACCCAACATTAGGTATAGTGACAAAGAGTGAAGTAATAACATGTCACAATGACAGTGTGTTACCCACCATTAGGTATAGTGACAAAGAGTGGAGTAATAACATGTCACAATGACAGTGTGTCACCCAACATTAGGTATAATGACAAAAGTGAAGTAATAACATGTCACAATGACAATGTGTTACCCAACATTAGGTATAGTGACAAAGACTGAAGAAATAACATGTCACAATGACAATGTACATTGAGTATATTGACAAAAAGTGAAGACCTAACATGTTGCAAATGACAATTTGTCACCCAAAATTACATTAGGTATAGTGACAAAGACTGAAGAAATAACATGTCACAATGACAATGTTCATTGAGTATATTGACAAAGAGTGAAGACCTAACATGTTGCAAATGACAATTTGTCACCCAAAATTACATTAGGTATAGTGACAAAGAGTGGAGTAATAACATGTCACAATGACTATGTTCACCCAACATTAGGTATAGTGACAAAGAGTGAAGTAATAACATGTTGCAATGACAATGTGTCACCCAACATTAGGTATAGTGACAAAGAGTGAATTAATAACATGTCACAATGACAATGTGTCACCCAACATTAGGGACAAAGAGTGGAGTAATAACATGTTGCAATGACATTGTGTTACCCACAATTAGGGATAGTGACAAAGAGTGAAGTAATAACATGTCACAATGACAATATGTCACCCAACATTAGGTATAGTGACAAAGAGTGAAGTAATAACATGTCAAAATGACAATGTATCACCTACCATTAGGTGTAAGACAAAGAGTGAGGAACTAATATGTTGCAATGACAATGTGTCACCCAACATCAGGTATAGTGTCAATGAGTGAAGTAATAACATGTTGCATTGACAATGTGTCTACCACCATAATCTTCTGGTATAGTGATATATTAAAATGACATTGTCAGTTTGCAAATACTTTAAGGTATACTGGCATAGAATTTTAAATTTAAAAAAAAAACAAAAACATTCTAACTTAAAAAAAAAAATTTGTAAATAAATGCAAGCAGAACAATATTGAAGTAAATATGTCCATGAAATTTGACTTCTGAAGTAAGGCATATTTGGTAATTTTAAAAAATAATTAGTGTTGGTTGGAAAAATTTGCTACCAGCAATTCAAACCATGAAATGGAAATCTTGTTTTAACAAGTACCAACAAGCCTGTCATGAATGTCAGTGTTTGTGTATTAGTTACCAAACCAAACCAGAATTCTAAAAAAGAAACAGGACAAAATATTATAAAATTTGTCAGTCGGTTATTTCAATTAAACTGCCAATAACAGCAAAATCAATAAATACTTCAGAGACTTGCATTAATTTGCTATTCCTATATAAGGCAGACAAGTGAATTGAAACCTGTATAAGAATTATTCAAGTCATCTATCTTCAGGGTTTTTTTTTTTTTTTTTCTCTCCAAAGTATCAAAACTATCAAGAAGTAACAAAAAATAAATATCTTAGGAACTGATTACTTATTTATGAAAAATGAAAAAATAGTGTTTTAGAACTTTTAAAATCAGAGCATATCATTGTGTGTGCCTGTTGTATAATTTGTATTATGACGAGAATTATTAGACTGAAAAAACTATAATAATGGTATTAATGTCTGTGTAGTAACCCAGACAACTCACTTTTCCTTTTCTAAAGTAAAGTTTTAGAAATAATTCTAAAATTAATTTAAAAAAAACAATCAGACAAAAAAATATAATCGAAAAAAAGGGTTTAATCAGTGTCACAATGAATGCAGACATAATTGTCTTCAATCGCATAATTAATTTATTTATTGCATAATTAATTATTTATTTATCAACATACTGCAAATCCGTAATTAGAGCCATAATGATAAGAATTGTCAAAGTCTTATCACTTATATACATTCATGTTCTTTATTGGTATTTGCTGGACAAGAAGTCACCTTGAATAAATTTGATTGTACTATTAATCATATGACAACCTGTAAATTAATACATACATATATCACACCTTCTGGTATACACAAATGTAAGAAACCATATCTCACCAGTTAGTGGATGTTTATTCTGTGTGCCTGGTAAAATCCCAGTAAGTCACCTTGATTCATTATAATTATTACATATATATATATATATATATATATATATATATATATATACTGTCTCCCTTTCATTGTTTTCATTCTTTGGTAATTACTATTTACTAGTATATTATTGTTATTATTAATCTAGCCTGGGTCGAACACTAATGACAACCAATAAATTTTGAAATTAAATTTATTTTATAAATTATTTTGACAAAAAAATTTATATAAAGGGATATTGAAAAAGTTTAATTAATCTCTTTTTTTATTTTCATCCAGCAGCCACTTAACTTGCACTTGCTTGATATGTTTAATAAAAAATAAATAAATGTTAAAAAAGAAAAAAAATAATTGAATTCTTTAATTTTTTAAGATGTTGAAAAAAGATGATTTACATGTCTCAAGTTTTGTCATCTTCTTATATTTAAGCTGTAATAGTTTGAATTTTTATTGTAGATTATTTTCAGTAATCAAAAAAGTAATTTGATTCATAAATAAGTTAAAGAGTTCAAAAGAATTTAATTTTTTAAAAATTTGACAAGGTGGCACTAAAATCCTATGAAATTTATTCTTAGTGTGGTTTGGCTGGTACTGTTGCCTTTGTAAGTGCTAGTTCATGTACAAAACAGACAGTGGCACATAATCATTGTCAGTGAGTACCTCATCCAGGGGCCTTGTGTCAATATGTTCATTGACAACCCAAATTAAGTTTCCAGATTTAGGGCTATGTACAAACTGCATTATATGTCATTATGCATTTAAGTGTCTTATCTGCAGACTGAATTGAAACCAGGGGCATTGGTGTCCAGGTGGTGTTAAATGCAGCTTAGAGGTCACAGCACCCTTCTCCACCTAGGTTAGATTCCCACTTTGCAGATTTTTGTGTGAAAAAGTTTGTTAGTAACCTTACCAAAAGTTTTGGGACTCCAGTTTCCTTCTACCATCTCAGAACTGAATTGATTGATATAATTGTTAGAATCTTGATTTGGACATTAAACATAATTACTCCACTCCATTATAAATCTAACTATCATGTTAATAATACATTGTATGTGACATATAATGATTCTAACAAAACTTCAGATGGCTTTTAAAATGAAATCATTTTGTGATTTGGCTGAATTTATTGTATTGAGACATTGTCACTGCTAGCTCAGTGGTTTAAAGCACTAAACATATTTAACTCTCATTGCTAAGATTTAAACTCCACCTAGACAGTTCATATTGTGATAAAATTTGTCAGTATTAAATAAGGTGGATATAGTCTTCTCTGGTACTCTAAATTCCTCCACCATCTCAGAAATGAGCTCCATCATAAAATGGTGTTTTATGCCCCATTCAAAATTATTCCACTTTTATTGAGGCATATTTACAGTCACCTAGAGAATATTCTCACAAAATACTAGAGGCTAACTGCAGTCTGACTTGGGGACAAACCCAAAGTTCTTCTATCAGAAGTCTGTGGTCTTCCTGTTTGTATGATTGGCTTTGTGGTTTTAATGGTTGCTAAGGCTCACAACTGTACCATATGGTATCTTCTAATTAATGTGTGGTACTTATAAGGTTTTTCTGCTTAAAGAAATATTTCACATCTTCGGAATGTGAAATTGTATTTTTGGATATTTTTGGACAAGTTTACAGGCCCTTTGTGTTCCATATTTCCAGAATTGGAAAATGTCAGATTAATAATCGGGGGATGGAATCTACCTATTTTCTAAATAAAGAATGTACATTTGTCCACTTATAAATTAAGCACCCCAATAAAAACTTGCACAATATCTTGTACAGTATGATCTTGAGTTTACATTTTTCCTGGAGATCAATAAGAATAAGCCTTGTTGTGAATATCTGAAAACTTGTTGAGCCAACATAAAACAGAATTCAACAAACCAACCAAATGGAGTAAATTTTAAATGCTGGGATAGTAAACCTATGTCACATGTCAAATCTTGGTACCTTCTCATATAGTCAATCGCGTGTTTTGCTTATTAAAGCTGAATTAAGTTTTTCTAGGAAAAACCGTTAATTTTGTTACTAATGAACAATCTTGCATTTGGTTCAGTGACAAAAGCTCATATAAATATAGAAATAGCAATAATTTCTCAGCCAGATGTAGACCTGCAGGATCTAATTTTAGAACATGGTTACATCATTTAAAAAAACGGATGGTGTAAACACAACTTATAAAAGTGTTAAATATGATAAATTAAACAGAATTTAATTAAATTTGTCATTTGTTACTTTGTAAGGAATAAATAACACCATTGAAAATACAGTTGGTTAATAATGACAGGCAATCAATGCAATTTTTTTTATTCATTCGAGTCTGCATATCAGTGCACATACTCCAAGCTAATAATTATAATTGTTTTATGTGACCAACACAGAGGATTCTGTTTGTTTACAACTAATAGGAATTTTAGAAAATGAATCACATGGATTTTGATTACAAGTCATCAATTTAATATATATTTATTTTTAGAAAAAAAAATTTAAGAAAATTGGAAAACTTAATGCATCTTTAAACCAAATCAATGTAAATGCACGATACAGTGACATTCACTTGTATTAAGATTTAGTATTCCCGGCTTGATACGATTTTGATAGGTCAAGTTTGAGGTAGGATACGACTAGTGTGATAAACAAATAGTTAAACTGGGGTCAAAAATCGTATTTTAGGCCTACAGTCAAATTTAAGCAACGAGACGTATATTTTAAGTGACTTATTTGGTATTCTAATCATAAAAATGCTGAATTATGTCTTCTAGTAGTTTTGTGTGATTTTTGCAATTTTCGGGTTTTTTTGGGCATTTTCGGGTAAGTCCCCGTGTATTTCGCTACAGACGTACAGTACGTAAATAAATATCAAGAATGTCATAAAGCCAAGATGTACACACGTTTTTGTAAGATACTTGTAACGTAGTTTCTTGATCCATACGTTTTATTACATATATATTGCTGAATTACTTCCTCTGTTAGCGAAAATGGTGAAGACTTGTGAATCTCATGGACTTGTAAATCTCATATCCCCTTCCATGAGAAATGCAAGTTTTACCGGAAACCGGAAACGGAACCTGCAGTTCTCATAGGGCTTACATTTCTCATGCGACAACGACCTAACCTCTCACCAGTTAAACCGCATGTTATAATCGCAAGAAAATTCTTTGTCTTCTACTTTACAATTTCTTTGTGAGTAAAAATTAATATCCAATTAAAATTAACAAGAGGTTTGGTTTTAAGAGTAACGTACGCGTATTATCAATCACCCATTTGGTAGAAAGTGAAGAGCAACGGGCCGATAACACTATCGAGTTACGACCCCTGATCCGCTAGAGGGATACTACTTCCGGGGAGTTCACGGTTGTAAACAACTTGGTTGCTACTATCTTTTATCTATTAAATGTCTGGTGTTTCAGTTAAAATACATCGATTTTTTTATGTAAAATGATCATAATATGAACTTTGAGGATTTTTTGTTATTAAAAGTATTTTATTTTTATTTTCTCTACTTGTCATTTAAATAAAACAGTGTAAAAAACCGATTTTTTGCAATCAGAGTTGATGTCTATTTTGACTTAATTTTGACACTTGATCAGGTAATAGGGGGGTCTTAACCTATGGAATTGAACATATATTGAACTTAGAACTTTTCATGTATACAAGATCGTCTCAGGTACAAGGATACAACCACTGATCTTTAATTAACATGTATATCGACGGGTGAATATACACAGGTATTTGAAGATACCTGTGTATATCCACACCTTGACATAGTCTAATATACACACTTATCCCGACTTTCTATACATCAAAGGTTTTCATTTTACCAAAATACCATGAAAATTTTTGACACTTGTATATTTGATGGAAGGAAATTGTTTACAGTAAACAACCATAATTGGTATTCAATTTGAGATAATCTGAACACATTTCACAAAGCCCGTTTGAACAAATTTGATAATTATGCAAGCCATGTTAAATTATTGATAAAATAAAAATTCAAAAATAATTAAAAAAAAAAAAAATTATCCTTGTATCTGTCATAATCACTACGAAACCTTTTCTCTCTATCAGCCATAATCAATACGAATCCTTTTCTGTCTATCAATCATAATCACTACGTTTTTTCTTCTGTCAGTCATAATCTCTACAATCCCTTTTCTCTCTATCACTCATAATTACTACGACTTTTCTCTCTATCACTAATGATTACTGTTTTCTCTCTTTCAGTCATTATCACTACAGGTCCTTTTCTCTATATCAGTCATAATCACTACGAGTCTTTTCTCTCTATCACTTAAAATCACTACGTGCCCTTTTCTCTCTACCACTCATAATCACTACGAGCATTTTCGCTCTATCACTCTTAATTACTTCGAACTTCTTTTTTTATCTATCACACTTATGTTCACTATATTAAAATTGCAACATATGATGATTTTTCCCCATTTTATTACGGATAATTCTATGGGCTAACCCTCCACATTAACTGAGCACGTGTCAAAATAAGGTCAAATCGTATAAAATCGATTTTTAACACTGTAAAATTTCAATGACAAGTAAAGATAATTAATTTTAAGTAAAAGATGTATTTTAAACAACAGTCCAGTCTATGTATAACTTTTTACATAAAAGAATTGATGCATTAAAACTAATACACCGGGAATTTAATAGAATCATAATAGTAGCAACCAAGTTGTTTACAACTGTGAACTCCCCGGAAGTAGTAGCCCTCTAGCGGATCAGGGGGCGACAAACTCGATAGTGTTATCGGCCCATTCTTTATGGGATGAATACTTGTATTTTAAAGTGAAATGCTTCATTATTTGTTACTTTACACGTAAAATAAAATCATAAAGCTTGATTCTTTGTTGTCATATTTATTGATATGATTCTATTATAATCATTAATTTATACTTATAAAACCCATATGTGTACTTTAAAAACCATTCTCTAGCACAGATTTATTAAATACGCCTCTTATTGCTACATTAATTGGTTTAAACTTTATAAATTGGACAGTTTTTAAATAACGCATGCGCTTACAATCTGAACCAATGAAATTGAACTTGACAGTTGTAGAATTGTCGAAAGGACCATAGCCAAGCAATTGATTAACTTATATTAACTAAGGATTATTTTATTAACATTAACCGATTTGAAACAGTTGTTATTTTCATTTACATTTACATTTTGGTAATGTAAAGCAATCTAATATATCAGCCTATTTACTTCATATAACCCAAGACCTATATAAATTGACCACTGTTTACCTATCGAATACTCATGATAGGAATGGGCTGTATTTATCTCCCAATTTAGATTTTATGATTTTACAAAAATAGATCAGATTAAACCAACAAATAACATATCTCAAAGGTGTTGTTTATTAATTGTCTGTATTCTGACGAGAGCAATATACAATGATGCATTTTAAGACCGTCATTAAAGAAGACAGTATAGTTTTGTTGCCATTGACTCCCCTATAAATGGGCACATATCATTTGTATAAGGTCATTATGATGCTTAAAAGTAACTTTTAGTTTCATTAATGATGTCACAACGACGTCATTTGGATAACCTTTAGTGTTGTTTTGAAAAGTAAACCTTTCATAAGTATAGGATTTTGTCCGCGAAAACACCATGTGATCTTTGTTCCAGCTTCATTTTTTGATAAGAAATAGTCTAAAATATCTAGTTGGAGTTAAATTTCGAACAAAGTTTACGGCTTTACTGCTTAAAAATATATAAACAAAATAGTCAATGCCACGTATGACGCAAGTTGAACTTTATATCGGGTAGTACAAGTAAAAACGTTTGAGCGTCAATGTCAACATAACATAACCTGCTCTCTTTACTTCCGCTATTGATTGCTAACTAAAAAAATCTACTTCTGATTTTGTTATGATACAATAAAAGTAGGCCAAAAACCTTTTTATGATTGAAACTGAAACAATCAGCTAATGGTTAAAAAGGTTCGGCATTTTTTATACAAAAAAGACGTTTATTACAGAGACTGACATCTAGAAACATTTATCTCGAAACTTCAGGGTGCTTACACTAATTCTCCTACTAATGGTTACTAATATCTTGTTATAAATTAGAAAATTATTTCTGCTATTACATTCTTGTATTCTATTATTTATTGTAATAATAACGATGACTTGTATTCTATTATTTATTGTAATAATAACGATGACTTGTATTCTATTATTTATTGTAATAATAACGATGACAACGACGACGATAATAATGATAATGACGACGACGACGACGACGAGAAACAGATTTGCCAAAATGTCCAAGTATATAAAATGCAATATTAAACTCTTTTGTCTTTTATAAATTAATTTTCCTGATCAGACCAGTTACTGTGTACTGCAGGTATTTTTAAAGTTCCAGTTAAGAATATCACTAACGTGATCTCGTAACTAATATCGCGATAAATGTAATTTTCTCCCTTTGTAAATCAGGTTACCAGGAAGTCTGCATGTTACTATAACTACGATGTTTAATGTTAAAGATGTCTCTCTACATTATAAATCAGGTTAACTGGAGGTCTGTATGTTACTATAACTACGATGTTTAATGTTCAAGATGTCTTTCTACATTATAAATTACGTTACCAGGAAGTCTGAATGTTACTATAACTACAATGTTTAATGTTAAAGATGTCTCTCTACATTATAAATCAGGTTAACTGGAGGTCTGTATGTTACTATAACTACAATGTTTAATGTTCAAGATGTCTCTCTACATTATAAATTAGGTTACCAGGAGGTCTGTTTGTTACTATAACTACGATGTTTAATGTTCAAGATGTCTCTCTACATTATAAATCAGGTTACCAGCTTACCAGGAGGTCTGTATGTTACTATGACTACGATGTTTAATGTCAAAGATATCTCTCTACATTATAAATCAGGTTACCAGGAGGTCTGTATGTTACTATGACTACGATGTTTAATGTTCAAGATGTCTCTCTACATTCTAAATCAGGTTAACAGAAGTCTATTTGTTACTATGACTACGATGTTTAATGTTCAAAATGTCTGTCTACATTATAAATTAGGTTACCAGGAGGTCTGTATGTTACTATAACTACGATGTTTAATGTTCAAGATGTCTCTCTACGTTATAAATCAGGTTACCAGGAGGTCTGTATGTTACTATGACTACGATGTTTAATGTCAAAGATATCTCTCTACATTATAAATCAGGTTACCAGGAGGTCTGTATGTTACTATAACTACGATGTTTAATGTTCAAGATGTCTCTCTACATTATAAATCAGGTCAACAGGAGGTCTGTATGTTACTATAACTACTATGTTTAATGTTCAAGATGTCTCTCTACATTCTAAATCAGGTTAACAGAAGTCTGTTTGTTACTATGACTACGATGTTTAATGTTCAAAATGTCTCTCTACATTATAAATTAGGTTACCAGGAGGTCTGTATGTTACTATAACTACGATGTTTAATGTTCAAGATGTATCTCTACATTATAAATCAGGTAACCAGGAGGTTTGTATGTTACTATGACTACGATGTTTAATGTCAAAGATATCTCTCTACATTATAAATCAGGTTAACAGGAGGTCTGTATGTTACTATAACTACGATGTTTAATGTTCAAGATGTATCTCTACATTATAAATTAGGTTACCAGGAGGTCTGTATGTTACTATAACTACGATGTTTAATGTTCAAGATGTCTCTCTACATGATAAATCAGGTTACCAGGAGGTCTGTATGTTACTATAACTACTATGTTTAATGTCAAAGATATCTCTCTACATTATAAATAAGGTTACCAGGAGGTCTGTATGTTACTATAACTACGATGTTTAATGTTAGAGATGTCTCTCTACATTATAAATCAGGTTACCAAGAAGTCTGTATGTTACTATAACTATGATGCTTTATGTCAAAGATGTCTCTCTACATTATAAATCAGGTTACCAGGAAGTCTGTATACTACTATAACTACGATGTTTAAATTTAAATATGTCTCCCTACATTGTAAATCAGGTTAACCGGAAGTCTCTATGTTCATACAACTTCGATGTTTAATGCCACAGATGTCTCTCTACATTATAAATCAGGTTACCAGGAAAGCTGCACGTTACTATAATTTCGATGTTAAATGTTAAATATGTCTCTCTAAATCATAAATCAGGTTAGCAGGAGGTCTGCATGTTACTATAACTACGATGTTAAATGTCAAAGATGTCTTTCTACATTACAAATCAGTTACCAGGAAGCCTGCATGTTACTATAACTACAATGTTTCATGTCAAAAATATCTCTCTACATTATAAATCAGGTTACCAGGAGGTCTGTATGTTACTATAACTACGATGTTTAATTTTAAAGATGTCTCTCTACATTATAAATCAGGTTACCAGGAAGTCTGTATACTACTATAACTACGATGTTTAATTTTAAAGATGTCTCTACATTATAAATCAGGTTACCAGGAAGTGTCTATGTTACTATAACTTCGATGTTTAATGTCAAAGATGTCTCTCTACATTATAAAGCAGGTTACCAGGAAGTCTGTATGTTACTATAACTACAATGTTTCATGTTAAAGATATCTCTCTACATTATTTTTTCTATGGTTTTTATAGCATCATAATTCAATTCTGTCATACACACTAGTGTTTGCTTACCATATGTCAATGAGGTTAAAGCGTGATTATTTCACAAACTTGAATGGTACCAGTCAAAACTAATGATTTATTTACTAACATATTCCGTGAGGGTGCTAAAAGTTCCCGTTTGGCTCAACACGGTTTATTTCTCTTTAAATCATTGGTAGTAGTTCCTAATTAAACATATATGCGAGCAAAAAACACAGTGTCCGCATTTGTTACCGCGATTAAAAGACTGTTTTCAAAACCGGCTTAATTCTCTACATAGGTTGGGGTTAAAATTGGTAACACTTTAGTTTCATAGAGTTTCACTAACTTACATATATATATATATATATATATATATATATATATATATATATATATATATATATATATTCATTTTTTAAAAATCTTCCAGGTTACACGGTTACAACGGTAACAAAAGTAACATTTTAAAAGAACGAACTTTTTTGCACAGATTATTGGACATATCTGTAATTGAAAGATTAACAAAACGATGTAGCTTTTATGCGATGACTGAAAAGTTGACTGTTTGCATTTATGAGTGCAGATCAAAGACAAATGAATTTTTCGTAGCTATGATGGTCTAAAATGGTTCAATAAATCAATACACTGCAAAGCTTTTCAATATTATCCCTTTGAGCTAACACTGAACCCTTAACTTAAATATTCATTTTTTTTTTCAATCATAATTACATCACACGAAACGCACTGTGTAAAATTCTGTGCCATTGGAGCACCTTCCCAATATAATCTTGAGTGCATTATAGGAGATTTAAAGCATGGATTAGAGTACGGGATACTAACAGCGGCTCGGATCTTGTCAGTAAATAATTTAAAACAATGTAAATATTTACGTTCCGTTCAATTTGAAAACATAAGAACGTTTTTCTTTCTTTTTTTTTTTTTTTTATTTATTTATTTATTTTTTTTTTGCGATCCCTTAACCAAAGTATAAAAAATTATTAATGTTTGGTGGATACAACTACAAACAAATCTGTCTCTAAGGATCACTCATGGAAAGTCACAAAAGTGGTCTTTTTATAGAGGTTCGTAAATCCAGTTTAACACTAATACAAAAATGTACCCCGTAAAAATGTAAAAAAAAAAAAAAAAAGCAAAAAAGATTGATATCATAATCAATGACAATGAGCAAGTGGCCTATTATAGACAGTTTCACGAGCCATTTGGGACCAACGAAGGACGACATCTAGTTTGGTAAGACAGTGGTTATTATTTACAGGCTAGATGAGGAAAAATATGTCTCTTGATGAAATTAAAAGTTGCCTGTATAGACTGGTGAACTTTTTTATATAGAGGAATTCTTTAACACGGTATTTATTTTACTTATATAATAACACTTCTTTATCTTTTTTGTTTGAATTGCAAATTGATTGTTTCACGTCACGAGACATTAATAAAAGCTGTTTCTGAAGACTTACTACCACATAGAAATAGTATATAGAGTAATTTGTAGCCGGAAATATGTATATGTACTTTAAAATGACCAAAAAACAAAGAATACAAAATAATAAATGACATATTAAATAAGATACTAAATCAGCAAAATTATTTCATTTCAAATGGAATGCATTTTATTTTCTCATAAAATAGCCACATGCAAGAAAAGCGATTTCTTTATGTGTTTTTCGCGTGTTAAACAACAATTCGATATGTCAGTATAAAAAAGAGTGTGTTCAGTATACGCATAACAATGAACAGATATAACACTAACCAAAGAATAATCAAAGTACATGTTCTATTGAACTACTAAATCACTACAAGTCTATATCTTTGTACCGCCTCTGTGGTTCAGTGGTAAAGTGTCTCCCGCAAGAGCGGGATATCGTAGGTTCGAACCCCGGCCAGGTCATACATAAGACTTTAAAATTTGATTGCTTCCTACCCCCCTGGCGCTTGGCATTGGGAGAATAAAGTGTACACTGGTTCGCCCGGTGCCAGGATATTTGAGTGGGGACTAATATGCCTGTCTATGGCATACTGACTCGATGAGCCAGCACTTATTTTTAAAAGACACCCTGAGTGTGCGCTTGTTTTTTTCTAGAACACATTTTAAGATTAATCCATAGGGTTTAATAACCATGTTCTCGTCGCGAAAAGCTGAAACAATTACTGATGTTATCTTAAACAACAGCCGCAATAACAACAACAACAATCTAACTTTGTATACTTTCCTTGAGAGGTTTTTATGATAGATGTTACCCATCATTTAGTGCAAAGAGACTCAATAAACTGAAGATGATGACCTTAAGGACAGGATGCCATTTTTCATACTCTACTGTGAAGGAACTTAAGTAAAGAATATATCTAAGTTATGCAAAAACCCACAAGTCAAGATCAAAAATACTACTGATAAAATTTCACTTTAAATGTAAATCCACTGAACAATTTAGCTTATGTTGCTGTAGCAATATATAAAGTAATGATTAATGGAAAATAATATGCATTAAGTTTTAAGTCCATTTTCTAATGCAAAATTTTTAAATTTTTACAAAATAGAATATTCAAAATTTGACAACTTGTCATATTGCAAAACTTTAAATATTTTATTTTATTAAAAAATTCAAAACTTTGCATATGACACAATTTTGAAAAAAAGGTTTAAAACAATTTAAACAAAATTGGCATCAACCTGGACAAGGGGCACAGAACTTGTAATCACCGATGATGATCTTATGATTGAGCACTACGGCTTTAACTTTTTCATAAAGCTGCTTCAGTATTAATGCAGCTTTTCAAGGCTACTAGATCACAGGGTTTAGCAACCTTAAAGTCTAATTAATAATATTAACTTTTTACTCGTCATCTTTCTTCATTTCCATAAAGTTATTTTCTATGACAATATGACAAAATCAGAGTTAAAACATTCCCAATAGTTCGATGAACTGATAAACAAACATATTTACTTTGAGCTATATGATCATAATTAGAAATGACAATATCATTCCGGTATAAAGACCAGATCCAATATTAAACAAATCAACAGCAAAACGAACCAAGCTCAATTCTACAATATTATATAGTGCAAAGGGTAATCTGTAGGTTAATATTATTGAGAGCCGTCCCTAATAAAAGTCTGGAGTTCTTTTGATATATGATAAATCACAAAAACACGGGTTGTTGAACTTTATACAGAAAGTCCATCTGAAATCAATATCGGGAACTAGAATGAAATAAACCAAATGTTTTTTAGCACGAAAGACCGATAAAATTCGATTACACAACAGATAAAACAATAAAACATATCTGAAATGGCGAATGTCAAAGTTAACAACACTATTAATGATGAACAGAACATAAAGAAATTATATCGAGATCATCCTCGGAAGGAAGAATTCAAATAAGACAAAAGCAAAAAAAATACCAGGTTTTTTTTTTTTTTTTTTTTTTTTTTTTTTTTTTTTTTTTTTTTTTTTTTTTTTTAAGTTTAAAGTTTCAAGTGTTCTTTATTTTCTATGAAAACAAAAAGCAAATCGCCAAGCATTGTTCTGTAAATATACATATATATATATATAAATGCTAATTTTGCAGATAGCATTCTGAATATAAGAACCTATATGGACCTATTTGAACCATAACCTATGTGGTTCAGATGAAGGTCTGTCAAAAAGCTCACAAATTTTATACAAATGAATGTTACTTGTATGTTTAGACTAAATTAGATTTTACATGCGAAATATATCAAATAACAATTTAAACTAACATTGACAGTTGCTTACCTCTGTAACACAAGTCATTGGCCAAGAAAAACATATTTCTGAACACAGTCATTTTCGTAGTACGAGTCACAGTATCATATCAAAATCCTCACAATGATGGTTACATATAACGGAGAAAAACGAAACGTGTGTTTAAATCATAAAATTGTTTGAATTCCTTACTTTATTGCATACGCCAGACGCCCTTGTAAAAATACCCTTTCACGCATCATTTCATGCACAATGACACGGATAACGAGGAAGTAAGTTATAAAATACGGGCAGATACTTATTTAATCATTTTAACATTAAAATTCAAATTATCTACAAGAGTATTATGACCCTATAAGTAACAAAAATGTGTAGCAAACCTGTTTATATTTATCTAGGGCTCTTAACATATACATACTTCTCGAAATAAATTTAAACTCATTTTTCGCTGACATAGTTATGTTAATGTCGACGTTTTAATCAAAGGTTACAATAATATTTTAGTCGACAAACTCATTAATAGAATTTCATCATCAACATGAATTTTTAACTTTTTTTTTTTTGTCAGTTATTAAAAAATCAAAGGTAGACCTTTCAATTTAAATAACAACTTTCAATATAAACAAGGCATCACAAGTGATATTAATTCCCTCGCAATGTATTGTATAATACACTTATATACGCAAGACCCCAAAAAATTACTCAAGTCATGTTCCTGATTGATTATAATTCATTGATACAGCGCTGAGAAGGAAAGTGTAACATACGCAGGTATGTACGGGACAAATCCTATATCCCCTCCATACATCGTTTACGAGGGGATAATTCAGATATCCTTAAAATATATTTGTTACCGATACGATGAAATAAAAACTATATTGCAATGTAACATGTATTGTAGATGACGTCATCTGTAAAACCTGAAAATTCAGCACTTTGATATAAATTGATCATGGCATAACAGGTCTATAAAAGCATTTAGTATGGTTAATCGAATGGCGTAGGAGTGCACAAGACTTAACACCTTTCTCGTAACAGTGATTTAGTTATCCCGACTACAGATATCATTACAAATGCAATCTATAGACATGATACTGAAAACAATTAATTATCTGTATTATGATCAATTTTCAACGTATAATTTATTGATTTAACATTTTCAAGATTGTTTCTTTGTATCGACGCTAACTACCTCTTTGATCAAATCCAATACCTTACATTATTTATTTTCGTTTACGAAGTGTTACGTATAATTAGATATATCTATAACTTAAGATATGAAGTTATATAAACAAAAGGGGTTGATCATATCATATATAATTGATTAATGCGATTTACACTTTTTGTAAAGGCGCTTGAAACAAAATGACTATATAAGCTTAAATGACAAAACTACGTTCAACATGACATACAGGCAATTGGGTCAAGTTGCCATCAAAGACGCAATTAGGTACTTTAATTAAAGAAATTACTGACGTCATCAACGTTTTATGAATGTCGGGCAAAACGTATCATTGGTGATACTAAACAACGCCAATGAGATAAACATGGTCCTTTTCTACCTAAAACATTGGTTCTAAAAAAAGCGTGTACGAATTTGCAAGTCGAAAAATTCACAAACAATTATTGTCTTATGAAAAAAACTTCTATGTTTAAAAAGAAAAGACGACTCGAGTAATGCAGAAGAGGATAGAAGACGTCAAAGAAGAGACAAAGTTTTTACAAATGTACTTATGCTACAATGTCTAAAGTAACAAATATCATTATTCTGTTTGCAAAAGCAGAGCATAAAGTTATTAAACTTTCTTCATGGTTTATTAGAAAAAGATTATTACTTTCTGTCTAAATCTAGTATACCTAAAAGAATTTTACCTTTAATGTAAATCATTTCTGTAAGCTTTTCATTTACTAAATTAGGGATACATTAAAAAAAAAACTTTTGTAGTTCAGTGATAAGTATTATGTTTCACCAATTCATTATGGTCCAATAAATTAAAATTACAACAAACCACCACCCTCATACAATGAACGTATAGTATTATATTTATAGTTCATTTTCATCTAACATAATTATTTGAAATATGATCAAACTTTTTATTATATTTTTTTATTAATCTAGATTGATATTAGTCAGAAAATAAATCTGACATTTACTCAGTTGTAAGCTCTAATGAATCCATTAAAAGAGTTGAGTTGAATTGAGTAATGGTATTTAACGTCCCAGTCAAGAATATTTCACTTATATCGAGAAGTCGTCAGCTATAGGCGAAAGTGCAGAAATTTTGCCTGTGCGTTGCGCTGATGGCATTATACAGCAGGGTTCTTTATCGTGCCACGCCTGCTGTGACAAGGGACCTCGTTTATTTTAAGTTTCCATCCAAAAGAACCGTGACTGTTATTTCGTAATGCCGAGTGCTTGGTGAAAGAACAGCTACCACCCACTTTTAAGTCTTGGGTCAGAACCCGCCGGGGTTCGAACCCACGACCTTCCACTTACGGAGCGAGCACTCTACCAACTGAGCTACCGCAGTGGTTTCCATAAAAACAGCTTTCTCTTACAATTTTAATCGTTGCTCGAGTTATAATGAGGCCAAATTCATTCGATAAGATTCTAGAGGTTAGCAACATGCGTATTGCACTTATTTCAGCTTTTGTCGCAAATATGTGTAAATTTAATTGAATGTTAATTATTCTGTTTTTTTTTTTATTTAAATGAATTAGTTTTTAAATTTAAAATGCTGACAAATATGCTCTCTAAAGGTTAATCGGGAAAAAACACCGTGTCGTAAAATTGATAATTTTCGTGGTCGAAAGTTTTTATTTTTTCAAGAAACATAAAATAACCCTTAGAAAAAAGTGTAGCATTCACTTATATTACACATACATCTTACGAATATGTCCCTTTTGCTTTCATTATAAAAGACAAACCATTCGGTTTACACTTTTTATCAAGGGGGATCGGTGGCCGAATGGTTTAAAGTATGCCCTTACGAATCACATCGCCTCTCACCGCCTTAGTTTGAAGTCCGCTAGTGAAGATCCTAGTGTTTGAACCGACTACCTCGATATATATGAAAGAATCTTGACTTATGCGTCTGCCATGTGCTATTTTTGATTTTTTTATATAAAATAATACAATTCAAAAGTAGCACATGACAATACTTTTGAACTGTATTATTTTATAAAATTTCAAAAGTAGCACATGGCTGACAGACCCCTTTTACCACATGATGCACCGATATCTTTTGAATTACATTTTATTAATTTCTATCGTCTCGTGTTTTTTCTTTCCAATTTATTAGATTTTTACATGTTATTATCCCTTATATTGACTTTGGAAAAATATATTATGTTTTAGCTTTAAATTTTAAACGTCTATACGTCTATTTATAATCTTCGTCTATTTATAATCTTCACAAAATTACTTCTCTTTTATTTCAGAATCAACCAAAAAAAAAAAAAAAAAAAATAAAAAAAAAAAAATAAAAAAAAAAAAAAAAAAAAAAAACCACGATATATCAAACTATTATTATGACTTCAGGAAAAATTGTCATCTAAAACATAAAAATGCACGTTTATTAACTTCATATTTTCCTTCTAACTTCCCAATAATGATATTTGCGTCGTATAACAAAACAATTAAATATTAATCAGTGGGCTGAGAAAGGATAGTTTTGCATACACGTGGATAATGTTTTGTTCGAAATTTACGATGACAAATCTTATTGTTTATTCTTTATTTTGTTTTTAAAATAAGATAGCATAAAGTCTAGCATTTACATGTACGTAAACGTTTTGTTGCATATAAGATTTGTTGAAGCTGAAAAACTAGAGTAAACAGTGGGTTTAAAA
Organism: Tegillarca granosa; assembly: GCA_029721355.1. NCBI lineage: Eukaryota > Metazoa > Mollusca > Bivalvia > Arcoida > Arcidae > Tegillarca > Tegillarca granosa. The sequence goes on from CM056599.1 coordinate 15,436,491, forward strand.
GCGAAAAGTGATATACAAAGTAGTTTATTGGTTTTGATAACTTTCATTTGAAATAAAATTTTAATTTACGACGACAGATCTTGAAATTTATTTGTAATTTCCTTTTTTCGAATTTATTTTTAAACGGAAAAATAAAACAAAAAAGAGTACAATTTACGTCAACGTTTCATAGAGATTGGTTAAAGATGAAAAGCTGGAACAAATATTGGAAAAGTAGGTTGAGTAAAGTAATAATTTGCATCAACTTCATTTTTGTAAAATGAAATTTATTTAGTCCAAAAATAAAAGTTGTGTGTACCCCTGATCTTTGGTTACTAATGACGTAAACATGATGTTGAAACGTTTTTAATTAATTTACATTAATTTTGTCGTTTTTTAAAACCTTTTTTTAAAATTTTATTTATTTATTTATTTATTTAATTATTTATTTATTTATTTATTATTATTTTTGCTTTTAGAAAGCGCAAATAAAAATAAGAATTGTATGAAAAATGATTAAGCAAGACACACAAAATGTATAAATTGTTTTGAATATCGGTTTATATTTTAGAGTAGAAATTTGTGTAAAAATGCCACAAAATGGCAAAAAAAAAAAAAAAAAAAAAAAAAAAAAAAAAAATCGGTAAAACTCTGCATCCTTACATATTATTTAATTAGAGAAATGCAATAAATATATTAAATATATATTTTAAAAAAACAAATATAAGTGTATAATTATGTCCATGTTTTAATTTATCTCGATACTTTTTTTAAAATTAAATACATGTATTGCCTTAAACACAGATTTCTTTTGAATTCTTGGGAGACAAGGTATATTTCTATTTCACATTATAATCTGCTTAATATACAGTGTAGACATTTTTATAAGAAAGCCAGACATATCCGTAATAAAAATTTGTATGATTTCACGTAACAGGACAAGTAGCAATAATCTAAACTTAACGCGTTTTAATCTGAAAACTCAAGTTACACAGTCCATACATAAAATGTATTATTTCCCCTTAAATACACGATGCACGACTGTTTTACGTCTTATTTCATTAGGGTTATTTTTGAAAAAGAGTTAAAATGACAGAGCCAAAACTGAACCTAAGAAATTAAAAAAAAAATGATATATGTTATATTGTATCTAAATAAAAAAATAAATAAATAAATAAAATATTAAGTTATCTTTACTTATGAAGTCATTTATGCAAGGAATTTAAAGAGTATTTAACATATACATGTATTCTGTATAGCGTATGCTTACTTCGTCTCGGATCGCGTGTACTAACTGATTGACTAATACATGAGTTTTTATATCCGTTCAAAATCCGTAGACGTACTTTATGTATCTAGATAATACGTGACAATTCAAGCATATTGGATGTGTTAAAAAGGCAAACACACCCACAACCCCCCCCCCACACACACACATATATATATATATCACTGAGCAAAATTTCGCATTTGTAACTACTCGAGTGTATTCCATAAGCAATCGTCAATTCTGTAATTGAAGGGTTTTAATGTTGTAACATTTTAAGAACTTGCAGTATGCATATTTTTTTTAATAAAATTTTTCAGTAGGTGACAGCCACTGTTATCAAAATTGTATTTATATTCCAAAACACTGATACTTCTTATGTGGCTTACGTAATTCCAAGAAAACTAAAAAGAGTAATGGACAGGGGCAGAAGAAAAGGGTCAAAGTTCGGACAGAAATCAAGGTTGTTGAGTTAGTGGACATAGAACCTGGTTGTTAGTTTTTAAGTTAGTTAACAACATGATGTTTTCATATGCAGAGCATGGTGTCGAATGTGCATGAATCTGAGACTGTTATTATGTAATAATATACAACAAATAGATAGAAACATTGTTACCTGTTATAAAAAAACGTGATGTAATATTTAACCATAAAAGACATAAGTCTTGAATTATATATAAGTTGTTTATTCTCTGAAGATCATATAATCGTTTGGAGGAAACAACATGTCGTTAAACCAATGATATATAGTCTATATTATGTAAATGTCATTCCAAAGAAATAACTCGCACTACCTGTGTGCTTATTAAATCAAGAAAATGTTTATTTTCATAACATTGCTGTGAAAACAGTTTATAAGAAATACTTGCTTGTGCAATAAAAATCTGCAAACTGTCAAATCCTTGGAACAGATAACAGTTTACGTTGATGTATGGATATTGAAAAGCAGCCACCTCATCAACACAGGGAAATTTATAAATCATTATAGGATTTTTTTCTCGAATACAGATTTATAAAGAAAGCATGCATGTGTTTTTCTATAAGCAATATCATGTTGTTTGTGTATACTTTCAACTTAAAAAATAGTTGTCGACTGCATTATTTGTCAACAAACAAACATTTGATAGTTGTGCTTATCTATTCCCTGTGTGTTATTATTTTAATGACTTAAAGGGACTACAAACTGAGGGGTTTCTTTTGCAAAGGCCTGTGGCATTCACATATATACACAATGTAATTGAAACATCAAGCAACACTAAAGTATTTTTGTTTATCACCTCGCTGTTATATTTGTCACAGGTTCTTTATCAAAGAAGTCTTGCTTTCAATAGAACATTTATTTTTAACAAATGACCTAATGACAAGCCAACTTTAGAGACGACTCGCAGATGCAAACACACGCTTTTGTCTTTGCAGTACTGAATAAGAGTCAAAGTTACCTACTTTAATTCAATTGACCAGAATGTAAACCAAATATAAGCAAAATTTATTGACTCTGCAATGTCAAGCGCAAATAAATAAATAAATAAATAAATAAATAAAATTGAAATCTTAACACTAAACTTGAGTCAATGAAGTTTTGGTTGAAGTGAACTAACCTTCTTATTTTATCTACAAAGATTGCACACAAAGTTTGTTTCAAAACTTTGCAAACCATGGCAACCAAAAAATATTAAAAAAAAAAAATAAATAAAAATAAAAATACAACATGGTCGACATACAACACTGACCGACATTTAAGCCATTTACACATTGCATCTTCATTAATAAATTCAAAAAAAAAAAAAAAAATTACGAGTCCATTATGTAAAAATGATTTTGAATTCTTAACATTAAACTTTGCCAAAGTCAATAAAGCATGAAATCAAAATGATTAATCTTTAATTTATCGCATGTATGTAAATGAAGATTCGTGTCCCTGCAATGTAAAGCACCAAAGGATTGCAACACATTTGAAATGTTTATCAGACAGACGGACAAATAAAAGGGACAACAGGCAAACCTAATTGATTATCTCTTCCTCAAATCGTTAAGCAAGGGGATAAAAACTGGACACAAGTCAACGAGTGATAGTTGAAAACTAAAGACAGAAACGTATGATAAAATATGACGAGATGAAGTATTATTTAACTAACACAAATCAAAGATTTGTCAATTATTTCAAACAATGATGCATTGATTCATCACCAATTAATATTAAATCATGGAAATAATCTGTTCAGTAAAAAAAAAACACAATTAAGCTAGTACTTACTGTATTGATGGCATTAAATAGCTTTGCATTTTTAATCCATCAGATTACGGTGATAGATGAAATGAAACATGTTGAATATGATTGGCAGTCAATACATATATCTCTCTCTCTATATGTTATATATATAAACTCAGGTAAATGCGCAGGTAAAAATGAAAGGTTAAAGCCATTAAGTAGATGGAAATTAAATGTGTCTTTAACCACAAACAATTTCCTAACATCTCAGAAACCTAATACTAACTTAGAACAAACAGGAGACTAAATATTATAGGATGTTAGAGTTTGTTTGTAGTAAGCATAGTATTGCGGATAACTAATGATTTTGATATGTGATAGCTTACATGAAATGGTTTAACACAATTTACACAAAAATCGTGCTATACATTTCACCTGGATAATGCTTAAGATTTGATTCAAGCGATATATGAAAATGGTGTGAAGAAAAATTTTTAAAACATCTAATTAGATTAATGAATATGAGAGAGAGAGAGAGAGAGGAGAGAGAGAGATGAGAGAGAGAGAGAGAGAGAGAGAGAGAGAGAGAGAGAGAGAGAGAGAGAGAGAGAGAGAGAGAACAGGGTTTTACCTCTAAGTCAAGAATATTTAGCTTATGTCGAGACTGTCATGATCACAACCTATAAGTAAATTATCAGAAATTTGTACCTTTGCTGTGCCCAAGGGCATTGTGCAGAGAGGGATTTTTTTTAGCGGTGCCACGCCTGTCGTGTCATGGGGCTTCAGTTTTAAGGTCTCCTCCGAGTGCTTGACGAAAGAACAGTCACTTACAATTTTCAAATCTGGTACAGACCCGTCCGAGGTTCGAACAACGACCTCTTAATACGGAGAGAGAGAGAGAGAGAGAGAGAGAGAGAGAGAGAGAGATATTTATGATTTGTTAAATCAATCTTAGGAATCGTTTTTTCATTTATTTCAAATTTATAATAGGATGATTAGGATGACAACACAAAGAAAATAACATATTTCATTTTTTTTTAATCTTGATTTAGTCTTTTTCAGTCAAAAACAAAAATTTTTAACGAATTATGCAAACAGAACTCTACTCTGTCTCATAAGGTTACTTTACACGAGGTATTGAGAACTATTTGCACAATTTAATAACGTTAGGGAATTCAATACTGTGTATTCATTAAATAAATTAGAAAATAAAATGAGCCTAGTTAACAGGTAAAAGCTAATTAAGTCAAACAGGTGAGAAAGGTTCTTTGAAATGAACTAGTTATTGTATTCTTTTAAACACTATTTACAATAGGCTGAATAGACTAATAAGCCAATTTCAACAAATTAAATAATAGAACAGGAGCTTAAATAGGATAACGAACAATGTGATGGATGAGACAGCATGTTTTCAAAATAAATATGATTAAAAAAAAAATTATATCAAATTCCACTAATTTAAAACAGGAATATGAAAGATACTCATTATGTCGAACTCTTTGGACCGCAAAGTCATAAATAAAGTTCATGAACAAAGGAATTTAATACAGACCCAATTGATGGTCTTTTTCTAGTTACATGTAAAATGAAGCTGCATTAAGTTTTTCTATGAGTAATATATAAACGACGCATTTTTTCTTAACTATGCCTATCATGAAAAATGTAATACTTGGTTCCATGAAAAACATTTACTTTCGTTTATATTAACGGGGAAACCCATTGCTAGTTTGATCTACCAAAGACCTTATTTTAGAACACTGACCACTGATTCTTTAAGGAAAACGAGGCAACGCCAAAAACACAGCAAAAGTAACTATATGTTCAAAGTAATTAAGCCACTTTTTTGCGTATCAAAGCCGTTTTCGATTTGAGCCTGGTCGATTCAAATCCTTACAGTTAGTTCGTCCCAGTTCTCTTTCTTTGCAGATTTTGCCAGTGTCGTCCTCGGATAAACGCGTTTTCTTTCTGCAGATTCCATTGTTTACATATATGTAGAACCTTCGCGCATGCTCCAAGCCGATAAAAAAAAACATTTAATCATGTTGCCCTATGATTTTAGGATTTCCATTTATTTTTTGGCTAATAAAAGTGAACTTAAGAAAACGAATCGCAAAGATCGTAATAACAACCAATTTATATTGATAAAAATATTTTAAGATTTTTTTTAAATAATTGGAAAACTGAATGCAGCTTTAAGAATTGAAATAATAATTTACAAAAATAGCCGTATACAATCGAAATACGATTTTAAATGCGATCAAAATCATCTAAAAAAAATTACCGACAAGTTTATTTGATTTTTGAGAAAACTTTAGTAAACGTAAGTGTAGCAATGTAGCAATGGCCATTAACAGAGCTTTATATGTTTTGGCCTTCGGGTTTCTTCAGAGGAGACCTTAAAAACCGATGTCCCGTGTCAAGATAGGCGTGTCGGGCTAAAGAACCCCTTCCTGCTCTAAGCGCACTGTATAAGTAACAATTTCTACCACTTTATCTATGGCTAGTGACATCTCGATATAAGTGAAATGTTCTTGACTGGGACGTAAAACACCAATTAATCAACCAATCTTAAAGCAAATAATAAGTCAACCCAAAGCAAATCATGTTTTCTATCACGAAACTCGCTTGTTCTTTGATCAAACCTATCAAAATCATTCCCTCGTTGTTCACATTAAAGAGGAAAAACATAAAAAATATCTTAAATAATTCAGTCGTGTTTGGAATTAAAGCATCAAAGCATTAACCTCTCTTTACATACGTTTTAATACGCGCTGCTATGATTTGCAGACACGTTTTGTATAATTTTTTTTTTTTTTTTTTTTTTTTTTTTTTTTATACATATTCGCAGCAACTCATTGAGACTTTAAAAGGTTTATAAGACACCTATTACAATGAAGAATGGTGTTAATAATTCGCAAACCAATTGTTTAGAGGGAATACTTGAAGATAAAGGACTATCTTTGATAATAGAATATACAATGAATATATGAGACGCAAGGGAAATTATATCATAATCACACATAAAATTTCAATTCTAAATTGTACTTTTACTATACAATGAAATATACATAGCTGATATATTAGACATTTTATTCATTATTCCCAAAGGTATTTATATAGCTGAACCATGACTTATACGTAAGTGATTTTTTTTTAATATTTTTATATTATTGTCTCTTAATGTTTTGAGCTTAAAATTACATTTGAATGCAATGCATTGTTTTATATATATATATATATATATATATATATATATATATATATATATATATATATATATATATATATATATATATATATATATATATATATAAGATTATTGGCCATATTGAAATAGCTTTAATAGATATTGCAAGTTCTAAATGCATTGGTAGCAACAAGACTTTCTTGTTTCTTGGAAAGTGAATCTGTTTACTGTTGAATTGAGAAAAGACAAAGTGACCAAACTATCTCTGGTTTTTCTATCTTATAAAGAAAGAAACAGTTCTGTTATAAGGTAAATGTAACATTGAGGTTAAGGTTCGCTACCCTGAAATTTCCTTAAGAAAATCTGAAGCAGAAAAACATGAACATGAATTTGACAACAGCCAATGCAACCAAGAACATGAACACAAGCAAATGACAAAACAACCAAACAAGACAAACAAATACATGTATAGGGAATCACTGGTTATAAAGTTCTTAGCTTTGGACGGTCACAAGATCAAATATTTAGCTGTGTGGTTATAGAACTTATGGAAGGTCAAACTAACTTTTCTCTGTATTATCGATTTTACTACGCAAATTTAATACATGTAACAAAATTAAATCTCACTTTACGAAAGCTATTAAGAAAAGCTGGTTTTCTGGAATCTTTTAACAAGCAATGCGCGACTAAAGTTTTGTTCAACCTTGACATTTTATCGTAATATAATTAACGGTTAACTATGTAATTCAAAGTACTTTATTCTGTACTCATTCCTGTATTTGTTTATATTTTACTTCATTCATTTCATAGTAAAACATATTTACTTGTACGATTATTTGCATTTAAAAGTAAGATTTCAACGTTCTGAACTAGATATAGCTTGCGTTCAATTATTACAACATTTAATTTAGACAAAGTAATTGGTATAAAATTCAAATTGAGTATATATCTACATATATCTTTTATAATGAGTTTCCAAATGCACAAATTTGAGATACATGTTTATCTTTTCCAAAAATATCATCAAATTTTATTTAACTAAATATTACGCACAAATATATTTAAAAAATGTCGTGAGTTTTTTAATTCAAATGCTCAGAGACTTCACAATAGTTAAATAGTTCGTTTTAAGGTTTGAAACATATCCAATAATACTCATACAATAATATTTGATATTTTTTCTGTTAAGATAATATCTATATTGTTCCTACTCTCATTAATTTCACATTGAATCACAACAATATCTTGCAATCAAAAAAAAAAAAATAAAATAAATAAATAAATAAAAAATAAAAAAATAAAATAAATAAATAAATAAAATGATTTTTAGATATTGAAATTCCTTACCTTTTTTGCATACTATTTCTGAACATTTTGACCATAAATCAAACATCCGAGACGTAAAAAATGATGATTTTGATTTTTTTGACATTTTTTAAAAATCAATTTTGAATTATACGTGAAAATTCCAATTAGACTGAACAACCAATTATTTCAAACAAAGCCGTGAATACTTCACCTGACTGTTGTCTCGATTGTTATTACTTAGTATAAATATGTTGAAATTTACAATATGATTTAAATTAAACCCACTTTTCATTTACAATTTTTTATTTTGATTTCAAAAATAGTCAAATTATAAATACTAAAGACAAACAACGAATTTAATGATGATTTTCACACCTTTTGAGACAGAATTAAGGCTTGAATAGAGGATATTTTAAGATTATATTAACAGTCATGTGTTTTATAGCGGTCATTTCAAGGTCAATATATAAAGGGATATAGTCTGAAATCTATTGCAGATGTGTTCAACAAAGATATTGACACATAGTATTATTGCCAGAGGACATTTGAACCTTGCCTTGACCTTTGTTGAAGCCAGACTAGTTCAGCGATGAAATTTAATGATTGAGGCGATATTTTTTCAAAAGATGATATAGGGAGTCAAAGTAATAAGGGAAATCTAAAATTTCGAATTACATATAAAACAACTTACATAGCCAATCAATTTAAGCAGAAAATCGGCACGAAATCGGCACGAACCTGCCTTTTTAACATCACGTATCTTTAATATCGTTTGTAATCGGAATGTTATATTTTTAATGGTTTACGCGGAATGGTCACAAAAAATCAAGAAACTGTTTATAGAAAACCACTATAAAAGTATAAGGTTCCTTCCTTAAAGTGTTCATGTAATGATACCATGTTAATATTGACCTATAATCTTCTCTACCATTTCAATTAAAGTCCGTATTCTTAAATGATAATTGGCTTTATAAAACAGATAAATTTCCAATTTCATAGAAATACAAATACAGATTTTTTATACAAAATGATACCATAGCAACTGAAACTAATAAACATCAGAGACAAAAACAAATATGATGACATTCAAAATTAATTTCGCTTTTTTTCGACATTTTATGTGATTTATAACGCAAGCCTGAAAACTTTTTAAAAGATGATGACGTGATCCTACAACGCAATAACATTATTTAAGGAAACAATAAATAAAGTAGCCGTCAAAGAAACTAACAGCCCTAGATCATACCATCGGCATATGTTTTATGCCAGTTACATGTACTTAAATCTAAATTTATATAATTTGTCATATGCCACCCTTCTAACACAGTATTTGATTTCAAAAAGTTTAAAAAGAAACGGTCACACACACACACACACACACACACACACACACACACACACACACACACACACACGACTATTTTTCCTCTGTAAATAATTTGAAACAATTTGTCGATAACATTTGATGTAAAAATAATCAATTACTGAACATTTTCAGCTTTAATAAGCAGCGAATTTACGGGTAATTTTTACTAAACTCTACTTATATATGTATACAGTATATTCTATATGTATTTGAATTTAATCAAATTTCATTATTTTCAAACTTTTGTATATTTTTACCCTAATCTTGGTTGAATCATGCATCTCGGCACCTGTGAAGTCCAAAATTGTTTATCAAATAGTCCACAAAAGAGAAAAGAAAGAAAAAGAAAGATTAGCAAAAATAAGAAGCAAAAACTTTGCCCTTTTAGAAAAAGCCTTATTTGTAAACAAAATCTAATGTCATGAAGATAGTTATGTAATTAAAAGCACACTTATTCAGTGCACTTGCTCAAGAAATCAATTATCTATTTGCAACAAGCATAAAGAAAATGCATTAACAATGCAACTGTAAGGGTTCATATCATTGTATTTCGAGTGCATTTCTAGAACAAAAAATTAGTAGTGTTTTAGTGTTTCGAGATTTGCTTTTTACCATAGAGTGTTTAAAACACTGTTGTGTTAACTACTTCTAAATACAAAATTAATGCATTTTCATTAAAATTAAGCAGTAGCACGTGACATTATCATTTAATAAGTACGTTTTATTTTCTTACTTCTTGCCGCCAAAAGTTACATTGATTGTTTGACGCAAATGTCAAATTGAATGAAGTTCAAACTTATCGTTTTACACAAAATGACAATATCTGGATAATTATCGTAAAACACGTAAGAACATTATTAAATTTTACATCAAACAACATATTACAAAATAAATATATTTCGGCTCAAACATTCAAAAGTCTTACTTACTTGTAGACCAATGTGTATGAATCTCTTATGGTTGTTTAATATGAAGTATGTCTTGAATTGATAGAAATAATGATACTCCAAGACTCTTCAATGGCTGTTATACATTATCTATCAGTAATCCACAACAAACATGTGTTAAATTTTACCCTCCACAACCAGAATATGATTAATGAATATATACTTTCACATAAGTTATAAAAAGAACAATGGGTAAAACTGTATAGCGAGTATATTTGTATTTCTATAAAGCGTTTAGTTAATAATCAGGATTCAGTCGTGTCATCGCAGACAATTTTACAGAAATGTTGTGTCCTAACGATTTCTACATCATGCTTGCAATGGCTTTAATATCTAATCAATAATAGATCGTTAAAAGCATTGTTATGTTTGATTATAAAAAAAAAAAATCTTGATAAAATCAGGAGTAAAGCTAAAATGAAATAAAATGATTTTAACCAATATTTTGACGGATGAATCTAGAACAAACAGAAAGTTAAACTACCATTTAAGATGCCGTTACTATTCATTTGAACCAATATACTATATATAGCAGTCTTATGCATAAATGTAAGCGTTGTTCTCCATTTTCTTCTCTTTTGCATGTTTTAAATATAAAGAGGTTGTTGATCAATTATTCAAGACTTATCATTATAATTATTATCATTAAACAAAAAAGAACACTAAAACTGATTATAAAGAGACAACAACACTGTATGTCATAAATCACAAAGGAAATTTGTGCTGTATTCAATAGAAAATACCATGAGGGACGTCAGTAGGTATTCTATATAATCAAATGAGATAAAGGGAGTTTGTAATATATCATAAGTAAATGAATGCTGCAAAAGTACATAAGTACTATATGCCAAATTATTATAAGCGTCATTTTAAATCAAAATGCTTGATTCTCACGCGCAATGCGTAAGACTTGACAGGTATGCACAAATAATGTGTTATGCAAAATTACTTTCTGAGCTGGCGGCGGTCCTTGGCTATGCAAACCGGAAGTCACACTTTCTCGACCTTGCACCACACGTTAATCAGTGTATTTTGACCATGTACAGCCTTCCATTCGGCGGAAAATATATTTCGTTTCCTTTCGAATGTTTTACTTTGACTTAAGCTACATGTCTTCGTGGTTACTAAGATCCGGATTTTTTTCTTGACAAAGGTTCTGAAATACTCGCGCTTGTATGAACATAGCTGTATTGTCCGTTCAGTAACAGACTGCTCCCGACTTTTATTTAAAACGTTTGTCACTTTATGCAATGGTTTAGTTGTTTTTTTTTCAAAAGTCTCAAAAGTTGACGACCAATTTTTATTTGTTTCTCTTTAATTAAAACCACTTTACCACTGAATACACCGTATAACGAGATAACCCCAAAGTTTCCTTACGTTTAGAATAATTTTTTTGATCTCGGTATAATTAAATACTATAGTTTTTTTGTTTTTTTTCAAAATTTCCTCTAAATCCTTTTTGGATTTTTTTTAATGATTTTCTCTAGCGTTAACATAAAAGCTGTGTGCCAAATGCAGACAATACGAGACTACTTTTTGTGACGTATTGTGAAGTCATGACGCACTAACTTCCAAAAATAAATAGAATGCGTTCAATAACAACGCATCTGCGAACTTTATTATTTCTTGGAAAAAATGTTCGTAGTGTTTGTTTGTAAACATATGACACATTGCTGTATTAATTGTTTTCCATAAAAATGAATACCAAAGTACATCGGTAACTGACAAGGGCGGAATTGTCTAGTCGATGAAATATTAGTACGCTTATATCTTTCGTAAATGTCATAATAATAGAGTATATAGGTTAATTCAATTTGTTATGGCCCACATAACAGGTTTTTGTTATCCACCAATGAAACATTATCAAGATCTATTTACTTCAATCTGCACGGTCTGTATTGTTTTTATTTTTAAAATTAGTATTTTCAACACGATACAGATAATTGAGTAAAACGGAAATTCGCAATGGTAAAAATAAACAACAATTAAAAAAATAATAAACAAAAAATAATATTATAGTAATAATGATAATACAAATCACACACACATACACACACGCGCGCGCGCGAGTAGGGATTTCCATCCAGAGTTTTTTTTACCTAGCTTTTTACCTAACTAAAAGATAAGAGGCACTATAAAACATTATCCTCTACAGTACATTTAACACAGTGAAGATAATTCCATAAAGTAGGAGTCCGTAATTCTAGTAATAACACCAAGAAAAAAATTGCTTGTGACTTGAACAGATATAACAAGATTCTTCTAATGATATAACCTTATTATTTTATATTGATTAATATCATCCTGACTAAAATGTCTTGTCATCTTAATAACTTATACAGCTTCTGTACCATATTAACGGACTTTATTATCAATAAAATGGTGTATATATTACCACACTGTGTAATTTTGAAATTCATAAACTCGATGTTTTATATAAGTTTCTATCTATCTATCTATCTACATGTATCTATCTATCCATCTATTGCATCTCGCGTGTGTGTGTGTGTGTGTGTGTGTGTGTGTGTGTGTGTGTGAGAGAGAGAGAGAGAGAGAGAGAGAGAGAGAGAGAGAGAGAGAGAGAGAGAGAGAGAGAGAGAGAGAGACTGTTCCCTCAGGTTTCGGCATGTCTGCTTTAAAACGCAAATTTCAATATAACACCAAAGACGGTAATTCTTAAAAAAAATTTCCCAACTGTTTATAAAAGTAGTGGAGTATTTCGATGTCTATTTTGTATATTTTAGCGATGAACGTATTTCTTTGTTTAGTTACAAATGATAATCTCTTATAAAAGTAAAACTCAATTTAAAACTCATTTTATATAATAAGTATACATGTTTAAAAAACTGTTAGATACAATTCAATAAAAATATCAATGTATATTATATAATAATATAGTAACTGCACAGTTGTGACGTCTCGATTTTTCTAAGTTACGAACAAATGATAAAGCGGGTCCTAGATTTTCGCCTATGCAGCAATGAACAATTTTGCAATTTCATGCTTAAGTCGCTTCTAGGTAGATATATGGATAGCATTACATCTAGAAAAAAACAAAATCAATGAACACCCAACGTGAAATCATTGAATTCATTTGTTTAAATGTTATCCAGAAACCCACAAATATATTCAATCAATTAAGCAAAAAATGTGACCCTGTATCAGTTACACTTAAATACTTCATAATTATGACTGAAATTATCAATGTTAACATTTGAACAAAAAACCCCTTTGTTCTTAGATTTTATTTGCAATTAAAGTTTGTTGTAAACTCTGTTTTGTTGCCATTTGCCTGTTAAATTTCAATTGGAGGGTATAGCGCACTTAAATGCTGAACAGCAGATGTTTTCCCCCCAATTATAATTTAAGTTTGTATTTATATATTATCAATTTTTAATTTTTTAAATCAGAAATTAAAAAAAATTTTTTTTTGTTTATTCATAATCATATGTGATACATTTAAGCCAATGCAATACAGTCAAAAATTTAATAGCATAAATATATAACACAAATACCAGTTAAATTTTGATGTGCCAGATGTGCACATTTCGGAAATTCATTTCACATCAGTGACACCTAAGACCGAAAAGTTTGATAGATAAAAAACATCAGCCTAAACAGTTGAAAATAATGAATCTAAAGTTCCAAATTTTTATTAAATCCAAATCCAGCTAAGGAATGTTTTGCATGAAGGAACAAAGCTTAGTTTTAAATAAATTTCAAATTTCAAACAAGTTACCTCATCACTCGCTATGTGTGCAATTCTTGTTTTTTCTTAGATGTATTTTGTGCATTTCAAGTAATTGTAGTTATAAAGTTGTATAAATGCTTTCTATTAGAGAGTATATAAAGAATATAACATAATGTTATAACAATAAAAATAAAATACTGTTAATAATGAAGAGTGAAATCAGAACTGCTCAAAGATAAATCTTCCTGCATCGTTAAACAAAACCAAAAACTTGCAAGATTTGGATCTTACAATAACCATATAACAACACACACACACACACACACACACACACACACACACACACACACATTAGAAAAACTGAGATAAAAAGCATTTTCGTTCGGTAAGGATTTTATTAAGTTGATATATAATAATGAAACACTTTTTATTAATCACTTTTATCGCACAAAAACTCACCTTAAGACCCTTTTTTGACCCATTTTCATAACCAAGAAAGTGCGATTCCTTTTTAATTGCAACTTCACATCCTGTTTCGTGAAATACGTAAATTAGCCATTACAGTGTTAATACATTCTGTTTGCTTAATCTCATGGTATTTACAGGTGTGACCATCTAACAGCTGAGGTGAGTGGCTGGTGAAAGTGTAAGTGATTTTGTTGATGAGTAAACCCAATGGCGTCCGAAGTCGTATAAAGCATTGATTAATTTGTGATCGTATTAGCCTTCTAGTTTTAACATGAAGATACCGTACACAATTCTTTTGCTATCGCCTACGTAATTACCATCATATTTTGTAACAATGTGGCTTTTATGGTGCTAAACTATCAAATGGTATAAAATTCAATCTGATTAACTGGTACTTTAAACAGTAATTCAGGATTTACAAACAGAGTCTTAGCTTATAACCTAATGACATTTTAGTACTGAAAAATTTAGACTTTGCATAACTGCCCGATTTGTACATGTTTTGTGGGCTACGCCGAACATACGCAGTAGGGAGTAAGCTTTAATTTTCCCATTCTTCTTAGATATTCCTAGTATTAAAAGTCATTTTGTTACCATATTGTTATGTCACAATATTTAACCCCATATTATATTTTCAATCTGCGTTAATCGCAGGTGTTTTAGGAATGGCAGCAAAATATATGTAATTTTTCATTTATAGCTCAACACACACACACACTACACACACACACACACACACACACACATTACACACACACACACACAGAGATTTCTTGCCCCTGAAGCGGATCTTGCAAATCCTGAATAGACAAATGTGTACATATTAATATAAATAAAAATCATAAGCGTTTTCTTTATTTAAAATTTCGAGTGAAAAGTCATATATAAGAGTATTCATTGTGTTGATAACATCAGGTCGAACCTCGAGCAAAGCTTAACCCGCAGGAAAGATCGCTTATATTAATCTTTGGTCAACTTAAAACTGTCATTGATTGCTTGATAAAATACTCCTTGTATCTTCACAATACTAGACGATTTAGAATATAAATGTCAATAGGTGAATTAAAAATTTATACTATGAGGTATTTATATTTTTATAATTGTAAAATTCTCATAAGTAAAATTCAAATAAAAATATTTACTTCGTTAATCCAACAGGTATAATAGATAGGACCAATACAACAGGATTTAAACATTAAAGATTATTTAACAGATTTTTTTGTATTTGATTTAAACAAAAAAAAAGTATTGAAACTAAAATTCTCAAAATAGACTTTTGAATTACTAGACAAAAATGAGTTACATTAACCTCTTTGACCTTTAATTAATGAAGAAGCAAACCAGTTAAGAAAGCCGGAGATTTTTTCGTTTACCTTAAATCCTTCCTGAACTCTTGTTAACATTACTTTAACGTGACTTGCAATGGTAAAGTACAGCTTGTTTTTCAAAGTCATTGATCTTTCTCCTATATGGAGACAAGCAGATCTGGCCACAGGTACACAATCATTAGTTCATTTACTAAGGTTGTTCTTAACTTAAATCTGGCAAATTTTTGCAATCTTTTTTTTAATAAAAAAAATAAAAAAACAGATGCAAATGCTAGCTATAAACATGAAGTGATTTTCAAAATGACACCTTAAATTTTTTAATTTTCGGATTGTGATCTGGACAAGGACTGGTATGTTTGTTTTATTAAGAATAAACAAAATTATTTAGATTTCAATCTTTGTCTGATTTAAGTTAAGAAAAATCTTAGTTAAGGAATGATTGTGAAACTGGGGTCTGGTATGGAAGGGGGTACATGTATGTCTAGGAAAACTAGCATTAAAACCTAAGCGAAATAAATTGATATCACTATTCTGTGTTAATTTGTAATATACATTGTTTCAGTCTGACACTTTTTTATATTAATCAGTGACGTGTTTTAAGGCCACAAATAAGGCGTCTAGTCACCTGCTTGTAAATCATCATGTTTTTGAAGATTATACAGTACCGAATAAATCTTGAATAAAAAACGTGATAGTAAGTAATGTCGACATACAACATCCCAACAAACTGTGCAGCACCCGTGCTGAAAATGATGTTGCTATGACTAGCGACAAAAAAATCCTTACAAGTTTTGCCTTCACTTTTATTGTGTGGTCTAATGAAAAGTAACAGGGGTTTTTTTTTAAATTGTAAAGGAAGAGAATAACATGTGTTATTTATTAGGATGAATGAAGCTGAATGTACTTTTCTGAGTACATTTATTTTTGAATAAGTTCTATGAGATATAAAACACAAACACAAGTCCATGTCCAAATCACAAATTTTACAAAAAAAGTAAAATTCTTTGAAAACTGGCCAATTCAGTCACACATGTGAATTTCAATCAGGAAGGGTGCTACGGAATGGTAAGCACCAGCTTTCTAGCTAGCTACACCCGTCATGTGCAAAATCAAATCTGTAAATGTAAGGAACATGGAACTATGGAAAGTCAAATACGCCCAGTATAAGTTAGGGTGCAGGGACTTCATATTTATGAACACTTTTGTGGTTACCGTCGTAAAACTTTTTAAGGGCCTTGATTAGCCTAGGCTTGCAATATCCTTGAGTCATCAGAAGCTTGTTTTGTTGTTAAAATGCCGGTAGTGGGAACAAGCTCTACCATACCATATTAACTGTATTCAATTAGATTAACTAAATTTAGTTCACTCATAACACATATTATCAGCCAAACCTAGGATCAAGTGTTCAATAAATTCCATATTACCATACCGGTAATGAATAGCTTAAACTTCAACACGAAATGTGATGTTTTTTTGCGGAAATTTTATTTCGACGTTACTTCTTTTATGGTCTATTATCTAAATCTTTGTGTATATAATTAAAGAGGGCTTTTTATATAGTCAGAGTAATGACTCTAAATAAACTAAACTATAATCATGAACTGTAATAATACAATGTAATTGGAGTCTTAAGGTCCAGACACTTCCTAAGGCACCTAGAAATTGTTATTAGAATGATAAATTGGTGTTCATATGGTCTGCAAGTAAAAACCAAAAGAGGAATGATATTGCTCTTAAATTATTATCAAACGTCGCGTGATGATGCAATGAATAAATAGCCTACAGAAAAGAATTTTGAATTATTGCCTCTATAAAACTTTTGATAGCTATATGCCTAGCCAATTGTTAAATTAAAAGGCAATAAAAACTATCAAAAACGTAACAGAAATAAAACATCAACATTTTATTTGAAATCGACCAAATCCAGGACGTGTATTTCATTGTTGTTTAGATAATTGGCTTCTTTCAAACCTTGACATCTTTTTATGTTGTATTATATCAGTCACTTGCATAATCGTCTTTTCTGTTTTTTTTTTTTCAAATATATCATAATTTTTGTTTAACTTATTTTTTTCTAAAAGATATGTTTCTTTCAGAAAAATTAAACATTTGAAAAGAGTGGAGTGGAGTTATGGTGTTTTACGCCCCAGTCAAGTTTTCTTTCACTTATTTCGATGTGGAGGAAACCGGAGTGCCCGGAGGAAACGACTGACTTTCGGCAAGCGAACTGACAAACTTTCTCACACTAGGATCTGTCCCGAATGGGATTCAAACCCAAGCGATGAGAGGCACTGTGATCCGTAAGCGTGCGCTTTAGACCACTCGGCCACCGAGGCCCCCCTCATTTGAAAAGAATGGTGAGGGCTTTTTCCCTTAAACAAGTATATGAACTTAGGAATGTTATAAGTACTATTTACATAAATCAAAAGCAGCATTTACGTATAGAAACATTACTTAATCATTAGTTTTCTAGTATAAAAAGTTGATTTTTTTCTTGATTTCAAGTAAAATTGATCATCATTTGCTAATATGTATGACAAACACTTGACTATCTGATAAATAACTTACCATCTTCAAATACAGAATCGCTTCCTTCCTTAAGCAAAATTCGTGGTTTATAATCCATTGTCCAACGTGTTTTCCCCATATCTCGAAACTTGAATAGTTTCAACTTTAAATTGTTAAACATTTATATAGTAATATAACATTCTTATTTATAATCTCATGTTCATAAATATATTCTCAACGTTAAAATGTTGCGTAACGTATAAAATTTATCTATTAAAATGCAAAATAATCAATGCAAAATAATCAAATATATGCACATCCAATTTTAAGAAAAAAAAATCTCCCGTTTACTTTGTAAATAAAATTAAATAACTCAAATTAAACAGAAATAAATGTACAGAGTTAACATCCTCCCTGTTTAACAAATAATCAAGCACCTGTTGGTACTAAGGTATTTTTCGGTTTTAATATATTCTCGAGTTACATATATTGGATGTAAAGGTACGATATTAACAATTCACACATATTACACGTTCTCAGTAATACAGCGACGCCTTAATCAGCTAATAACATTTATATAATATCGGAAAACTAACAGTAAATACAATTGTTCAGGATAGAAACACCATTATAATACAATTGAATAACTTAACAGCAAGGCTTTTCTGTATATAAAAAGTTTTGACAATCCGATCAATAATTATTATATATTAATGTCTATAACTAAGCCAACGGTTTAGCTTTGTATTTGACAGATCATAAACAAATGTTAAAACAATTCACAGTAAACCATTCACGCGGAGTTAAAACTATTGAACAGATGTGTTAATAACAGCAGAATCAAACTAGCCCGAATTAAATCCAACCAACTATGAGATTTCGCATCTCAACCAAATGATTCGACTCCGAAATGTCAGAATCTCTGTTGATATTGGACACGATCCATCGTTCTATAAAAATGGTTTAAGTTTAGAATTTAAGGTATTTTATAGCGTTCAGAAAGCATGTGATGTAAGCCAATATTACTAATGCTTGTCTGAGATGTCATTTCTGGTATTGTTTCACGCATCCGAAACGTTATAAAAGATATCTTTAATCACTGCCATTCTCTGTAATTACTTTTGATGACCTCGTATTTGTTTTACATGCAATATCAAATACAATCAAGAAACAACTGTTTGTGTTTTGAAAATGTCTATTACAGCAATCGGTTTCCAAAGATTGATAGCCAAATATCGACCAAACAATAAATGTTCAGTTAAACGTGGTTATTCTTCCTTATAAACTACTCTAACTTCTATTGTACAACTAAAGCTATTCATGTTTTTATCTTTAATATGCGTATGTCTGTCACATTTCTATTATTAACACTAGCCATAAAGGTAAAGGTTGATGTGATAATGAAGGTTATGTCACACACCTTGGCAAATTATAGTCTAGGTGAACATGTTAAACAGACCTACTTGCGGTTTTGGGGTTATAAACTAACAAACATTTCCAATCAATATAGTTTAAACAACAAAATAATATTTTGCTAGACAGAAAAAATATATATATCTAAATTATATAAACTTGATACAGGAGTCGCATCATCATTATCCTTAAGTAAATATTTCATGTTTATATTTAGCTTCCGCATTATATATTAATTTCCGCAGGTGGTTTGTTTCTCTAAAATTAGCATGTTAAACATCACTTTTCAAAGTAAAAGTAAATTCATATTGATTGTTAAATTACAGCTATTAAACGTTGAATTTGTCAAAAATCCCGATTGTATGGATGACAGGGTATTGGAAACATCAATGCGCGACGTTTTGTTGGACTGTGTTGTGCACATGTCCGAGCATGGAACCATCACGTGATTATCAGTTGCTGGTAGAAAAGAAGCATGGTCAGAGGCAGAGGGAATTACGGCAGAAGTATTACCAGTGACAGTTGATGAAAGAAGCGAACTTAAAGCATGTTTTTGAATGGTCGAACAGTCGCGAGAGTAGCTCATGACAGAAGCCTCATTCCGATAACCGCTCATAAACATCATCTATTTCGTCTCAACACCAGCATCGCTTATAGCTTGTATGGTAGTGGCCCGCAAGCAGTGTGCCGTGTAGCGTTTAGAACACCCTGACGATGGAAATATTTTTAAGTATACAATAAAAATCGAAACAAATATTTTATTTATTTATTTAAAATTCAATATTTTTTCTTTCATTTTCAATGTATATTTAATTAAATAACACTATAAAATGTGATGGCTTGAATGTTAAAAATAGATTGATAAAAGTAGGTCACGGAAATTGCCTTATGTTCTAGATTTTCTACAATAAGTTCATCATAGGAATTCAATAGGTGTTGTAAATATTTTTTATTTTTTGAAAAAATATTTATTTTGCTATAACGTGAAAAAAACTTGAAAAAAGAAGAAAATATCGAAATATGTACGTGGTTTTGTGAGATAAAAACAGATAGCTAAAAATAGGTCAGTTAGGGAAAAACCAGAAATGGTATTCATGCGCGATGTGAAAAACCGATGTTTATGCGAGTAATGAAAACAAAAATCAAACTGGGTTCAACGTAGAAATTATTTTTCTATTGTAAATATTTACAATTATGCAGACGTTTTACGTAAAAGAATCACTCCGGAAAATCCATGCATATTGTCCTACACGTATCGCATGATTATAAATTAAAAAAAAACATTCAATTTGTAACGCTGAGATTTAAATGTATGTTTTATTCTGGGATGTGTTATCAATCGAGCTTAATGATGTTCTGTGTATGTCAATAATAGAAAAATCAAGATCCGATTAAAAGATATTAGAATGGAATGTCTACTAATGATTCCACACGATTCCTGTTTTCAAAGATTATAGATAAATCATTATGTAATGGATGTTAATAGTATTTGTACACAATGGTATCTCCTGACGAGTGGAATGAAGTGATATCCTGATTACAGATACCAAAATTATTTTGGTATCTTGGATCAAGTCAAACTCATGAATTCCAATTTTTTTTCTCTATTTTAAATAAATTTCAAGAAGAAAAATATATATACTTTATACTTCATTAAAGAACCGTTCCAAAGTTTTGTTTATTTTTAGAGTAAAAATCCAGATTGTAACATTTTATCTTGATTTGTTTGGCGTATCTTTTTTTTTTTTTTTTTTTTTTTTTTTTTTTTTTTTTTTTTTTTTTTTTTTTGTAAATGCACTAAAAAGAAATTTCATACTACAAAATATGCGCAGCTTAATTAGTCACAATGGAACAATGGATTTGATACACCATTCATAACTATATATGAGTGCTAAGCACTTGTTTACTGATATCAATACTTCTAATAAAACTGTTTCACTGTACTTTGTTTTCTTTAACTCAGCCTTATACTGGTTTGTTAATTACAACTAGTGTCGTGTTTTTGTGTTATTTTTAAAAATCAATTTAAGTTTAACCGATGAATAATAAAACATGCACAAGGTCTGATTTGAACTTCATATAAATCCTATTAGTTCCTCGTATAAAATGTCGAATCAAGCATCAGTCATCTAGCATGCTATTATAACAGTGATGTCTAAAAATATATACCCTAAATACCGTTAGTTCCACCCCGATCAACATCAAGGGAGAACGGTTTCCCTGTAGGCCTTTTCCGGTTTGCTTGATGCCAGTATTATAGACTGGTCTGCAGTGTTTATTTGTAACACTGCAATATTGCAATATGCCCTCGTACCATAATCGTCGCCTATTAGTTTGCACTAGTACAAAGCAGATCTTGAATACTTTCACAAAAGTTTAAAACTTCGGATTCGAGTTTTCGGAATATTTACATGTATTTATTTTAATAAGAAAATAGTCCCCCCATAAATAGAAAAGATGCTGTTGCGACCAAAAAAAAAAAAAAAAAAAAAAAAAAAAAAAAAAAAAAAAAAAAAACGATCCAAAAAACCACTAAGATTAAAATAAATACAATATCTGTGTTGCAACGTCATATGTATAATTAATTGGGAATCAAAAACATGATGTTGATCTACAAGATCATTATTTTTTAAAAACTTAAGACGAGTGGTGGGAAAAGTTAATTTTTTACAATTTTCTATTTAATTAAATATCTGAAAGGGAACAAGATTGCCTAGAGCGGTATGATTGCTCTTTCGACCGTGGTCATCATTTTAAACTTAACAATCAAATTGTTTCATGATATCTATTTTACATTATCTATCACCAAAAAACCCATATACACCATTTTATTATATTTTTGTCGCGGAAATGAAAAGTGTTTCATTTTAGTACATTATGTGAAAGTTTAATATTTTTCCTTCAGTTATTTTCTATTTGGTCTAGACATTTGGACTTGCAATACACTCACACCAAAGGGCAAGTTTGGTTGAATTAAAAGTGATGAGC
This sequence comes from Tegillarca granosa, assembly GCA_029721355.1. NCBI lineage: Eukaryota > Metazoa > Mollusca > Bivalvia > Arcoida > Arcidae > Tegillarca > Tegillarca granosa. Next base: position 15,459,150 of record CM056599.1, read on the forward strand.
CCTACCAAGCATAAAGGTTAAATCCATAACGATTTGCAATAAAGGACGAACTGGACAACGCACCCTCGTGTATTAATTCTAAATTACACGCGCTATAACTCTTTTTAAAAGCTAGATTGCAAGTATAAACACCAACAATGAGTTTATGACCTATGCATAATATGTAGTCTTGAAATTTAAAAAAAAATATTTGAAACAAAGTGTTTATGACGTTTTACGAAACACGTTGACTGGACTTATTTTTTTTTATTTATAAACACAAAAAATTGGTATCAAGTGCAAATATTTTTCTCTGAATGTCATGGCCGTTTTCTGAAGGTATTTGACAGTATTTACTAAATGCAAAACGATGTTTTGTGCTTACCAAGGGGGTTTTAACATAAAATGAAGATTTGCTTGGCCTAACCACTGCTTTATAAAATGCTTGTTTATATGAATAAAATAACACATGTTATATACAAATTCAAATACGCCACAAGCCAAAATATATGCAAGTGAAGTTACTTAACAAAGTCACTTGACTAAAACGTACAATGAACTACACTTTGTGTATGTACATACAAAACTCTAAACAAATGGTACTACACGATTGATCAGTCAACTTTTAAAATTAGTCTTAATAGTAGATAGTCCGATTAAAAATTGTAATCGAGAGCAATAACCGTCTCGGAATGACAAATGGTTTGAAACTAGGAAATTGCATTTAGATATAGCAAATCAACAAAAACAAGGTTAGGAAGTTCAGTTAACGACCTACTAAAATTAACTACATAGTGAAAGAACATCTACAAAATAGAGCAGAATTTTTGTCACCTCTCTCTCTCTCTCTCTCTCTCTCTCTCTCTCTCTCTCTCTCTCTCTCTCTCTGTATGTATAAACGTACCCCAATTGGCGTCCTCCTCAGAAAATATGGATTTTGTCTGCCCCATGATTTATCAGATCCCTTTAAGTGCATTAATATTTGACTCAATCATAAATGATAAGTTTTTTAAGATCATTTTTTGTAATCGCTAAATTCAAATGGAGTCTTCAAAAGAAGCTATGTCAAAATGCTTCACAATTCAAACAGCATTCAGAATATTATGAATTAGATTATTTAGATTTTCGATTATATCATTTCTTAAGGCAAATCAACCAATGCTTAATGGAAATAACTTCACAAAATTATTTAAAATATTAGAAACAGAAAAGGCAGGATTTACATGTCATTGGATTTCCCTTAACAACTTAATTTATAACAGGTACAATCAACCAAGAAGTACCTATTCTTGTATCAAGTTTATCAGAGACAAACACAGAATACAGATTATTAATATGGAGTGGTATTATGTAAAACAACATGCTTACATGGTTTTATTGTTTTCACACGGATGTGTAAATCAAACAGTGGCAATATAAATACCACTTGTTTTCCTGTTTTAGGTTAACAGTCGAACTAATAAAAGTTTGATGTTCATTTTAGAGATGTATTCGTATAGATAACTTCATAAAATTATGAAACAGAAATAACTTATCTTCATGGCCATAACAGGTGCCCGTTCTTACAGGAATTATTTAATTATGAATAGGTAACGATTGCCCAAGTAGTTTTGTTTGTTTATGCACCTACTAAATGGGTTGATTAAGCTAATTTCTGCTCTTGTGTTGACTTTGTTCATTTTACTTTAAGTATGAAAATAGCTGTTATATTAGCATAATTGCTTGTTTAATTAGGATAATGTTTACTATGGATTAAGTAAAGCATCAGTATTGAAATATTTTCGAGTTCTCAAGTGAAAATTTGAATAAGATTTACAAGTGTACAAATTAAAATAAGTAAAGGGCAAGCTGCAAAAACATTTTGACATGCAAACAAAAGGAAAAAATCAAGCCAACCAGTCTGTTTTGGTGGAGTAAACACAAGTCGATCTATAATGGTTCTTAAATGCAAAGCTTTGCGCACATGGATAATAGCATATACGTTAACCAACCAATAACACTTTTTTAGTTTGGCTTATATATATTGTATATAGTCCCCGTTTTGTCCCCCGCCGCAACGCGAAGCGGGGACATAGAAATGCCGGGCGTCCGTCCGTCCGTCCATGTGTCCGTGTGTCCGTGTTTCCGTCCGTCACACTTTTAAGTAAGCGCTCTCATGCCTACAAATTTTGACGGATTTTCATTAAATTTATAGCAAATGTTTATACCACTATTACCTTGGTCAAGTTCGAAAATCAGCATTGGTCGGTACTTTTTGTTGGAGTTATGGGACTTTGTGACCTTGTAAGCGCTCTCATATGCCTACACATTTTGACGGATTTTCATTAAATTTATACCAAATGTTTATACCACTAAAACTTTGGTCAAGTTCGAAAATCAGCATTGGTCGATACTTTTTGTTGGCGTTATGGGACTTTGACCACAATAATGACTCCGTTTTATCCAAAAATTGACCTTGTAAGCGCTCTCAGGTTTTTAATATATTATATATATATATTAGCGTAAACCTTTTATCTTTCAAAAAGGTGTGTGATTGCTGTGACATTTTCATAATTTGTCACAACTTATATCTGTGGTAATTTTCATAAGTTAATACTATTGGATGTCAGTGACATTTTAGACCAATATTGTTAAAAGCGTTAATTAGCCTAAAGACGAAAACCATTGACCGCCTCTCTCTCTCTCTCTCTCTCTCTCTCTCTCTCTCTCTCTCTCTCTCTTTTCTCTCTCTCTCTCTCTCTCGCGCGCGCGCGCTCGCGCGCGCGCGCACGCAAAGGAAAAAAGAAATAAATTCTTACTTACACATCGATGGATACCTCATTTCGGGTCATGGGTTTAAGCGTATAATAGAACGATTTACGCGATATTTACAAATAAAATTCCCTTTATCTTTTCCCTATGTGTCAAACATTTTATTTTTAAATTCGATGTCTTTCTTTCATCTTGACTCCAAAAAAAGAATAAAAAAGAAATGTTGTGATTTCATAACCCCAAATAAATAAATAAATAACTTACCTGAGGAATCTGAACTTTCCTCTATACAACTTAATCGCCGATGGGTTTGCATTTGGTTTTTAACGGTAATAGGTATATTTCTAATTCATCATTAATTTTATACTTTTATAACACAGGTAGAGATATTATTCTTTATCATGGTATATATCACTCCAAAAAAAACCTTAATCACCGTTTGAATTATTACAAAGTCCTTTTAAAACAATAATAATATGTCTATTACACTAATTTCAAATTGATGCCGAATAGGTTAAAGTCATTATTGGCTCCGTGTTCCATTATACAATGCTTTAAGTATGTTGGGTAAATGGGACGTCACATGTCGTAATTAACAAGTCTCTATATCTATTTTTAGGAAAAAATGGGTCATATAGTTTATTTTTGGACCATGATCTTGAGAAAAACTTAATTAAAATTAACTACTTTGTAAATATTTTTTATATCAGTACCCCATCTTCAAGTCAGAAAGATCTTTGTTACTTTGTTTAAATTTTTATTTTTATTTTATGTTTCGTGAAGGTGTTGTATTGAAATCTGGCAATGTCAACATATTTTGAAAGTCAAAGTTACCCTATTTTGTCTTTAATCTTTCATTTAGAAGACAACTTTCTCAAATATCAAATTTGACACCTTGAAATACAATGCATCCGAATTTAAAATTAATAATGGTACATTATTTAAATTTGTTTAACGATTATATCTACACGTTTAATAGAAAAGTAAAATTTATGATTTAATCTGTTACGAATTATCTGAACACCTCCTTGGCTCCTTATGACAAATAATGAAATTAATTTAAAAGAAATAAACGAGGTAAAAGTTCTGGATTAAACAAGTAAACAATATCGTTGTCATTTATTCTGAGATGAAATCGTAAAACGGACAAAAACAAGATTTAATATACATATATTTTAAACTTTGCAAAGGTATTCAATTGTATTCAGTCCGTATTTACATTGCAGTATAATCTAAACATATCACACAAATTAAAAAAACCCAGCCCTCAAAATCTATAGATAAATAATATAAGTGATGTAACACAGGCGCATTTCTATTATCTTTTTTCACTACCACTTGTCATGTTCGCAATATTTCTGATTTACTTGTTTATCGTCAAAGTACCATGCACGTAAATGAATATCACGGCTCAAGGACTTGTTATTTTTTGCGTCGTACGTTACAGATTCGCGATAAAAGGTGTCAAGGTGATGTACAGTTATTGTGAGACGACAGCAACGAGCAAGAAGGGAGATAACTTCTTTCCAATTATTCTGCATCAAAGAGCTTTGACTGAGATTTTTCAGCTATCGTAAAGAAGTGACAGAATGTGTAAGTAAGTGAGCAAACAGTATTTGCTAACTCACTTCTTTTACTATATCTGATAGCGACATTGAAAACGGACGCTGATCTGATTGTTCATAGACTAAAAACAACTAAACACGACACCTCAGCTCACTGAGTTCTAAACTTACTTCAGAAAATGACCATGTCCAGGTAGAAGCGCTTTAAACACATGAATACGCCAAGAACGCTAACAAAATACATGGCGTGCAATTATGAATTTTATTTGCAGTTTGAAAATAAAGTAAACTTGACCTGCAAGATTAACTAATGAATAACTTTCAGAGTTTTGTATAAGATAATGCCACTGATTATCGTAAAAACTGCATTAAAATTTACAATATTCAGACTAAAGAAGAGAAATACTTTCAGTTATGGTACTACACTGACCAGCTCAACAAAGTCTGTATCAATCCACTAGCATGCATAAGATGCTGATAAAGTTATTGTAATATTTGTGATACATAATAAACAACTGTCAAATTAAACACAAAGTGTAACTGATTGATAATAAAACAACCGCCAGGTTACCTGTTAAGGAGTTGTCTCTACTAAGGTGTCATGCACTTTTAAGACCCTCATTATCTCCGTAATCATATTAACCTTTTTTATGCTTCTAATTTCTGACTTTTGTAAAAACACGTGAAACCTGATGAGGTATTTTTTCAAACTGGGAACAATATGTTTAGTCCTAATAAACCTTAATTGTTATGTTACCTATTGTTGTTGATACCCGAAGCAGTTTAATCAAAGCTCTAACGTACAGTTTGAGCCAGGTAAGTGTAATTTTATCTCGTGTCAAAACGCTTTTAAAATTTTTGACAGTACGTGGTATCTCAAAGTGTTGATTGAATTATTACAAAGTCATTGTAGATACTAAATACACATCAGATATTACTTGCTTATTTATAATATGATAAAATAAATTTAAACAATGTTTTATATCCCGACTTCTTCACTCATTTTCCTAATGTCACAAAAATTAAACAAGGCATAAAATATGTTTAAAATCATGCGATTAAAAATCTTTATCTCTATGACATCCAAAACAATTATGAAGTATGAGAAAAGTACTAGTACGTAAGCTGGGAACCTTTAGTAGATCTATCACTTTATACTGTTCTGTAGTCAGTTATATACCGTATATTCATAATGAAGAGAGATAACCAGAATATATAAAATAAGAAGGCCCTAAAAGTAATTAGGCTAGAACCATACAAATGTTTATAAAAATCCTAATTATCTGTTATTGCGAATTAAACACGTTTGTATTTCCATACGGTGATTTACTACCAATTCTAGATTCTTTTACTTCTATATTTTCGGTCAGTATTGAAATGGGGAAGGAAACCGAAATACCAAAATAGAAAAAGAAACACCGACTTTCAACAAAAAAAAATGGCAAACTTTCTTACACAAGTGTCATATACCACTTTTTGAATTTATTTATAAAATACATTCAAAAAGTGGAACATGACACTGGGATCATCTCTAGTCGAATACAATACTAGGGATTGTGATTTGAACATAGACTGGTATGTTTCTGTTTTATTTAGAGGCGTTGTGCTCCATTTGCGCGCGTTCAGACCCCTGATATATATATATATATATATATATATATATATATATATATATATATATATATATATATATTCATCAGAAACTATTTTTGTCATTCATTACATATAAGAAAAAACATAAAACTACAATGCCAGATCGATCTGAAAAAAATCACTGTTAAAACTGTCATCACAGTCTTTAAAATGGCAACAGTTTTTCTCGGTCTCAAAAAGGAACGAAATACTATTTCCGTCTATAAAGTTGAAACGGCATGCCATGTTTGCTGAGTCTAAGGTGAAATTATGGAACATTTTTAGGTCACGTGAACAAAACAAAATCATAAATGATAAATTATTAAATGATAGAAAAATATTTTTGGACTGAATAATGTCTTTCAGTAACTTTGACACCTTTTACACCTTTCTCATGATCACAATATTTTGAAGTCATAAGGCCTCATTTTTCTTTGAAAGACTCTCTCGAAATATCACCAAACCAAACCCTTTTATAATGCTGAAAATTTGATACTTAGTCCAGGGGTTTAACATAAAAAGTCCCTTTCTGATATTTTGCAGTACTGTGTATAACTGATAAACAATGTTTCAGATATACAGAGTGGTTAAAAATAACAAATTATTATATAATTCTTACTGGAGTTCCAAATAATTGATGGATTAAAATACCCATAATTTATAGTTTGCTTCAATTTAATCTTATTATTTTCTTGTAGAGTAACAGGTTCATCCTAAAAGAATCAATTACTGCTCTTGCTCTTCCGAACATTATTGTAATTGAAACGCTTAGAAGCTTTTTAATTTTAAACATTGATCAATAAAAAGAAAACTGTTAACAGACAAGATCTTATTTTTACTGTTTAATTTGTTTTTTTTTTTCTTCTTGCCAAACCATTAACTTAATAGTTAGTTTGTTTTTTAATTTATTAACTTACTTAAGTTTACAAAAATAATGTTATGATCTCTATATAAATTGTTTTACCACCTTTGCTAAAAACCTCCTTGTCTTTATTGTTTTTGAGTTATTTCAGGAATCTAGAATTGAGAAGAAAAATGGTGTTTTACACGAAAGTCACAACTCTTCACAAAGTTGTATCGGAGTGTTAAATTTGAGATGGCAGAGGAATTCGGAGAATTTCGAACGCATTCGAACTGATAATTTTTCATGCAAATGTCAAAATAGGATTTTAACTCAAGCAGTGTAAGGCGTCGTGATCTATACATCAGGGCTTAAGACAACTTTACCAGCGATGCACCCGAATTTAAGACATTCGTTTTTTCTTCATACACTGCATTAAACATTGTTCTGTACAGAAACGGACAAAGCGCAAGAGCATGTCGTTTTTATTTGGTATTTGAGAATTTGTATTAAAATCATTTCGTTGTTGTTCTGTAAGATTCAATATAAAGCAAATTTTGTTGGACATTATGAAATCAATCGATTTTTCAAAGCATTGTAAAACACAAAAGCCAGAAATGTTTAAAATCGGAATTTTAATTACCACAATCATTGCTCATCCTGTAAGCAGAGAATTATCTGTCATCAGCAAAACACATTAAAATTTTAAAATCGATAAAAGTATCGTTTCTTTGATTCAGCGCATTGCCCTGGATTTAACAATACGTTTGTTTTAGAGCTATTTAAAATGCTTTTTAAATCAAATGGTTTGTTCATTTTAAGCTTAAGCAAACACACGAGACAACTTTTGTAACAACGTTGTCTTATGCATTGATGAGGAATGACTTTCCGAAATGTGTACATATGGTACATCATAATTAAACTGATATTATTTGTTAGATATTTACTACCATTAAGGGGTACTGCTGCTGGTTGAGGTATCCTCAACTGAGAAGTCAGTACTTTGTGCTGACAGAAATTTTTAGCCGTCTAAATTTTTGAAACATGTTTAAAACTAAGATTCGTTTCCTCGTCACAGCATTCCTAAGCTGGATTTGAATTCATATAATTTTGGAACTTTGGATTCATTAATTTTTAACTGTTTGGTTTATTTTTTTTATTTCAAAAATGACTCTTCAAAATGTTCACATATGACACACCAAATTAAAAATGGTATTTTTGTTAAATATTTCAACAGGTTGATGCATGATGTCAAATATTTTTAACAGATTTTTTAAACGGATAAGAACACCACAACTTTTTTTATAGATTATATGTGAAGAAATGTATTGAAATTCCGTAAATGTCTTAAGATAACTTCAAATAACAGCATAATGTTTCAACATAACTTTGATACTTAATTTTGTTCCCGGAGCAAAGATCATTAGTGTCCAGGCCTCAATAAGAATAAATAGTTGAATTGTAAAGCAGCTTAATATTAATGGATAATGTTTTTCTCTTACAATTTGAGCAACGATGTAGATCTTCCACATAAACCTAAAATAAATCATGCTAAATGTATTTGGAAATATCTTACTGGTTTTAATTAGTACAGAGAGAAGAATCACGTGACGTGAAGACTTATGTAACGGTTATAAGTAAAAACGGTAAATTAAAGAAGAATAGATATGAGCGTAATATGAACATATATTTAGGATCTAAACAATCGTATTTATAATTTTTACGTTTATTACATTCATCAATATTAAAAATTAATGTTTGTTTTCTGAACCACTACATTCCCCTAAAAATGTCAATTTCTTCAATGTTTTCAAATTTCTCATCCACACCTTTTTCACAGCATCGAGTTGTCATTTTCGCCTCGCTCTATCCCTAGAATTATTACGCTGATTTTTCTGTTTTGTCTGCAGTTTATCACGGAGGTGTAAAAAAAAACCTTTAATAATCGTTTTATATTTTTATTTACAATAATGCTAAACTTGCAAAGCTATAGGACGTCTAGTCGCCTGTCAATGCATGCATTTAGGCTATCGTTTTTCTTATAACAAACGGTTAAAATTGGTTTCATAACTGATATTCATAAAAACTTCAAACTTCTTACTGTAAAAGATACAAAATAACGTCTTAAAGAAAACATACTGTCATATCTCTTCATTATCTCTTCTTTTACAACCTGTAGCCTAATTAATAGCTGATCTTTTATACAAGTACCAAGGCCTTTTAAAATTGCTAATTAAGATTATAATCCATCAAAAACTTCATATCAATTTCAAAGTACCTATATATTTATGACCATTACCCACTTCTATCTAATGAGTATAAATTACTTCCGTTATATAGCAAGCATATTGATGGATAGCGATACAACATATGTGTCATCCATTTGAAAATTCAAAGGATATAATTTGAGATATTACCAATCATCTCAACGAAGTATAGATTTTATTATTTTTATCATTATTTTCTATTTTATTTATTTATTACATTTTTTTTTGGGGGGGGAGGGTGAGAAAAACCAACCTATTTTATCTAAAATTACAAGAAAATTATTACAAATTCCGAAAAAGGGGAGGGGGGAATAATAATAATAATAAGTAAAAATAAATATCGGAACATTTGCTAGGGCCCTGCCACTGTTATATTTATTATTCAACTTATGTTTATATGTTTACTGTTTATTTATAGTACGAATGTGTATTTATTATAAATGTATTGGAATATAATTATAATGCAGTCATCAAATTTTGTTTATTGTGTAAATATACCTATTATACCACCTCCGGTGGTTTAGAGTGAATAAAGTTTACCGTTTGAAGGAAGTCGGAATTCGAAAATAAGCCGTGATTAGTATGCTCTGGTGTTTCAGACCACTAGACCTACGAACATCTATCCACTTGATTACTACAAGATTTTCAAATATTACTCATTGAATATTATTGCATTATACGCTGCTCTATACAATATTGTGCATTTGACATATGCTACTCAATTCCTCATCATATTTTTGTAGCTGATTGAAAAAAAATGCCATATTTATGTTTGATTTAGTTATAAAGTTGCGTTATTGATGAATAATTCGCCTGTAAGAGTACAATTTGTATGTACATAACGATTTATTGTCTATAATCCGGGATTTGAAATAATTTATCTGCTTTCCAGTCATAATAGTATCACCGATTTTAAATCACTTCCGATTAATGTTTAGGCTCAAGGGTATACCTAACACAATGAACCAGTCTAGTTATCGTAGGAATTTTAATACAACAAGCCCTCACTGAGTATTTAATGTAATATATGTCTTTACAAATAGTAAAAGGTGAAATATGACTGTGTTCTTATTCTTTTTATTATTCGTGGTATGGGGTTGGGCTTTGTGAGGGATATGGGGAGGTGCTTTGTGAGGGATATTTTTCTATCAAGTTTCTTCAAAATTGCTTCAGTGGTTTAAAAAGAGATAGGAATATGTACTTTTAGTCATCAAAAATCAAGATGACTATGGGGTCTTCGGGGGTCGAGTGATCTAAAGCGCGCTTACAGATCACAGCGCTTTTCACCTCCTGGGTTCGAATCCCACTCAGAGCAGTTTCTAGTGTGAGAAAGTTTTCCAGTTTCCTCGCCGAAGGTCGGCGGTTTTTCTCCTATCATTCCGGTTTCCTCCACCATCCCAGAACTGACCGCTTCAAAATACATTGTAAGTGAAACAATTTTGACAGGGGCGTAAAACGTCATTACTCCATTCTACTCCAAGATGACTGTGAGTGTCCATATTTGAAATCCGGTCAAGCTCATTTACGTACATATAGCATAATTAGGCCAAATGTTTATTAGGTCAACAAAATTTCACCAAAGTTCCAACAAAGTTCCTTCAGCGGTTTACGAGGAGACCGGGTAACAAACTTTCAATGTTCAAAACCAAAAAATGGCTACCAATTGTACATCATTGCCCATTTGGAAATCCAATCGAGCACACATTGCGACATGTATAACTACATCTTATGCTCGACATACCTACTAAATTTCGTCAAATTTTTTAAGGAGTATACATTTACAGACTGTAGAATCACAACCAAAGTACTGATACACAAACTGTAATAAATACGCCCCCTTTAAATGTAAAAAGTACTTTTGTACGACAAACTACAGAAAACGTCAGTCCATCTAAGGTGTCCTGAAACTTATTAAAATGCTATTTCAATGTTACAGTTAAAAGCCGGTTGATTCTTGTATATCAACCAATTGGCATTTTTAAGTTTGATTATTATAAAAAATTTCATTTTAAAAAATTAAGTTCAAATGAGCTATCGCACCCCAAACCGTAACAATTGATAATACTGTCATGTCATATTTTTTTAAATTTTCCAATGGAAATATTCAAAAATTTATAATATTACAATGCACATGACAAAACAATTCTACAATTAAACAACTCTAACAATCACGTGGATACCTGTCTAAATGTATATGTTAACTTTGCCAAATGACCATGTACATGTATCCGAACCGGATGTTGAAAAGTTAATTAAACAAGACGTGTTAAATAAGTCACATAATCTTTAAGATCCTCCAGCACGATTCAACATGAAAACCAAAAATGATCAGGGAGATTACATTAAGTTATATCTTGTGATTACAACGATGTCAAGCAAATAATACAAATGAAAAAAAAATGTCTATAAAATTTAAAAATTTTGATAACTTTTAGTTAGTTTACGAAATTAAGGCAGTGTTTAATGGTCTTTTTAAAAGCTAAGTATTTTTAGGTAAGTGTTTAAAGAGATATCATACAGGCAATATACTCTAAAAAAAAAGGTTTTATGACCATCAACTCAATACGTTTTGGATGGTTAGACATCCTTTTTTTCACCCCTTGTCCTACCTGAATTGTGCTTTTGAAGTCAATTGTCCATTGCTTAATTTATCAACCACCCTGTAACTATAGCTCGCTAACAAATCGTTAGAAGATCGGTTTTATCATTTTAAGACATATGTTTCAGTGGCTTCCTTTATATTGCGTGTCAGTAAAGCGCTGGTTATACGATCACCTGTTGTAAATTCTTGAGCTTAATGAGGCCAAGATACATGTCATTCTCTACAACGCGAAGGGTTACTAAATTGTAATGTTCCGAGTTCTTTACCCATATTTATATCTATCATTGTTTTAAGATCAATGTTTCTGATAGACACTATATGGATATTAAGCCGAAACAAACAGCGTTAAAAGACAAGTTTTCCTCATCGTCACCTAAGTGACATGTTTGGCAAGAATTTCTCAGACAGTTTTACTTCAGTCTTGATTAATAAAAAATTAACCGGTCACTTTATGACGTAGTGTGCTAACATTCAAAAATACGCCATTAGTGCGCTTATAGAAGGTTTATGAACCAGAATTATAATTTTATTAACAAATGGCGTACCATCTCCAGTTTTATTGGAGGTATCTATCTAGCCAACCACTATAAATGGCCATTACATCCACGTGTATAACACTCACAGTAAGCATCCAGAAGCCTTGCATGTTAGCCGGTAAATAAAATTAATTATTAACGACTTGAAGATTTAAATAACAGAAAGTCACTTACCTCAAGGGTTGGTATTCAGAGTAATCCTTGAAATGTTGCAGTTTTCAAGGATGCTACGGATCTCTATACTACTACCAAAGACATGTGATTGATAGAAACTTGAAAGGATTTTACGAAAAATAAATAAATCTTACATTAATGCAAACAAAAAACCATACCTAGCGATCAAATGTGTAGGTGGTCTTTGTCCGTAGGAAGAATGATAAATGTGTAGGCAGAACGATATTATATATCTGTTCTAATGAAATTAGGTTTTTTTTTCTATTTATTTAGAATAAACTTGATGAAATAAAATATACATTTATTTTCTTTTACGGAATTAAGATTATATTTACAAATATTGATTTTTCAGAATGTCATTAATTAGTAATATATATTGTATATTATTTTAATTCAAATGCGGTAATATTTTGTTTCACAAAATTATTTTCACTAAAATTATACTAAACGTTGGGTTCATGAGTACTTGAGTTCTTGAAATAGTACTTTGATATCAGGGACACACACACGCACACAAGCACACGATTCATAGAAAGAGGAAAAAGAAAATTGTTAAGTTTTCATCAATAAAATGCCTCGGATTATTTTTGTGCAAGAAGTAATATATTTTCGAAATTGACATTTTCATATTCTTAAATTATTTTAGGTCATATATATATATATATTGCTATTCCAGTATTATCCTTTTCAAAAATCGTCGATCTTTGAAACTAACTTAGAAATAGTCTTTGTATTTTGTAACATTTTATATATATATATATATATATATATATATATATATATATATATATATATATATATATATATATATATATATATATATCTGTGTGTGTGTGTGTGTGTGTGTGTGTGTGTGTGTGTGTGTGTAATGTTTTGAATAAAAGATAATAACATTTATAAATAGTAAAAGTGATTTTTACGTCAGTAATTCAATAATTAAGATCAAAGAGCATCAAAGTGACAGAATACCATGTATCATGAATGGATTGATAATGTCTTACTGTCAATTACTATATTTTCAATTTAACGGAGAACTAAAAATCCCAATAACAACAAATCGTTAATTGGGTTTAGCGACATGCAGATCTTAATCTCCTATCTCTTAATTCTTTGAAATATTAAAGATACCATGCATTCAGCAATTTCAAGGTTTTTTTTTCTGAAACAAAAATTCCTTGTATGATTTTTATCTGAATAGTGCCAGCATTCACTTTTCAATAGACTTAACACGGTGGCTGATTGGGTAGGACATAAGCTTTCAAACTAGAGGCGTTGACCTCAAGATAAAATATTTTTTGTCGTAGGTCTTTATTACTTGATTCGGTACCAATGGACTTAATGGTTTTAAATTTTATTTACGAACTAACAGTCAAGTGTATTTTATTTATTACTTAAAAAGGTATAAATAACAATTATTACGCATACAAAGCAAATCAGAAATACATGTTTAACCTCAAACAACACAACGTTGTGTTAAGATCAATCTTTGAGACTGAAAAACAAACACTGTTTCATCATAGATAAAAATGCTAATTTGAAGTAAAACAACAACCATTCAACCATCTAACTTTCCAATCGCCCCATTGGATTCTGCATTTCTTTCATATTACTTCTTTCATGTTATTGGTTTTATCTGCTGAGGTATTCAGAAAAGCTTTAAAACACTTATATTAATTAACTGAGGAACACGGACGTCTAGTTGCTTGCTATGCGATGTACTTAGCCGACAACATCAACGTCTTTCATCCAACCGGAGAAGCTAAGCCATTTTGCTAACATTATTAGATATGTTTCTGTTTTCTAGGAACCACTGCGGTAGCTCAGTTGGTAGAGTGCTCGCTTCGTAAGTGGAAGGTCGTGGGTTCGAACCCTGGAAACTTAATATAAACGAGGTCCCGTGTCACGCCAGGCGTGGCACGAAAAAGAACCCTGCTGTATAATGTCATCAGCGCAACGCACAGACAAAGCAGGTGACATCTCGATATAAGTGAAATATTCTTGACTGGGACGTTAAACACCATTACTCACTCAACTCTAGGACCCAGTTGTTTAAAGTTCAAATGATTACCGCAGATTCAAAACAAGAAACAGTTTATTATTTCTAAATCAATACTTTTTAAACTATGTCCATCTCCCCTATTGCGTGTATCTGATAATTTTTTATCTTTCAAAGAAAAAAAGGCAACTAGATTTATTTTGAATTATTTAAAATCAAATTTTGACTAATCAATTATATGACTTTTCAAGCTTTAAGCAAATGGATCCTGATACGTCTTATCTATTGCTTCTAAATTCTTAGTAAACACGACCAATCTCTAGACATAGACATAGCATTAAGGTATAAGAATGGCATAGTTATTAGAGAGAGTGTAGTATATTCTATTGGTAGCAAATCTATCACAGGAATATATATACATACTTGTATTTAGGTCGATGCATTTTTTCTTACCACATTAAGAGGTAAATCTGAAACAGATTCATTTTGTTGTTTTTTTTGGATTCCTACACATTCTATAAACAACATTATACGACTGCAGAACTGATGGTTGCCATTAGAAATGTAAATCAGGCAAAATTACGTTTAAATTGACATCATCAATGTAAAAATGGTACAATTGCAAACATCTGTCCCAAAACACAAAATTCTGTAATTTTGTTGTATAATATACTTATTAATATCTTCTATGAAGGGATGCAATATTTACAGGCTACTACGAAAATAAGTTTACAGAATTTCCAAATATTTCGAAAGCCGTATTCGACTGGTAGTCTTCCGCTTAGTAAGAGTTGGGTTGAGTTATGGTGTTTAACGTCTTAGTCAGGATATTTCACTTATATCAAGAAGTCGCCAGCTATAGGCGAAAGTGCAGAAATTTTGCCTGTGCGTTGCGCTGATGACATTATGCAGTAGGGTCCTTCATTGTGCCACGCCTACCGTGACACGGAAGCTCGTTTTTTTTAAGTTCCCATCCGAAAGAACTGACTTTCTTTCGTAATGCCGAGTGCTTGGTGAAAGAACAGTCACCAGCCACTTTCAAGTCTTAGGTCAGACCCGGTCGAGATTCGAACCCACGACCTTCCACTTACGGAGCGAGTTTTCTACCAACTGAACTACCGCAGTGGTTCCTCTAGTAGCAGGCTTTTTCACTGAACGATATTTTCTCACCTTTATGTTTGACCTATCAGACTACAGACAACAACTTTAAATTTGTTATTCGACTCGTCCTTGGTCATCAAAAGTCTTTTAGAAGTGACAAGTGTGTTAACCATTCGGATGACAATAACAACATTACAATCTGTCGTCACAAATAAAGGTGGGAAAATTTCAGTTAATTGAAGAGCCTCTTGCTCGACAGAAAACAACCGGTCGAATACGGATATTGACTAACGTATTCATTTCGATTACATACTTCAAACATTATTGTAAAATGTACACAAAATTTTTCAGCTTCTAAATGAAAATTTGAATTTAAACTTTGTTGATCAAGAAGCTTAAAGAAAGATTAAAGTAATAAATAATCTTGACAAATTCAAATTACTTTTAATTTTCAATAGTATAATTAATATTCTTAAGTTTGACTTTTTTTAATTTTATATCTTAAACATATTTAGTTATAGCATGCATGAAACACATTTTTGACCAATAAGTTGATTTATTCAACTCATCACGTCCGAACAACAGGAAATTAAAGTTATAAATAAGAAATTGCCAATCGTATTGAAAAGATAACGACTTTATCAAAAACTATACAATAAAGTGTCAGTACTTAGGATGACCGATGCACTATTTATGATAAATCAGCACTGTCGCTGCAGGCATCCCATTGCAAAATCCATCCTATACTTGACCATTCATTTCAATAGGGGTATAAGTCACTATTAATCACTGACCTACTGACGTATTGAAAAGATAACGACTTTATCAAAAACTATACAATAAAGTGTCAGTACTTAGGATGACCGATGCACTATTTATGATAAATCAGCACTGTCGCTGCAGGCATCCCATTGCAAAATCCATCCTATACTTGACCATTCATTTCAATAGGGGTATAAGTCACTATTAATCACTGACCTACGCTGTGAACTTTATTTTATTTTATTACTAATTTGATGAAAGTTTTGTTTATACCGACATCGGATCGGATACTTTATTATTTTTTATAAGAACAGCTTTTAAATGTTATCACGAATAAACTCAATGACATCAACATTTTTTTCATTATTGTGAAAGAAGAGGATGATTATTTACACAATTATAGTCATTTTTGATGTATTTATTTTATTTAACTAAGCATATAATTTCATTAGGCATGGTCATCCTTATATACACCCCTGTAACATGATCGTACGCTATGTGAGCATTATTGTGTGTAATCACATATATTACAGCTAAAATAGTTTAAAAATGTCAAAAATGATTAAATTTTACATGAATTATTTTTTCAGCTGATTTTGAGTTTTATCATTAGGGGAAAAAAGTTCTAAAGAATGATATATTGTAGAAAATAAATAAATAAATAAATAAATATAAAAAATAAATAAATAAATAAATAAATTAAAAACCCAATACACAAACCTATTTATAGGTATAAAGTTGACATATAAATTCTTTGAGCTATTTTACGTTTTCAAAAGTAAATAAATTCCGAGTAACATTTGATCAATAAAGGTTTATTTCAGAAACACCTCAACCTTCAAACTCAATTTTTTTTATTAGCGTGAAATGGCTTATTTGGAAAATTTCAGAGAGAAAAGGGTTAACTCACCGAATACATCATCATTTTCCTCTGCGTTTTCACAAGTCACTACAGCACGCCGGAATTGATAATACTCCCACAAATGCTGTACAAGAATTCCCAACTCTTCATTACCGTTCTGGTCACAGTCATCTAAATGCACGTTAACTTTATTCATTACTATATCTGTACATCCTACACAACCCTTGGGATTTCTCTCATTAATTGCACACTATTTTGCCCTGAATCGTCACGTACATATTTATTTTCCAGCCCTTAAGTTTCATTTTCTTATCCATCTGAATGATTATTGGGTGTTCGCTGTATTTATAAACTCTCTATACAATTATCCGTCGGGTTTTTAACACTATTGAACATTTAATTATTTTGGATATCGATAGCATTGTCCGGGACAAAATATGCTATATATAGTTTTTCCTAACTCCTTTTTCTCCCTAAAGCGTTTATTAAATTATCAGAGACTATCTTAATCCTCTATCCTCTTAACTGTAAGGTCTGATTGAAAATTACTCATACCGTGAAATGTTGTACAAATGTTTTATCATATACATTGCGTGGTGGAGTATAGTTAAAATACCGAATAGGGTCTGATGTAAAACTTACTTGGTAGGCTGTAAAAGATGACACTAAGTGTTTATGTTCACGTTTCCAAGATGTAAATAATCATATTTCTGTTTTTAAAGGTTTTGACCGTAAACCTTTCTTGAGAAAGAAATAAATTAAGAGCAAAATACTATTTCTAAATGCATAAAACGAATTATTTAGACGCATAAATTAAATAACACCAGCTTAGTGAAATTAACATGGCATTCTCGTCTAAATGTTTATGGAAGCAATATGCGAATACTAATGAGGCTTTTTATTTTTGGCGCTCTTCGTTGTTGTTAATTAACCTTAATGATACTTTCACGGTTTTCCAACTGCTCTCGAACGGCCCAAAAGTTAAACAAATCCACAGTACGTAGGGAAATGTTTAATCCACCATCGTTATCTGGCGAGATGAATGTTTTATCAATTGTGAAAACATGTTTTCAAATTAAGTAGGTAATCATTAAGAATTAACAGTTTAAAATAAATATTAAAACCAGCACGGGAAATGTGCTGGTGCAATTTATTAGTTCTACCCTTAAGACAGTAAACATATTTTCTTCAATAGAAAAATGTTTAGATATAAAAAGGATAAATGTGTTTAATTTTTTGCTTGTTTGATGCGGAGTATGCGAAGGGAGTCTATATTGTTTGGAGAACGATTAGATTTAAGGGATTAATTCGTGGTTTTATCTCTAAAATGCTTAGATCTTGTTTAAAACTAACCAGGTGAAAAAGGTCAAGTGACCCTAGTTTTAAATTTTACCTGATATATTCGTATAAACAAAAAATCATTCAAACCAGAAGATACACCAAATGAATGAGTTCACTGCATGTTTAAGGTATATATGTATTCTAACTTCAAAATTAATTACAGTTTCACAAACAGAAAGTTTCTAAACCCGTTAGTACCAAAAATAGTATTCAGTAACATTTCGATAGATGCGCTGAAGATGAAACGATGAAGGAGTCTCAAAGAGTTGAGTTATCGTGTTTAACGTGTGTCCTGGTAAATATCTATAACTAATATTGAGTCGGTCAGTTCTGGGATGGTGGGGAAAACCAGAGTGATTGAAGAAAACCAAACCATCTGTAAGCAACTGGAAAGCTTTCTCACAAAAAGGACCTATCTGTACTGGATTTGGACCTTAGAGTTGAAAACCAATCTGTA
The DNA here is from genome assembly GCA_029721355.1 of Tegillarca granosa. Lineage (NCBI taxonomy): Eukaryota > Metazoa > Mollusca > Bivalvia > Arcoida > Arcidae > Tegillarca > Tegillarca granosa. The sequence goes on from CM056599.1 coordinate 15,478,016, forward strand.
AGCACGAGGAGGTGAAAACCAATCTGTAAGCACGTTTTATACAACTCAACCAAAATAGGCTTCTGTCACAAGGGGACTTTTAAAAGAATAAAATAAATGAACATTTGTAATTATTGACTTTATTTTTTTTTTATTCTTATTTAATACCACAACAACGTATTGTCATACTTTAAAATCGTAGGATCGAGCGTTAAACAATGATTTTTACTTGCTCTCGGCTCATAATAATCATCGTTAAACACTGACCAACCGGTTAGAGGATTTCGTTTATTTACAGCTTCAAGGGATGAAATTTTAGAAAATGAATCTTATGGATCGTGATAAGAAGTTATCTATTTTTAAAAAAATATATTTTTAGAAAATAAAAAAAAATCAGAAAATTGAAAAGCTAATGCAGCTTTAACTGAAACTTCGAAAAATTACCAGTATAAATAAATATTAAGTTTTACATATATATGTTAGAGGATAAATTGAAAATTATATTCAATATACTCTCACATAGGAGAAAACGGACAGAAAATAAAAAGTTTTCCCAAAGTGCACTTATTGATTTAATTAACATAGTGTTAAACATATGTTAGTGTTTGTTTCCGTTTGCGGTTTTTTGAAACAAAAAAAGAAGTTCATTACGTTTGATAGAGTGGTCTACATTTTAACCATTATTATTTGTAGTATTGACATTTATCCATACGCTGAAGCATTTTATAGGCTTCATCTTAATTAACATTCTATAAAATTTGATAGGATGAAGAGTTTATGGACGAACGTACTCTATATCACCGAACTTTATGTAAAGAAACCTAGCCGTATAGTCTACTCATTCTAAATACACAAAGCATTGCAAAACTGTGTTTTTACGAAACTTTTGCTATAGATAGGTATTTAATATTCTGTTTTCATGATTAGTGAAATACGCTGATTTGAGGTTTTGAAGACTAATTTCAGGGTCAAAACAAAAGGCCCATTGGGCCTTAACGCTCACCTGGTGAAATTTCCAAAATTGTTTGCAAAGTGCAATAGAAAATATATTAATTACAGAAACTTTTCAAGTTTTCTCAAGTTTAGAACTGGAACAATAAAAAATATCTAGTCGCATTTCATTTAGAAATAGCTTATATGCATATAGTAATTATAGTTCAATAAATAATTTCCAAATCATGAACCATTTCACTATCTATACTTATACAGCTGTGTCCTTGACTTTTGAACCTATGACCTTGAAACATATATCCAAATGATATCAATACCTAAACTATTCTAAAATACATGCATATACAAAAGTTATTAGTTTTCAAGATAATTTACAATTCAAGCCTTTTTATGCAGCTATAACCATGAAATCTAAACGTATGACCTTGAATCATATATTAAAATGATCGCCATATCAATACGCACGGTATCATTATATACATGCCTAAACAAATGTTAATAGGTTTCAAGATAATAAAGAATTAAATCTTCTTATGCAGCTATAACCTTGAACTTTGAACTAATGACATTGAACCAAATATCAGCATGATTATCATATCAATACCTACAATATTCTTTTATACCTGCCTATACAAAAAGTTAATATCTAAAAAAAAATAACAATTTCAGTCTTCTAATGCAACTATGACCTTAATTTCGAAACTATGATATTGAACCATATATCAAAATGATTGTTATATCAATATCTTTAATTTTCTTCTATATATGCCTTTATAAAAAGTTAATAGTTTTCAAGCTAATTCAAAGTTTTTGTATTTTCAAGCAAACAATATTATTTCAGGGGCAACAACTTATAAAAATATTGTTACGAAACTTGTTAACTTGTTAGATTTTGTCATTCTTAACATTTTTTGCAATGTATTACTTTAATCTATCTTGTTTAGTTTGCAAGAAAATAACCCAAAACCTCAAAAATATAACAAAATTGTTATGACCTTACCTTATTATGAAGGACATTTCAAGAAAATAACAAAACTTCAAACCCCATGTCAATATCTGTTGAAATAGTCAGTTAATAACCATTTTAAACTATTTTACGATACTTTTAAAGTTAAACCGAAAACGCGTCACCTATTTTTAACTGAATTTCACGATTTGTACAAACTATATACTTAAGTCTCTAAAAAAGCTAAAAATAAAATCAATTTTTTTTACCACTTTTGGTTTCAGTGGAAATGTTTTTAGGCTTTTTTCAAATGTAGGTCACAGTGACCTATTTTCTACAGCTACGGCAACCAAAAGTACAAACTTTAAAAAGCACTCTCCCAATAACCCTTCACGTGAAGTTTGACCAATATTGGCCTGGTAGTTTCTGACGAGATGTCTAAAATGTGAGTTACACACGCACACACGCGCACACACGCACACACGTTCATACGGACACACGCTACACCATGCCATAAGCTCACATGGCCTATAGGCCAGGTGAGCTAAAAACTTATAGTACGCTATATCAGATAAGTGTCTTGACCACACTGTAATCACCAAATGCTCTATTGACGCACCAAAGCATCGTGACAAGGCACCACAATATCGTTTTATTTCTTTGTATAAGGAGCAAATTTGCCGTAAATATCTATGATTCGGATACTCTGTCAGCGGCTCGCAAAAACCAGGTAAAATGACGTCTCCTGTGAATAAGGTACGCGTGACGTTCCAAATCATAAGAAGACACGATAAAAGACTAGTGCTTTTCCCGTGAGTCAGGTACAAAAAACGTGTCACATCATTTTCAGACACAATAATTATATGCCACCTTTCCTCTGATTTAGGTATACATGGCGTGCCACACCATAGCAAGCAATATGTCATATTAGCGTTTTTTCTGTGATTCTGGTATACATCACGGGCTAAAACCTTAACCAGACATAATGACAAACTTGCGTCTTTTCTTATGATTGAGGCATGCATGACACGCCAAGGCATTATTAATACGTCGCCCGTTTCTGTATTTCAGATTTTATGCAGCGCCTTGCCATAACCGGTAGCCCCAAGTACAAACCATTAGGAGTTACCATTTAGCAAACAAAGAATCTGTCTAGTTGAAAATCGTGATCTTAAATTGTCTGACAATGCAAGAAAATGTATTGTGTCGGCTATATCCTCTAGATTTCTAATATATATAAACTTGATCATGATCGATTGCTGTATGTTTTTACACAGTTGCAAAAAGACGCCAATGTGATGAAAATACTTCCTTTTTGCATATGTAAATTTGAATCAACCTTCTGATACACTGTTTGCATGCTTGTGTTCATCATGTCGCATGTTTTTTATAATGTTGCGTTGGTGAGGGACATTTAGGTTCCATTACCGATAAAACCCAGCACAATATGGATGTCACTTGATTTTAAGAACAAGCTACATTCTATGTCTTTACGCCGTATATCTTGCATGTTATAAAGGACTGAATAGAAGAATGTCAGAATTAAAGTGCTAAAGATTTAGTAAACGGATCATCATGTTCAAATTTCTTCAATCTGTCTACTAGTTAGTGAAGAATCTTGCTTTAATCATCTTTGTAAGATTGTCAATTTCACAAGTATCACCTTTGTTCTCCCACGAGACGCATTTCAATCTGATATGGAAATCACTGCCTTCATTTTTACTATTGATCTTATTTAAAGCAACACGTGTCTCATCAATGTCTATGAGACTTGTCAACCTATTCAACTGAATTATATAACACCAATCAGTTATTTCAATTTTTTAAAAGTACAATTTAAGTTTAAATGGATATTGAGAGAGAGAGAGAGAGAGAGAGAGAGAGAGAGAGAGAGAGAGAGAGAGAGAGAGAGAGAGAGAGAGATATTCATCCAGTCACGATAATTTCACTTGTATGAATAGTGAACTTCGAGGTTACATATGATTATATAGTTGCAATAAAATGTTTGATTTCTTTCTTATTTTTATACATAAATTGTCAAATGGTCAATGTACTTTTGAAAAAAAAGACTTTGTAATAACAAACTTATTAATTCGATTTTTCAGTCTATGTTCTTCTTGCCTACTTTAAACAGTTTTGGTTTTTACATTATGTTGATTGTTATCTTAACTACTAGGGGTGTCTAGTCAGTTACACATGGAAGGGCACTTTGTGCATTATTGAAGACTTCAAGACGACCGACTAGATGAACATTTCAAATCAAACAGGAAATAGAAAATGTATTTATCGATATTTATTGGTTACATTGTGTTAGGCTCAGTTTTCATATCATTTTTTATTTCCTTAATTAGATAATAACAAAAAAGGAATACTAAAATTTCGGAACTTCCTTGTGTCTTAGAAATAAAACTCGATGCCTATTCAAAAACTCAGATAGACTTCCACTCTCCTTTTAAATATACTTCCGCTCACCTTTTCAAATAGACTTCCGCTCTTCTTTTCCATCTTATTTTGCATGTAAAGTAAAACGATTAGATTTTATTTATTTATATTTTTTATCATGATAGGAGAAAACGAATTGAGATGATAATGAGTATGTAATTCAATAATATCACCTCTGTAATTAAATAAATGTTGACGATTAAGATCAATGGGATTTGGTCTTAATTATTGGCAATAATGCGTAATTGCATTCTCATTGGTAAAACAATAAATATTAAAACGAACTATAAAATGTGCCTACTGCAGCTTTAAAACAAAGTCAAATCGTGATTCACTGACTCGGAAATACTGTTAATGAACTTATTACATTTTATTTATTATGTGAATTTGAATTTGAATATTGTGTTTTGATCCACAGTATCTACCATCAGGCTTTTCTTTTGTTGAATTCTTTATTTTGTTCGACTATTGTTTGAAGCTTTATTGTAATAGTTTCTTTCTTTCTTTCTTTCGTTAATCTTCTATTATTTATTTATTTATTTTTTTAATTTGTTCGATTTTCAGAGTTAATTTTAAAATAACCTTTTTCATTAATTGATATCAATAACATACACAATACATTACACATTGTAATGTTGTTTAACGTCGCATCAGCTATTTTCAGCGATTTACGACGAGAACAAGGTTATTAATCTATATTGAATTGATCTAAGAACAATTTGATGTATGTAAGTGATGTGCCTTGTATTAGCACCACGAGTCAGTATGCCACAAATAACTTCTACAGGCTATTATCTTGGAACCGGGTCAACTAGTCGATACTTTATCCTCCTAAAGCCCAACGACAGGAGATGAAGCAATATCCAATTTTAAAGTCTTGTGTATGACCCGTTTGGGGTTTAATTTCACGAATCTTCCGCTCTCGGACGCTGTACCACTGAGCTAGCGAGGTGGTAAATTACACAAAGTGGATTTTGGATGCGAATGTCTTTATTATTAACATCACCATCATTATTATTGTTGTTATTACTATTACTATTCTTCTTCTTCTTCTTCTTCTTCTTCTTCTTCTTATTATTATTATTATTATTATTATTATTATTATTATATAATGATGGTGATGATGATGATAATAATAATAATAATTATTATTATTATTATTATTATTATTATTATTATTATTATTATTATTATTATTATTATTATTATTATTATTATGTGCTATCAATTTAGAACAATCTTGATTAAAACTATATTTTAGTGATATATCTCGGAGACATTTGCTATGTTTATTAACGACACCAAACTCAATAAACGTTCTGATACTGATAAAACCACTTTAATCATGTGCAGGCATCTAGGTAACCAAAAAAATCCACAAACTCTACGCTTACATTTACCAACCATAAATAAACAAAGTATAATCATATTTGAAATTTTTACTTCAATATGGTCACGTTTTTTGAAAAAAGATTATCACTGAAGTATATGATTTAATGTTCCAAATAACTAATTCTAATCACCAGGTGGCTGGATACTCATATAACATATATTAACTGAGAATAAAAAGAAGAATAAAAACCTATTATGCGTATGCTGTCAAGTCTGATTTTCTTATTAATCTAAAAAAGATGACATGAAAAAGCATTATTTCTTTAAAAATTGATTTAACCGTTGAGATTATAAGAATCCATTCATGATGAGTATCCATGTAGGATAGGGAAATCTGACCCGAGGGTTTGAATATTTCAGTCGGAGACGAGGCTTGCCGGCTTCCCTCGGGTGAGATTTCCCTATCCTATATGAATAAACTCATAATGGATTATTTTTCTTCCATATAATTGAGATATTTACGCTTTTGCGATCTATGGGTTTGGGCACATAAACAAATCTAACTTTTTATTTTGACTTTTTTTCATAAAAATGACCTGAAAATCCAAAAAGACAGTGATTCTAAAGTACTTACAGAATGTAGGTACCACGAAAACATATGGCGATTTGCTTTGTTTCCTAAAATTGTTAAAAAAGCAATTTAAATTTCACCGCAAAATCGTTTAGAAATCATTCCGCGGGCACTGCTATTTTTGGTACTATGACCTATAATGTAATTTACAACTCAAATAAAAAAAATAAAGTTATTTACACTTTAATAAGGCAATAACAAAACAAAATCATGTTTAATACTGCACACATTGAGTCATTCAAATGCTCCATCTATAAATATATATTGTGCACTATTTTCTTTTCTCAGATGTATATACAACCGGTTATCCGGTATACACATGTTATTCAGAATCTGTGTCACTGTCGTAGATGATGCGTCGACGTTTGTGTTGAGACTGGTGATAATTGTAATTAGCATCTACTTCAATTTTTACATTTTTGAATTGTGCTGCCGGCAATAAATTCTGTGATATCATTAGACTGGATACGGGAAGCCATGCTTGTATGTTTGTCAACAAAGCAGACAAAATAGTACCGGAAATGAAAGGTCACGTGGTCATGTGAGATGCACATTTCTCACATAGGGGAAATCCCTATCTCACATAAGCAGGTATGGCAGAAAAAACTGTCCATGCTGAAAAACAGTTTAAATGTTTATGGTGTGTAGTAGGATCTATTTTTTCAGTTTTCTCGATTTGTTCTTCTTCGAACTTAACGCGATGGAACAGGAATTGAAAACACAAAACCAAGTAGTATCATTGCTATGTCGAAGAAGCGAATTCGAATTAGCAAGCTATGCAAAGATGAGGTCAGAATTTTGCGACTGATTTTTTTTATTTGTTTGGTTTATTATTATTATTATTATTATTATTATTATTATTATTATTATTATCATTATTATTATTATTATTATTATTATTATTATTATTATTATTATTATTATTATTATAGTAATTTCGTTTCTACATTTTATCGATTTTGCTTTTTATATGTAAAAGTTTTCAGAAAAAACGTTGATTAATTAACGAAAACTGAAAACTACAGTATAAACAAATTATGCTATACAGTATCAAAATGCTAGAACTCTCGTATCATTCATGAAAAAGCGAGTGTAAATGTGTTGTATAAAGTATGATATGTATCATCAGTGCCCTTATTTCTTTAATCTATAGTTTTGTGTTGCTATCGATAGCGCTGAATATGTTGTTCTTTGCCTGATTAAGATCATAATATTTCCTTGCTACTTCGTTATTAACTATTCATGTTGTGGGCATTGTCAGTATGAGAACACTAGGTCAAAATTTTCATACCATTTACAAAACAACTCTGAGACAAAATCCGATTAGACATTCTGTCGATTTGAAACATGAAGAAGAATCGTGATAGTATAACAGGCGTCTAAAGTATACTGTCCAGTTTCAAGTATTGACCAGATGCTTGGGGCTGTTTGGGTGTAAAATCAGATTAAATTCCTCTATATACAAACTCATTGTTTTTGTATACTTTAATTCTATCGTGATATTCAGATTGTATAAATAATTTACACATGACATGTTTATTTTTAACCATTACAATAACACATATTAAAATTAAGCAGTCAAAATTCAAAATTGTTGTTTTATAAAGTTTTATCCAAGACGATATGGCGCTGAACAGTATAATCTTATTTTTAAATTTCCAAAAATAATAAATAAAAGAGTAAAATTAAATTATGTTGCTATTTGCATATATTGTCAAAGAAAATAGTTTCAGAGATAATTTTAACATGCATTTTTTTCTTTTAAGCATTCTAAATTATAAAAACTATGTTTTCTTCAGTCATTTTGTTTGATTCAATTGTTTTTCTTATCATTTTAGAAAAAAATGTTCTCGCAATAAAAAGTATTTAGAATTCATTATTTTAAACGAGATTCTGCTCAAATAGTGATAGCCTACATTATGTAGATGCAATTTACGTATGCATACCAGTTACACTAATGGGAAAGCAATTTTAGACATTTCCAGATTTAATAAACACATTCAAAAGTGAAAATTTGTGAATTCTAGAAAAAAAGTAATCAACGCCAAACGGTAACTATGACGACGTAGAAAATCTGACAATAGCAATTCTCCAACTAATTATCAAAATGACACAATTCAAACATACATATTTCAATGGAGAAGTTTATGTAACTCATAAAAGGGGCCAATTGAAGGTGTAACTCATAAAAGGAGCCGATTGAAGGTGTAACTCATAAAAAGCGCCTATTGAAGATGTAACTTATAATAGGGGCCAATTGAAGGTGTAACTCGTAAAAGAGGCCTATTGAAGGACGAATTATTTCTGCAACACATCCGAACTACAGTATATTCTAAAAACATTGCATTAAATTATCATTTTTGTTAAAATATTTTTACTAAATTTAAAAAAAAATATCTATTCAACATGTTGTCATTCTTGATGTTAATTGTTGTATATTGTATTTTTTAAAAATCGTTTAAATATTCTCGTTTCTTTCTCAATTATATTGGAACTCCTGGACAACGACTAATTTTGATAAGTTTGACTATGTTTTATGTTAATCGTAGTCAATAAATGTTGACAAAAATATAAATTACTCTTAAGAAATTGTTTTATTTCGATTAAAGAATTTTTGTTTTCTGAATCGACAGAATTGCCACTTCAAAGCGTTACAAAAAAATATTGCAGGATCTGGAAATCCAAAGAATTCATTTTAGTTGTTTTAAATTATAAGTAAGGAGAAAAATGAATTATAAGTAAGGAGAAAAAAAAAGAAATCGAAATACATATGACTAAACTTAAAAATTGTTTAAAAAATACAGATGATTTAAAAAAATGTTCAAGCAACGACTAAACAGAACACTATGCAGACATTTACAACTTCCACTTACGTTTTCGTGCTTAACACTGAGTTCTTTAGTCTTCAAGTTATAAAAATATTAAGGATACAATCGAAAATCAAATTCAAAATTACAAAGAAAGATATTTAAAATAAGTGTATGACATCAATTCAACTTTGCTAAGCTTATTAACTCAAAAGGTTACAAATGTATGAGATTTCCACAAAATTCAAAATCGTCCCTAGCCGGTTCAAGTACATGAAGTGAAACCCTATATCCTAAGAAACTTACCATAACTTTCAATCTTCTGTACCATAGATATCAATCTTCTGGTTTAAAACTATATGTATATTGTACTTTTGTTTTATTAAAGCTTCAAAATTAAGGCACGAAGAAACAATTTATTTGACTGGGAAAAGCAATCTAAGCAAAAAAAAAAAAAAAAAAAAAAAAAAAAAAAAAAAGAGAAAAATCATGTGTCTAAGAAAATAAAGCTATACTTCTATTAATAATGTATAACAGTATGATATTAAGTTTGCGAAAGTGTCAAATCTAACAGCCATTTATAGAAAGTAGGCAGCAAATCTGCAAGATAAAAGAACACCTAGACAGGCCATTTAAGTCCGTACAATAATAAACATCTTAGCTTCCAATCGTTACGCTGTATAATATTCTTTTTTGCAATGCAATCAACATGACCCTCTCTTTTGTTTTTGACCATTAAACAACATAGTACGAAGAATGTTAAGACATAAAAGAGGGAAACATTTTGGTATTGGGTAACTCCAATTGCAGTATCTAGTTGAAATCTGTGTGGTAAATTTGCTTTCGAGGTACAAACATTGGTTGGTTGTAATGTTGCTTAACATCACCACAGTAATTTTTCAGCTATTCGCGACGAGACCGAGGTTATTTATCTCCATGGATCAATCCTAGCACGAACAAATTTGTTAACTAGCGCGTACTCAGGGTTTTTGCTAAGGTGATAGCTCACTGAGTCTGCATGCCACAGACAGTCTTACGAGCTCACTAGTCGCGGAAGCAATATTTCATATTTATAAGTCTCATGTAATCTGACCGAGGTTCGAACCTAAGAATCCCGCTCTAGAGGCCATCACTGAGCTATTTAGGCGATAAGTCGTCAGAAAATTTCTTTTGAAATCCGTGTTAATGTTAAATTAGTAACGTCATCATGACATCATTATCTGAAATTACATTTTTGCTTTCCTAGCGAATTCCCAATCTATGGAATTAGGAAAGAGAAAATGTTTGTTTCTTAATTATACTTTATGTACTGTCTTTTCCTTTTCAGAAATATTTTGAAATAAAATGCAAACACGTCATCTCCATTTTTTTATCATTCAAATTGATATGTGAAAAGCGTTGTAATAAGCACACGAGTGAATTGATAAAAAACCAAAGAGCTAAACACTTTTTGAATGAATTAAAATAATATTTAAAACAATTTTAAATTAAGTGTCACCTTGTACTTTTAAAATTTTATTCAAAAAACGCACGCAATAATGTGCAACATAGCACAACATATCACAAACAATGGCAAAGTAGCACAAGATAGTACGTAACAATGTGCAAAGTAGCACAAGATAGCACGTAACAATGTGCAAAGTAGCACAAGATAGCACGTAACAATGTGCAAAGTAGCACAAGATAGCACGTAACAATGTGCAAAGTAGCACAAGATAGCACGTAACAATGTGCAAAGTAGCACAAGATAGCACGTAACAATGTGCAAAGTAGCACAAGATAGCACGTAACAATGTGCAAAGTAGCATAAGATAGCACGTAACAATGTGCAAAGTAGCATAAGATAGCACGTAACAATGTGCAAAGTAGCATAAGATAGCACGTAACAATGTGCAAAGTAGCACAAGATAGCACGTAACAATGTGCAAAGTAGCACAAGATAGCACGTAACAATGTGCAAAGTAGCATAAGATAGCACGTAACAATGTGCAAAATAGCACAAGATAGCACGTAACAATGTGCAAAGTAGCATAAGATAGCACGTAACAATGTGCAAAGTAGCATAAGATAGCACGTAACAATGTGCAAAGTAGCATAAGATAGCACGTAACAATGTGCAAAGTAGCACAAGATAGCACGTAACAATGTGCAAAGTAGCATAAGATAGCACGTAACAATGTGCAAAGTAGCACAAGATAGCACGTAACAATGTGCAAAGTAGCACAAGATAGCACGTAACAATGTGCAAAGTAGCACAAGATAGCACGTAACAATGTGCAAAGTAGCACAAGATAGCACGTAACAATGTGCAAAGTAGCACAAGATAGCACGTAACAATGTGCAAAGTAGCATAAGATAGCACGTAACAATGTGCAAAGTAGCACAAGATAGCACGTAACAATGTGCAAAGTAGCACATGATAAAACGTAACAATGTGAAAAGTAGCATAAGATAGCACGTAACAATGTGCAAAGTAGCACAAGATAGCACTAACAATTACTGACAATAGTAGCTTTTTTAAAAATAAAATAAAATAATCAAAAAAAAAAATAAAATAAAATAAATAAAGAAATAAATAAATAGCTTGGACCACTTACTTTTGGTTTTGGAACTATTCCCCAGTTTTTTAACTGTAAACCAAATACCATCATCTCCAGTAGCTAAATCTTCCATATTCCCTTATTTAGATCTACTAAACAGTCTTAAATCACTAGATTAGTTCATTTGTAATAAAATCTTATTCTGCTGGTAGTAGCTAATGTAAATACAACACGAGGGACTATCTTAAAATAATTTCAAGTATTAACTCGTAACATTATTAGTAAAGAAGACATATACATTATCAAATATAATTGTTTGAGTCGTTACAATTTAACCCTCGTATGTTTTGTAAAGGCCCCTAATGACTCTTGCCGAGTTCAATAATTTAAAAAGAACTCACACCAAGATTATGTTTTTTTTCTTTGAGAACAAATGAAACTACTCAGAGTCATATTGTAAAATCAATGGTTTAAATCCTCCGTCTATTGTTGCTTTCGAGATCAATCTGTTTTAATTTCGCTTACAAATCGCCCGTCTGTCTTATATGTTATAGAATACTTTAATCATGAGCTTCTTATTTCCATATTGTGATGATATACAGGCCAAAAATAACATATACTGTATCCATTCAATTTATCAACTATATCTTGTAACAGTTATTTCATACCAGACTGACCCGTCCAATACTTTATCAAATCTCTTTTCGACAGAAAGCTTTCAAGAATAAACTAGTCGACATATTTACAATTACCGAGAAAAAAAGCTGATCCAAGCTAATACGAACAGATTCCAAATATCTTGGTAGATCACGTAGCAATAATTTAATTGATTGATATTCAATTTCTGCTATAATCCAATACGATCCAATATTAAGTAATTTATCTAATTTTTGTTGTTTAAATACTCGTGCGTGTAAAGTATAATCATAATTTTATAGCCACCTTGATAAAAGTCAGCATTAAAACTTGAAATATGGTAAATATCTGATAGAATTATGAACGTGTTTTTTTTTTCAAGTAACCTATAAACCTGCAATTTGTCATTCTTAATCATTTTAAATAAATGTATAAATAAGCGCGAACAGTTTTTGTTTGTTTCCATTTATTTTAATATAAGCAATGAGATGATTTTTTTTCAAAATTTTGGGTCTTAGAACTTTTAATCTCTTGTCGATACAGCATAATTTTTATAGAAAGTTTCTATTTAATATGAATTATGAATAACAATTCCAAAAAGTGACATGCTTATCAGCACTAGAAGCAAAATAATTGTAATCTTTTAAATTTTGAAATCTCCAAAACCATGGCAGAGGAATCAATGGACAAGTGGAATAAAAAAAAAAAACCGGATTTCTGAATACAGTCTTACTGTTAAGGTTTTAAACCAACTCGGACAGATTTTATCACAAGAAGGTTTGTCAGTTCGTTGCTAAAAGACTGCAGTTTTACTCTGGGCTCTTCGCTTTGATTTTTATTAATCATTCAAAATTTGTCTCCATTCTTGAAACATTCCTATAAACACATTTTTGGTAATACCGTTTTCGTCGACTTTTTGTTTACCATCTCATTAACCATTAAACACCATAGCTTTACCTGCTTAGTTTTAATGACTGCAAAATTCCAAAAACCGACAAACTTTTTGTAGTTTATTCGTCCGTGGAGGAAAATTTGTGTTTATAGCTTTCCGACAGTTGCCGGTTGTACATAGCAATACACACTATGAAATCGATTCCCTTTCATTAAGCTTAATTTAAAAAACAGCCTTAAAACAAAATTTAGGAGATTGTATCTGTTTCAGCCTTAATATTGAAAAGCATTTCCCAGCCAAAAGTAACCGATAAACATGATAGTTCCAGAGATCGTTCATCAAAAGAAATTTTTAAAAAAGTCATTTGACAGACGCATTCAATATTAAGAACAATGAGTTTGTCTAACTTTGTATCTAAGATAAAGCCAACTAATCTATCGGATGTTTTCTGTAATTTTGGATAATCCCAATTCATCTTTATTCATCATTATTAATCGTGTTTGTCGGAAAATCAGTACTCTATTACACGCGTTCAATGTAACATAGTTTTTTTATTGTTGACTCACTATGTAATCTGTTATGGATTAAACGAATTTGTTGATGCTTTTGCTATTGCTGCTGGTTCTACACTGCTTATTCAAGACAATCACAATCTCCGTTATGAGCCATAGATTTGCATGAAAATGATAATGTGACGTGTTGTAGTATATTGGTCTCATAGACAATCATGGCATCGCTTTTTTATCATAATTACAAGATAATGCTAAGATAATCCTGATGTATAGTCCTGCCACAAGGCACAAGGCATAATACCTGGTTGTAATGTTGTTTATCTTTGCATCAACAATTTTTTTTATCTTTGCATCAGCAATGTTTAGTCTATTTGCGAAGACTGCAAGGAATTATTCTAAGAACAAGTTTGTGTATGCGTGAGATGTGCAAGTGTGTATGGCCTGTAATGTACAAGTGCGCATTTTTGGTAAGCTCACCGAGTGAGAATGCTATCCTAGTCCATAATGCTGGCACTCGATACTCTGTCCGCCTTATAATGAGCGTCAGGCGAAGAAGCAGTATCTCAAATTTAAAAGTCTTATGTATGACCCAACCAAAATAAGGCATAAAATGAATTGAACAAAATTAGCAAAAACATAATATAAAAAAATAAAATAAAGGTAAAAGTACTGATGTTTTATCAACAAAAGTATCGTTTAAACACAATACATATTATAATGATTTAGAGACCAATATGTGCAACATATATTATAACAGTTAATTTCGTTTTAATGTACAGTTGTTAAAGATTTTTTAATAATTTTGGACAGGGGAGATTATCATATTTATAAATATCTCGCTCATCTCGCTAAAATCTCGCACTTCTAGTTCTTTTTTTTTTTTTTTTTTTTTTTTTTTTTTTTTTTTTTTTTTTTTTTTTTTTGAATATAACACAAAAAACACACATGAAACACACATACAACAGCATACATGATGGATTCTGGAACAAGAGTTGGCAACTCTTACACAAGCCAGTTTCCACGAAGCTTATTAATTTAAACTTTGATTTGTGAGTCAAATATAAGTCTATACATGATATAGATATAGAAAATAATACTAATCATGTTTAAACAAAATAAAAAAGAAAATAAATGAATGAAAAAAATATAAGGAATACAACAATATAATATTATACTGTTACCATGTGGGTTGATTGTGATTTTGGGCAACAATAAAATTTACATTAAGCAGTCGATATTTGAATTGAATTATGCGTAATATGTTTATCTAATACTATAATACTTCATATGAATTGTTTTGATTTTATGATAAAATCTTGAACACATAAAAATATATCTTTGTTTTGTTTAGCTGTGAATGCATTTAAGCCGTAAAGAAGTAAGGTTTTGTTTATCTGTAAAGAAAGTCTGTCAATTGTCGTATGTTGTATATGATTATAGAGGGGCATTCTAGTAGAAAATAAGTGGTTTCTGTTATTCCACAACTGCAGCTATGCGTTTCAGAAAGATTTCTGTTGAAAATATTTAGTATGAGAGGACTACATTCCAGACGTATTTGACAGTAAAGAATTTGAGATTTACGAGATGCACGTTAATAATGTTTGGAACTTTGATTCTTTTATTAAGAGATTTTTTAAATGTGAAAAGAGAAGCGTCCCTATAACTGTTGGCAAGTTATTCCACTCTCTAACTGTAGAAGGTAAAAAAAGAACTGTAAAGAAAATTGGTTCTACACAGAAAAGTTTCCAAGTTTTCACCAAGTCTAGTATTATGTAAATGATTTTCAAGATTACTTCTTGGAACTAAGTCTGATAAGAATGAAGGATTTAACCCGTGTTACATTTTATAAAAGTTCAAGTCTGTGTGTCTTTCTTCCATATTCGAATGATTCCCACCCGGTTTCTTGAAATAACAGATGTATGCTACTTAATTTTGTTGCGCCAGTAACTTTGTGGGTTGCTTCAATGTTTAAGCTTTTAAAGTCTGTGTCGTAAATAGTGTGAAATGAGAGGTATGCGACGTGTATCTTAAACATCAACGTATGTGCAAACTGAAACAATTTTGTTATGAGATTAAGAAAAAAATCTTGTCGAAAAATATGTGAAAGGTGTTGCTGCGACATTGAAAAAAAAATCAAAAAGCCTCAGACTGAGTAGTATATTTTAATAAATGAAATTAATATCTTGGCCTTTTCCCCAAAATTGTCTTATATGTAAGAACGTTCTTTGTGGAACATTTTATGGCAAAGCCAATAATTTATATTAGGCGAATGGTATATTGTTTCATTTAATATAAAAAAGAAAGTTAACATGCGTAATGTTAAATGCTATAAGCAATAATTAAATTCAAGGCAGATGAAAATTTATACTGACATCAAAATAACACACATGTAAAAGTATTATTACTTTAGTATTTTGTTCTCGCGTTGATAAAAAGCTTCTGTTGCTTTACTCACTTATCTAATTTATGAAAGAGGAGACTTCAATCAGACATGGATGTTCAAAGATTAAAAATGTATATGTTTTAAATAATGATGACAAGATTTGAGACAATATAAATATAACTTATCAACTTGACTATAGGTTCAAGTTTGTGGCTAATTATATCACAGCAGTAATGATTGGTAAAAAAACAAAAACAAAAAAAAACAAGCAAAACTATCTTATGACAACTGTAACTAAGCCAGAATATAATTATAGATCGAGGTGCGTTTATAACAGCAAATGGAATAAAGTTAGACATTATAAACACTATCAGCAGGATATCATTTCATATCGATTTTTCGTGATACAAAAATATCTTAAGGCAAATCAACTTCCACTTCAGCTTTAATATAGATAAATAAGTAAATTAAAAATAAAATCCAAAAATATTGGGGAAAAAAGAAAAAAATAACCAATACCATTCTTAAGGTACTTTTAATATGTTTTAACACAAATCGCCAGAGTTTAAGAAAAGTAATTTATAGGTATTTTGCAAAACGCCGTCACAACTTTAGAGCATGAATAAGATAAAACACACACACACACACACACACACACACACACACACACGATGCTTATTGAAGTTGCATAACAAATTGTCAGTTCAAAAGGAAAATTAATTTATCGGTATTCTTCAAAACGCTGTCATGTGTCACAGGTGAGGAGCATTGGAGAGTGTAGATGATTAAAATACGACTTGTTGCAGTCTTAATGAAGATAATGCTCTTGAGATATGTAACACAATGCAAAATTCATCAATAATATTTACAGTTGTCATAATATTATATAAAACTGATCTGCTAAAATGAAATTTTGACTGATTATGTAATCAGTTATACATGAAACAAATTTTAATTGATATAACAAATTAAATGCGATTGCCTTTACTATTCAAATGTTTGCTTTTTCGCTTTAAATTATGCATATGCATGTTTGTTAAAACAGCGGTTCCTCTGAATGTAATAGGTTTAGTGCTTTGGAACAATATCTAATAACTATTCAAAGCTATATCCATCATTAATCATTTATTGCTACAAAATAACGTAAAAAATATTATAAAGTGTCGTTTTTCTAATTATAAAATCTAAGTTATTACACGATTTGATTTAAATTAGAATTAATAACATTGCGTTTTAATACCCTTCATCAAGACCTTTGTTTAGGATAGAGCCCATAGAAATTTTTCTTTTGCAACGTTTACAAAAATATTTAAAATGTTTACATAATTATGTACAGTCAACCACTTCGTGACGAGGCCTCGGTTGTATAAAACACACGTTGCTGTGTTCTCACTGTGCTCTCACCCCATAAATTTGAATCCAAAAGGGACAGATCCTAGTATTAAAATTTTTTCAGTTAGCTTGTCTTATGTTGTTTTTCAACTTTTTCTCTAGTTATCTCCACAATTTCTTTTTTTCTTAATGCTTTTTCTTGTCTTCCTGATTTTGATTATAACTAGATACACTGTATTGAGCCCCCAGATCCATTTTGTTGATAGATAAATTGTTGTTTCCCAAAACAGCATTATTATAATCTTTTTTCTCCGCAAATTGTCCGATCATCTTTTTATAAATTGAATGTTCTAACCGTGTCAAAGAAATGCATTTGTTACATTGTGCCATTTAACACAAGAATGTGCTAAGAATTAAAAGTTGCAAAGGGCATGTACCGGCAACAGTTCACCTCGAAACTTACCCGCAACTATTAAATGAATATATAAGCACCAGACAGACGCCATTACAGCTGAATTATTACAATGGAATTATTAAAAAAAACATTTAGATAAATAAATTGAGATCATTGAAAAAAGTAATTTATAACAATTGGCAAAACGGTACGCAGCATTGTTTCTTTCCAAAATTAATATACTGTATTCTCTCAAGGTAGATTTTAAACATGTGTTTTCTATACTATTATAGAATTTGCAATCCTTGTTTGTTCTAATCCTAATCTTCATAGAAATGCACATGTTAGTGGTTTTTTTTGTTTGTTTTTTTTTTTTTTTTTTTTTTTTTTTTTTTTTTTTTTTTTTTTGTCAATCAAATTGAACGCACTTTTAACCATAAATTCTATTTCTGTATAGTGTATTATGATTATAATGGTGGTTTTTTTTTTTTTTTTTTTTTTTTTTTTTTTTTTTTTTTTTTTTTTTTTTTGGTCAAAAATGCATTCAATCGGCAAAATAATCTATGAAGCAAAATCTTATATCTTAAACAGAATAAATTCTGAATTGCAGATTTATTTATAAAAAATTGAATCAAAAAATAATATCATATTATTATAAATGACTTATTATTTTTCAGAAAAAAGTAAATAAGACCTAAATATTCGAAGTTATATTAAGGTATTTTGCAACCAGTTGTTACTGTCATATTTTTTAAATGATCAAAATCTCTGCGGTGACCAAATCTAAAACTGAACGGCAATGTACAAGTTACAAGTTATATAAACCAAAACGAATTTTTTTCATGACTTTCATTTTTGTAATATATATATATATATATATATATATATATATATATATATATATATATATATATATATATATATATATCCCATAATAATGACGCCATCCTATTTTTTTATTGTCTAAATGACGTCATCACTATTTAATTTGTTACTATGTTATGTTACTATGTAAAGCGTCAGAAGATGTAATGAAAGCGCTACTGCTTGTACTTATTTATTTCATTATATATATATATATATATATATATATATATATATATATATATATATATATATATATATATATATATATATATATATATATATATATAATTATATATATATATATATATATATATATATATATATATATATATATATATATATATATATATAAATATATATATATATATATATATATATATATATATATGTGTGTGTGTGTGTGTGTGTGTGTGTGTGTGTGTGTGTGTGTGTGTGTGGATTATTTTGAGGTAGTTCTTGACACTATCTAAAATCTTTTTTTTTAGATAAAATAATCATCAATTAAAGAAATTAAATAAAAACCTAAAAAATCAAAAAGTTTTGTTGTAAATTGATCATGTCCTGTCGATGAAAAGCATTCAGATTATGTTTGCAACTGTAGGTTGCTGTATATATAATGTACTTTACATCGACCAACCTTTTCAATCCAACTAATTCATGTGTGAATGAAAGATAGAAACTTGAATGTTGTCTAAAGGGAACTTTTCACGCTTTTTATGGCATCAATTGTTTCAGGAAATATTTTAATTTAACTCACCAATGGTTTTGCATAACTAAGACTTAAACGAATTGTCCAATTGATATTTTTGAAATATTAGAATATCACACGACGTTTGTGTCAATAACTATCAAGAGAAATCGAGCTTTACAAAACCGTCATTTCACCACCCTGAACAATAATATGATATTTTTAAAAAAATGTTTACTAGACCAGAATCAAAACAACAATATTGGAATATTTTGGTTTTCACAAACAAAGCCAATTCTGTTTGGCATTTAATCGAATAGACATTCGATTACTTGGCCCAATTCTGTCCAAAAAAGAACACTTAATTAAGCTTTAATAATCAATTTATTTGGATCAGATGACCAATATTGAAAGGAAAAACCAATTTTGTAAGCAATCATTGATGATTATCCCTGTCGATTCTCAAGAAAAACATTTCTTGATATTGTTGAAAAACAACATATTCTGCGTAAAGTTGTATGTTAAAAACGTCATAAAAGTTCAAGGTGACATCGAAACACAAAAGCATTGTTTCATATATGTGTGTGTGTGTGTGTGTGTGTGTGTGTGTGTGTGTGTGTGTTTATTAGAAGTTAGGTTGAATATATAGGAAAAGCAATTAGCATATGGAAACTACAAAATATATGGATATTTTAGCTGTTCTCGGGTACGAATTTACACAAAAAACAAGCAATTTTTTTTCATATCACTTGGTGTTACGCAACTCATTTTATTATTTCAAAAACAACACGAGTGTTGATACTTTCTCACTTCGCAAGGTTAAAAACCTAATTTCTTTATTGCATGACCAAATGCAAATTAAAACTAACATGAAACTTTTTGTTACCATGGCAACTAAATAAAAAATCCTTCAATATCCCACCTTTTCTCTGTCGAAAACCTTTTAGGCTTTAAACCAAGCTAGCACCCTTACTATAAATTTAAAAAGATATTATTATATAGTCCATTAAAGCTATATCAATCCACAAATCTGGTAAAGCTGGAGTCTCTTTAAAGCCTCTTTAAAACTGCTTTAAAAATCTTACTAAATTTATGAACAATTTCTTCGGTTGCGGTAGATAAAATATTTGACTGTAAGTTTCTATCAATACATAACAAGTTACAAGTTATGAAATTGTATATTGAGCAACTGACTGATTTAGCTATAATACATTCCAGTACATAGAATGTAGATATTTATGATTTTAACATTTGTAAGTGGGTCCTCCGAGAATTGTTTACCGAATTGTCACAGATCATTGGTTGAAACAGAGTGATAAAAGTTGTGTGTGTAATGGCGTCATTAATTTATTATGTCACCTGTAGAAGATGCAAAACATTGATCTTATAAATACAAGAAAAAATACTTATCCATTGGCACTATTACTACAAATAATAGAAAACACAGTAATGTAGTTAAAGACTGGGTTCAAAGTACAATGTAGAAACTTAGAAAATGTTGATAGATATATCTAACAAAATATTTGTTTATTTTGATGTGACTTATGTGCACATTTCGGAAAAGTCTTTCCTCATCAGTGGCACTAGGGACCAGAAAAGTTCATATCTACAAAACTATAATCCAACCAGTTGGAAATTATTGAATTCAAAGTTACAAAATGATACAAATCCAAATCCAGCTAAGGAATATTTTGCATGAGAGAAATACTTTAGTTTTAAACATGTTTCAAAAATAAAGACGGCTAAATTTTTGCATGGTACATTTTATGTCAACACAAAGAACTAACTACTAAGTTAAAGATACCCTTCGGGGACTTTTACTCCACCAGCAATTATTTCCAAAATGTTTTGAAAGCCAAATATTCAACTGTGTGCAAATAACGTCTACTGTGAGAATGCGAAATAAAAAGACATAATGATTGTGTAAAGAAAATCATATGAAATATGTACTTTATATCGGTCAACCTATTGCACCGGATATAATCGATGATATCGTTTATTAACTGTCTCGTTAACTGAAATGAGTTTTTCTTAGCATCAGTTGTTCCGGAAAATATAACAACCTGACACGTCGGCGGCCAAACAGCTAAAACGGTCAGTGTTCTGGAAAATATATTGGAATTAAACAGGAAAGTGAAATTTGACATTTTACAAAGCTGATACCGACAAAATGAAACCTGAACCACTGTCTGTTAGCGCTGTATGGATAAACCATACACTGCTTAGTAAAAAATAAGAATTAAACAATAAGAATTACTAAATCGACGAGGGATCTCGGTTACATGTATTTTCGAGGCGTTTAGGGATGAATGACAGCGCCTCTCAAAGCATAAAATGTGAATCCCATTTGTATAGTTGCTTGTGTGATAAAGTTTGTTTCTTCTATTTCCTAAGTTTAATGGTTTTCTCCAGGGTAATCCAGTGTCCTCATCCATTCAAGAGCTGACTCTTGTTATTGCAAAAGATCATTTAATACACCTAATCAACGGTAGCACGACCTAGGCTAGGATATAGCTCACTAATCAAAATACATGTTTTATACAAAGTAATAAGGTGTATATACAAATGATTTATTTCTGAGACGACAGATGTCATTAAATTAAATCGGTAAAGTTGGCTTCTAGTAACTGACTACTTGTAGAAGAAAGTTAGCTAACTTTACCGATCTTACTAAATTTACTTGTATGCAAATTTTAGTTATTGGATCGGTAGATAAGCAAGAGTCACAGTCAATGCTAAAATAATTTGTTTTTCATGAAATGAATTGTTTATACAAAAATTTTAAAAAAAAAATATAGGTAAGAATAGTGAGCAGGAAAAAATTAATGACCTAACATCATGTAACATTCTGGACTGACGGAATTACCACGTGTGTGTGTGTGTGTGTGTGTGTGTGTGTGTGTGTGTGTGAAAGACATCCACGTTACAAAACGTCACAATCGTTCATGAAAGAAAAAAGTTAAATTTTAAAAAATAATATAGCCAAGAAAATATACACAATTTACTGTAGTTTAGACCAAAAAAGGACATTTTAGTAGTAACCCTGCTAGGATAAAACATATTTGTTTGGCCTTATTGCAGTATAAAATAAAGATATTATTTATTATTATCATTATTATTATTGTTATAATTATTCTCATAAATATTATTATATTTTGTTATCTCGAGTCATTGCAAGCAGATCGTAGCACATTTGTATTCATGAAAAACTTTCTTGAGCTTAAACGCATACAACAACAATACTTGAACTTAGCATAACTGTATTTGGCAGACAATGTAGACCTAATTTGACATTTAATCGAAGGGATGATTCGTTTTCCCTCGATTACCTTTTATTCAACATCACAAAATAATCACTTACTTCATGTGTTCTGAATCGGTCAACTCTCGGGATCTACAATATATATCCAATAATTCTGTATTAGAGCATTGGGATACTTTATTTATGCCTTAGTTACTATATTAAATCGGAAGTGACATCTAATTTTGTAAATTATCGTTGAAAAATTGTATATAATGTTTGACGCAATAGTGCCATATAACTTAATTTTCTTTTTACAGAGAATACAAGAAAGTATGTTGCAACAGATAAGCTTTCAACCCGAAAAGCACGTGGGATTTGTAGAAAATTAGTTTTAAAAAACTATATATTTGAAGTAAGAGTCATACAAAAAAGAGACAATTTTGCTTATTTTAAAGGGTGTTTGTGTTTGTGTGTTTGAATTTTGATATGCCACATAGTACTGTATGTGCACATTTAGGGAAAAAGCATTCCTCATCAGTGACACTAGGGGCCGAAAAGTTTAATAGATAAAAAACATAAGCCAAACAGTTGAAATTAATGAATCTAAAGTTTCAAAATTATATGAATCCAAATCTAGCTAAGGTTTAAACAAATTTCAAAAACTAAGTCTAAAAACTAATTTTGCTGAATGGTATATTTTCTGACAGCATAAAGTACTGCCTACTGAGTTGGTGATACCCTAGGGGAGTTTACTCCATCACCAGCGTTACCCGCTCAGGGGTAGTAAATATATTTATTATACCTCATGTAATTTTTTAGTAATTTGATTGGATAACTAACTGTTTGAAAATAAAATAATATCACCCTTAGATTACTAAGAATAAAGAATGACGCGCGTGCTTCAGGGTAACCTCGGTTGACAATGGTTCCTCAGGGTGAAAATATGCAATATCACCCTCTTATGAATGTTATATTTATATAAGCACAAATACTTTTTAAATGTTGCTTTTTCGTCACTTTAAAAATTTTTCACACTTATCTTAATTCTTTTTTGTCTCAAACATGTTGCTTTTAACATCATTTAAGCATTTATTTAATCATAACATATAAAGGGCATACTGTAGGTTAACTTGTTTTTTAAATCGGAGTTTTTTGAAAATTTTAATTGTAAATGTAATAGGAAGAGCCTCCAACAATAAAAAAAACAATATAATAAATAAATAAATAAAATTAAAATTGCAGTTTGTTTTAATCAATGAATGTTTATATTTGTCGTATCATTTCTGTTTTAAAACCCATTTTTGTCCTTTATTTACTGTTTGTTGTGTTCTCGGTTGCATTTTAAATACTAACAAGCACACTGATATTTTATTAAAAATTTCTACACTCTATTTAATGTTATCTTTCAAATTGAAAACGTATGCATTTATTAATTTTTAGTCACCGGTCTGACATATTCATAAACTATTGTCATTTTATAAATTTTCTGAATAAAATATTCAAAAATTAATAATATGACAACTAGTTGTCATATTATAATTTTTTTAAATTTTTCATACAGAAAATTCAAAAATTTATAATATGACAATATTCTATGATAGTGACATTACCAATATAAACTCATTAAGGCCATCGTTTGGAATAATTAACCTACACACCAGTAGCATGTTCATGTTAATTACCACCTAAATCGTACATTTAAAATACAGAGACGTATAATACATAATGGAATATATAAAATACATATTTACTATACAAAAATATTCATGGATTTTTCTTCTTCAAGACACATATTAATTAACCGTTAAAGGTACGATTAACATTTTCTATTCTAAGATTTCCATCGTTAACAATATGAGAATACATGTCTGACAATGTTTTGTATATAAATTACAAACAGATAACCTAAATCTAATCACTTGTAAGTTACAAAGTTACTCAGATTGCGAAACACTAAGCAACAAATTTAGAACTTTTCCCGTTTCTCGACATCTTACAGCTTACTGACTCGATCAGTAAAAATAAAATCTTGATTACGACTTGATAACAATTTCTCCACTATACGAATTTATTGTAAGAGCAGCTATTCTTTTTATGTAGAAATATCGTATTTTGATAAAGTTCCATTGAAAATTACACTGCAAAAAGATTTTAAAATTGATTTTATCTTTTGAAAAGTTAATCATGACTTCGTAATGAGATATTAAAATATCATTCATTTGTACCTTAACTTCAAATAAACAAAGCAATTCCTAACCTTTAAATCCAAATTCAAGAATGCAACTATATAAGAGATTAAACATTAGATTAAATAAATATCAGGCCCAAGTTTCATACTCAATCACTCAGCTGAGTTTACACGCAACTCAAATATTACCATTTTCTCTCATCAATATTTTAAACATTTTAGGTTTTATGAGGCAATGTTAGTTTTTTGTTCAAGAAACCTTCACTAAATTTAAATATAACATAAGATATTCAATTTTTAACTGTGTAATGTCTTATAAATTGACATTGAAATATTGTCGAATTTGAGTTGAGTTTACACTCAGTTGAGTGAATGATTGTGAAACCGGGGCCAGATTTTAAAGCCATATTCAAGAACGCAAATTAACTACATAAGCAATCGAACATGATGCAACATTAATATCACATTTAAAAACAATAATTATATAGCACTTACTATTATTGTTGGAAAAATACTCCGAATTTTTCGCAGAAAACCAAATACCGTTGTCCCCAGTAGCCAAGTTTTCCATACTGCCCTATTGTTCGGATATACTGAGACAGTCTTATATCAACAGATAAGTCCATTTAAAATCAGATCTGATTCACCTAGTAACGCCTTATGTAAGACTGTGCGATTTAACACAAAAGGATGTCTGTATCTGATTCTTAGCAATAAATTTTAACACTATTAACACGAAAAGTATATTCTGCATCCAGTAAAATGGTACTAAAGGTATCACATATACGCCTTTTCAATGCCTTTGGGTGCTTTCATTCATAATTAAGCGAGAGCATAACAATGAAAAATGTTAAGACCAGAGATAAATCCTCTTCTGATCTTAATTAGAAATCAATGATTAGAATTCCTCTTTTATTGTTCCTTGCCAGGATAATCTGTTTTAAATTCGCTTACAAATCACCCATCTGGTATGAGGATAGATATATTTTTTTATTATAAGCTTTCTTTTACCATATTGCGATGGTGGCTTAAGCCAAGAATAATAATTATGCACGCTATCTATTCAATATCCAATTTAGACCCAATTTCAATTATTATCTACAGACTGGCCAGTCAATGTCTCATCACATGAAGCTTTCAGGAGTCAACAAAATCTCATAAATATAATTATATGGTACTAGTATCTAACAAGCTAGGTCAGATCTTCCAAGTTCCAAATTATACAGCAACAATTAAATCGATTTCTATTATTTCAACATGGAATTTTAATTTCATTATTTGTTTTAAATACTCATGCATATACAGGGTTTAATTATCAAACAGTAAAGGATTTAAATGAAATTGATTGATGAAGAATAACTAGAGATAAACAAAAAAGAATAAAAATTAAAAACAAAATTAAATTAAAATAACAAAACAAGCAACTTTATCTTATCGACTTGGTTTCATTTTTTAAAAAATAAAATTTTAATGAAAAGATGTTGTTCAACAAATCTTATACAGTCCGCCGCAATGTGCATTGTTTTTTTTCTGTGCGGGAGGCTTTTATAAAACACATGATAATAAACGTTTTACCTGTTTACAATTTTTTATGTCTCGTATCGACAGGGAGAACCAGCCATCATTTTGATATTTTTCGTGATTAAACGTAAATCATATATATAGAACGATTATAAGAAAATAAAAGGCGCAAAAAAAAATAAAATAGCATAAATACTGGTAAATAAATAAAAATAAGGGTAGAAATTTAAAGACCGCATAATTCGCTTAGGTAAAATAACATACAAATATCAAATTTTAGAAATAAATGACTTTTTCTCCGACTTGCAAAAAGATAAAAAAAAAAAAAAACATAGATATTCTAGTCAGTATCAATCTATATGAGGATTTGGTGCAGCCGCATGTACGACTTATCCTTGTTACAACATAAACATATCTTAACAGATCCCAAGCTGGTCTGCTTTAACTTTTTGAAAAATAATATAAAAACAAAATCAAAAATTAATATTGGTTATGATTTTGCCGTTTCATTTTCACAAACGCCTAACCTCGCCAAGGATTACAATGCGTGGTCTCATCAAGTTTCGCTTAGATTGTGTCTCCTGCCTTTTAACCAATTCAATTTTGACGTTGTTTTTATTTATTTAGACCTATGAATCGAACATTTTGATTAAATCTACCATCTCATTTTAAGGAGACAAGCTATTTATTCCCAAATTTCTTGGGTCTGATTTAGAACGATTGCAATTTATAGGCCAAATGTAAGTTTATGTTACTAGTATTTTAAAACTAATATCATTCTGATATCAATAACACTTAATCTTGCATGACGAAAAAAAAATAATTTCCTTTTTATATGAAAATTTTTAAAATAGAAAAATAAATAAATAAATTTATTTATTTATTTATTTATTTATTTATTTATTTATTTATTTATTTATTTATTAATAAAATAAAATAAAACAAAATCAAATTTATAAAAAAGTAGTCGTATTTTTTTAAGTGAAATTGCTAGAAAGTTAGGACATATGCAGCCTAAAGAAAAAGAAAAAAATTGATAGTGACATGCAGATTTCAAATAAAAAATAGACATACTTACTAAGAACTAAGTACATGATATATGACAATAAAAGAAAACAACACATATGGATTTGATATATACTCAGCAAGAATCATTGGAATCAATAACACATTTGTGCCATTTTCAAGTAGATATAATTCAAAATCTAAAAGTTGAATGACAACCGCAAGAAAATATTTGATATACTATTTTAGATGTTTAACAAAACACTTGTGTTGATTTTGATGTACCTTAAGTTTACATTTCGGAAATTAATTCCTTATCATCAGTGACACTGGGGGCCGAAAATGTTGATAGATGAAAAAGAAAAGCCAAAAATTTAAAAAATAATGAATTAAAAGTTCCTAAATCAAAAGTATCCAAATCCAGCTAAGGAATGTTGTGCATGAGGGTACAAACCTTAGTTTTAAATAAGCTTCGAAATTAAGATGCCTGAAAAAATTACTTCCTACTGAGTTAAGGATACCCTTTGGAAGTTTTTTACTCCACCAGCAGCGGTTCCGTCGAGTTGAGTAATGGTGTTTTACGTCACAGTCAAGAATATTTCACTTATAACAAGACGTCGCCAGCTATAGGCGAAGTGCAGAAATTTTCCTTTGTGTTGCGTTGATGGCATTATACAACAGGGTTCTTTATCGTGCCACGCTTGCCGTGACATGGGACCTCGTATATTCCCATCCAACTTTCAGTTTGTAATACCAAGTGCTTGGCGAAAGAACAGTCACTACCTACCCACTTTCAAGTCTTGAGTCAGACCCGGTCGGGGTTCGAACCAACGATCTTCCATTTACGGAGCACCCTATTAACTGAGCTATCTCAATGGTAGCGGTTCCAGTAAATGTTGTACAAAAATAACTGTATCAATTTTGATGTGCCATAAGTCCCCATTTTGGAAATTAATTCCTCATAAGTGACATTGTGTTTAGCTGAGTGTTTTTGTTTTTGTTTTTTTTTTTTTTATTCATTTGGATTAATGTGGCAAAATAATGTTAATTTTGCCTTTAACTGTATTTTTATCCCCGTGTTCAGCCGGGCGATTTTGTGTTTATGGTAGGTTGTTGTTTTGGTACAATACAACATAAAGTTTTGTCTTAATCTTGTTGATAACCACTGTTTCTCATGTTAGTGAATTTGTGGTATGCTTTTGATGTAGTTCAATTTATAAGCACAATGATTTTATCCCCTATCTTGTTAACCACATAAATTCGCTGGGTGGTACATGTATGTTGCTAATGTGGTTCATGCTGACAACACAATTTTATTTTTATTATTATTATTATTATAATTATTATAATCGTTATTATTATTAGTAGTAGTAGTATTTGTTGTACCAGTAGCAGTAGTAGTAGTAGTAGTATATGGTTTTTGAATTTGTAATTGATCGGATTTTCAACGGAGTGCTTTTGTAAATACTGTTGATGTGGTTCAAAGTGACAACAAAATGTATTTTTTGTCTTAATTTTCTTGTTGACCACTGCTCATCTTGGTGATTTTTTTTGCGGTAGGGCGTTGATGTGGTTTAATATAACAAATATTTTTGTCTCCACCGTGGTGTTTACCGTTTTGTTCATCTTGGTGTTTTGTGGTATGTTGTTATATGGTTTAGCTGTGCTCAGCTTGGTGCTTTTTGCGGGGTCATCGACGTGGTTCAATATGCCATTGCAATGGTTTGTCCTATTTGTGTTGACCAATGGGTTTCGTTGGATGCTTTCGTAGTATACTGTAAATGTGAATGAATACGACAGTACAGAGTATTTTCTGTGTTAAATTGTGCTCAGCTTTGTGCTTTATTGCTAGACAATCAATGTGGTCCAGTAAACCAACACAATGTTTTGCCCTAATTGTGTTGTTGATCATTGTGTTTAGTTGGGTGCTTTTGTGGCATGATATTGATTACTTCAGTTTCACGATATCCCATTATTTTTGTCTCGTCGTTTTAATTCTCATTGTTGCTTATCAGGGTGTATTTGTGGTATGCCGTTGATGAGATTTAAATTAACAACACAATGGGGTTTTTTATCAACGATAATATAATATAACTCTATTTTAATTGTTTTTGTTGACCAATGAGTTAAGCTAGATGCTTTATGATATACTGTATTGATGCGACTTAATATGACATTACAGCGTTATTTAAGTTCTGATCTAGTTGTTGACACTTGTTTAGAATTCACAAAGGGACTATTTTTCTCGAGAAAAATCATTACTCATCACAGAAAAAACTGCTTTGTTAGCGTTATCAAACGCCTACAAGACTTATTAATCAGAGATAAAAAACAATCGCTGTAAGCGCTTATACTGTCTTACTTTTGTTAATATTGACCAAATCAAAGAAATTAGCTTTAAATAACATTCAGAAGGGCTATCGGCCTACAGGAAATAATAGATTGGTGTCTTGGGGATTATAGCAAATCAAAATCTAAAACTATACACATAACCTATTTATAGTAACTATGATAGGATATAAAGAAATTGTTTTTTATTTAAGTTATGAAAAAAAACCTGCGAATGAAAATGTTAATTGATTTAAATTACAATCATTTAAGGTAGTTTCTGTCACGTAACTAAAAAGTATTGTGACGCTATTGCTCCTTGAATTACTCATACTTTAACAACACATGAACCCAAGTTCCAAACATCGACTAATATTTTTGATGTTTCAGATATGACATTTGATAAATAAAATGTCAAAAAGTTATTTTTACGCCACATTTCAATGTACAACCTCAATTGTGTGGTTTACCTAAATGGTTTTTAAATTGATACGTTATAAGCAAAATCCTATCTAATAATTCATCAAATAAAAAAACATAATTAACAAAAAATGCTATTGATAATCTTGAAAGGGTAGACAACTTCTGTAAAATTAACGAAAAGCGTAATCAACAAAAAATGCTATTGATATTCTGAAGAGGGGAGACAACTTCTGTAAAATTAACGAAAAGCGTAATCAACAAAAATACTATTGATATTATTTCTAAAAAATCTTGAAAGGGGGACAACTTCTGTAAAAATTAATTAAAAACTCTTGATCAACAATAATTATTCTTGAAAGGAGAGACAACTTCTATGAAATTAACTTTCTAAATTGTATGTTAAGTGACGTTGATCTTTTAAATGTTTTCAAAAAAATCTCATTCACTGTTTTGTCTTTCTGTTATTTACATTCTTTTTAAATAACCAACATTCATTATATTTGATCATGTTGATCGTCTATGATCAGTCTTTCTAAAGAATACTGTCTTAACAACTGATCTCCAAGAATTTTTAAATCCATGTGTGTATTTGTAAAAAAAGTGACATTGTATTGTTGCATTTTCTAAATAAGAATGCATGTTTGAAAAATTTGACGAAAGAAAAAAACCATATAACATTTCGTTTATTGAGGCTTTAAAATTGCTTTGATTCCAACATCATCGAACATATGTAATTTTGAAATGCTTTTCTAGGTATATAGGGTAACAAAAATAAAATAAAACAAATAAATAAATAAATAGAATAATCTTAAATATTGCAGTTTTCACAAATTTATTAGCAAAATGTATCTGTGTAATATGGCTTTTGGCCGTTGTAAAAGGCGAGATAACTCTTTCTTTGTCTTGTTAGTATGATATTTGTTTATAGGAAAAAAATAAGTGAGTGAATTAAAAAACAAATATTGAACAGCCATGTCAAACACAAATACACAAGATTTTTTCAAAACAAATATCATTAAACGATTTTAAAAAAAATCTTTGATGTCGGACCGTCATGCCAGACTCAATTATTCTTTTGCATTAACCAGTGTATCTCATTATCAATTTTTTTTTATTAAATGTTTAATATTAAAGAAGAGTTTCGGCTGAAAAAGGAAAAAAAACTTGGTAAAGATATACCCTGGGTAAATAGCTTAGAGTTACATCTAGTTTGCATAATTCGTAAAAATGAATCAACAGAAGACTTGTCTGAAAACCTATTAAACATATTGATATACACCTAATCTCTATTAATCAAAATTGAACGATTCAGTGAAAAAATAAAGCAACGACTATCTATCTGTTTTATTTATAGTAACGATGGTAATTTTGTATTTCAGACGATCATTTCGGACATTATATCAAAGCTGAATTTACAAAGTTTCTCCCTCCCCAAAATAGCTGAAACATCATTTAACTTGCAAACCCATATGAAAACTAAATTATCGATAAACTTCTCGAAATATCAAATTTAGTCAAATACAAAAAATAGGAAGGTTATTTCTTCATTTTTAATAAAATACAGATTTGCAACCGAACCAGATATATTTATCGAAAGACAAAGTACCCAGAGCACTGTTGAAAAGTTAATTACAAATCCTCTATCGAACAGCTTAAGTTACAAGTACAAATGTATAGACTTTCAGTCAAATTAAAATTTCCAGAATTAGGTTTCTAGGTCAGTTTAAACTCTTTAAGAAGAAGCCTCCAATCAAACAATTGCTATTCTTCGAAATGAATGTTCCTAATGGAATAGTTTTCTTTAATATGAAATAATATCAATACTTACAAGAGCTAATGAACTGTGCTATACGATTGTGACATAACAACTGTAGGTTATATACAGGTATTGTCGAGGTAAGATAAGAACAAGGAGAGCTGTAAAGACATACTAGCACCCTTTACTGACAAGTCCCTTATGCTTGAGAAATGCTTTTCGCAAAAAGCCCCTTTTTTATTTAAAATGCAATATATATATATATATATATATATATATATATATAGAGAGAGAGAGAGAGAGAGAGAGAGAGAGAGAGAGAGAGAGAGAGAGTTGTCATATGGACTTTTTAATCAGTACTCTCTCTCTCTCTCTCTCTCTCTCTCTCTCTCTCTCTCTCTCTCTCTCTCTCTCTCTCTCTCTCAGTAGAAATCTATGTGTTCCAAAACAATGCGATAAATTTCAATGCACACTATCTCTGATTTTGAGCGAACCATACACACACTAATATATAATAAACTTACTTTGTTGTATTATAACTCAAAGCTTACCATTTCCTGTTTTATATTTGATGTTCAGCACGACTCTTAACTTTTGAGTGTGTAATTTCTATTGTACTCAATGCATTATATTGATACAGAATTGTACATCAGTATATTATTACCACCACACAACATGGTTCATTTTGATTTGACAATAATGAAATCAAACAGAAGTTATAATGAAAAAGAAAAACAAGACAATCGCTGCACGTAAATTAAAACTTGATATCTTTAAGGATTTTTATGCATGACATTGAATCTAAATTATTTGTTTTATAAAAAATTTAACATTTGACAAATTACATTCAAGCGAAGATAATTCAAATCGTGCTCCATCCGCATTTGTAAGTGCAGCAGCATAAATATTTTTTTAAACAAAAGGTTCTTTAAATATCATGTTCCCAATAAAAGGATGTAAAATTTGCAAGATATTCTCAAATGACATTAAACGTAAACTTGTTGCATTAATATAACATGATCCTTTTCAGATATGAAAGTCTGATATTGTTTGGTTTACTGGTAATGGTTCCAGTTGAATTGTCATTCCCATTTCTGATATCACCCCGGAGACTGGATAAAGTTATCGGTTTCTCTTTGGTATAATCTAACAATTGTATTTCTACGTCAAAGATATAAATCGCGAAGTTAAAAATCATTATTCTTTTCAAGAAGCATATAGTTGATATGACAGTAACAAAAAATTTGTACAATGGAATATATACATAAAATAGAACCTTGTCAAAGACAATTCGAAACAGGACAATAAATCTGTAGATTGGTACATATACATATATGTAAAAACAATTTACCTAAAGCGCTTTGCCCTTTATTTAAATATCAGAATAAAATGTATATAATAGACGAAATTTATTTTTCACTAGATAATAAAAACAATTCTATTGCTATCCTAAGAGTCTTAACATTATCCTAGTATCCTAACATTACATTACGAAATATATTCTAATTCATTCTAATTCTGATATTTTGAAACGGTGCATTCAGCACAGCATATGTTTTTTTTTACTTCTTAAAAAAAGCGGACACAGCAGATATATTTTTCCTTTCGTCTATTTCTATTGCGTTTACTGTTTTCTTGTTTGAAAGGTTTTATGCTAATTAACATTGTCTTACCATTATCATGATGTGTTTACTTTAGTTATGATACAATACACTAATTTCAAGTTTTCTATGTTAATGTTATCATTGACGAACGAGCTTCGAAAAAACTACTTCAAGTATATTGAA
Organism: Tegillarca granosa; assembly: GCA_029721355.1. NCBI lineage: Eukaryota > Metazoa > Mollusca > Bivalvia > Arcoida > Arcidae > Tegillarca > Tegillarca granosa. The sequence continues at coordinate 15,511,600 of CM056599.1, forward strand.
ATTCTATTGACACAACACGGTTCAATTTGCTTTGACAATAATAAAATAGAACAGTAGTTACAATGAAATAGAAAAATAAGATAATCGCTGCACGTAACTCAAAACTAACTATTTTATACGATTTTTATACCTTACAATCTAATTTTTTTAAGAAAAAAGTTAAACGCTTGACGAATTACATTGATAATTTAAAAGCTTCATCTTCAAAATGCTTTATGTTTTGTACAGATTGTCTATTTAGAATTGAAGATATAAATAATAATCATATAGAGTATGAATTTAAAGTTTATACGAATTAATTGTAAATTTTAATTGAATAAATTGTAGTTGTTTATATCATTTCATTAATATGTGTTTTTTATGTTGTTAAAGTTAGAAACCGGTTTACTGATCAAAATTCAACGACGAGGTTCATTTTCAACGGAGTAGGGTCTAATCTCAAAACCTTTTGTCTCAATATTAAACGCTGAATTATAAACCCCAGGTCAGATTTTTAACACGGTCAATATCTATGACATGCACAGATTTGTGCTCATCTAATATTGCAATTAATGGACGGCTAATATATAAACGCTTCAATGGTACTGGCTACTAATTAGAAAGGCCGAGATAATTTTTTTTTAACTTATTTTACTATTTATGTACCAATTAACATTGCTACGATGGCTGATAACGGCCAGACAAAAATGAAGCATTTTATCTATGTTTGTGTACCATGGTACACATTTCTATGATTCACAAACACATAAAAAGAGTTGTGTTTGTGTACCATAAAAAGTGTACCGTGGTACACAAACATAGTTAAAATGCTTCATTTTAGCCTGAAAATTTGTATAATAGTACGCAGACATACCAAAAGTGTTGTATTTGTGTACCATGAAAATGTGTATCATGGTACACAAACATATCGAAAGAGTCACGTTTGTGTACCATAAAAAGTGTACCGTGGTGCAAAACATAGGTAAAATGCTTTATTTTAGCCTGGCCGCTATCTGTCATCGTACATTGCTTATGTCTTATAAAATGTACCAGTTGGTTGAAAGTTTAGACGTCTCTCTTTTTATATTAGATTATGTCCATCGATTTTAGTGTTAAATACAACTGTTTTATTAGCGAGTAAGAGATTTTGTCTCCTAATTGGTTATATGATCTCCTGTTAAATGATTTTTTTTTTACCTTTTAAATAAATTAGGTTTGTGTTTCTGATAATTGTCAAGTTCCCATTTTAAAAATTTACACAGAATGAGACATTAAAATGAGCTCTTGAGATATGCCAAGAGTTATATTTGGATTACTCATTTTAAAAAGGAATCATAGAATGAAAATACCCTCAACTGCTACAATGCCAAAAATGATAGACAATAAACGCATAAACCACTCATTATGATCATTGATGGAGTTTATGACACCTATGCTAGATGCGAACATTTGGTAAGTTGTCTGTTATGTTGTTTAACGTCGCATCAGCATAAACAATTTTCAAGCTTTTTGCGACTACAGCCAGTTTATTAATTTCTAAGGGATAAATCAAATCAAGTTTATTTGTGCGTGTGTATATTTTGTCTATTTGGTATCAGCGCGCACTCGGGGCTATTTTTGTTAAGGTGCTAGCTCATTATGTCAGTACATTACAGACAAACATACCACTCACTTAGTTACATTATACAGACAACGGGTGAAAGAACTGATTCGCTGTCCTTTAAATTCAGAACGCCAGTCGATGCAGACTTGTTTCAAATTCCAAAGTCTTATACGGTAATATTGACCAGACCAGGATTCGAAACCACGTACACGACCTACCTCTCTCGAAGCTGAGTCTCTATAACTGAGTAGCCGATGCGGTTGAACTTTAAGATAATTTATACCCGATTTTTAAAATTCTTTAAACTTAATCAGATTGATAGCTTGTGAAAATTTGAAATACCAATTCATTAAATATATCTCATTAAAAATGACATTTTATATGAAAATCGAAATGTAATTTTATACAAAATGCATATTGATTAACAGATGATTTAAAGTTAATAAAAGTGTTTGTTTATATACTAGGTGTTGCGGTCAACCGGTCATAAACGAACTGTTTCAAGAGAAGATGTCAAGGCTTATTGCATTCATTCCGATAAAGGCAGGGATATACGACGTTTTAATCAGGATTTCTGAATTTACATGTTAGAATTTTATTACCATAGAGATACAGACATATATCAACAACAACAACAACAACAACAACAACAAAAAAAAAAAAAGTGTCCTTTTTTTCAGACAAATTTCATTTTATGCATCTCTCTCTCTCTCTCTCTCTCTCTCTCTCTCTCTCTCTCTCTCTCTCTCTCTCTTAAATTATATGACATAGCCCACTTACCTTCATCAGCGATATAGAATAGAGGTCGCCTAGTGTCTTCTCCAATATTTTTTCTCGTCATGGGTTTTTCATTATTTGTAAAAACAAAAGGCGAATGTCCCTCCCAATCCACGGATTCTTCGTTTTTTAAAATCATTTCAGGTGATAGCATTCGGCATGGCTTTTCGACGACATCGTAATCCTCTGGACACGAGATTTTAAAATCACCTTCATTAATTCCAGTAATGCAATAAAAGGATTCTTTTGCTCCTTGAACCTTTTGATATAAAAGGTCACTGTGACCTATATTCCACTGATACATGTTGGTCTCAAAATCCTTAAAACTTGAATAATTTACCTTGGTGTTAAGTCGAAATTTGTCTCCACAAACCTGATCAATATTCTCCCGAACTACAAAGTTTCGGCTATCATTTTTCTCTGCTTGAAAATGTTCATATTTAATAGAACTGTTTTGGAGCTCCTCGACCTCCGATTCTTCTGCTATTTTATACAAGATAGGACATGACGTTGCTTTATTGTAGTGGTTTCGAATTCGAAATTTGTTGCCAAGAGGAAACACATGGCTATTATTTCTTCTGTTGGAATACATAGTATATGCTTACTTTCTTCCTGTATATTAAATCTAATCTTTTTAAACAGCTTGGATGTTTCAAACAATAAAAAGTGAGAAAAGACCTGATAACACGTATATATTGCCTTCAACTACATGAATCTATGTACGTCCTTCATTTGACTATTTATCTTGAAACAAAACCATATTAAAAATTGATGCACACTGTTATCGTATCAAACTTCAGCGATTTCCAACAGTTTTGTACAAACCATTATTAAAGGAATTCAGACAGAATCGAAATTCCATTGATTGAACTTAACGACACATTCACGTTGCTGAGTGTATTTGTTTAGCGTACAATAGATATAATAGCGATAAATCTTCTAATTAATAACCAACTAGATACAAGCATTTAGTTTATCAATTACTTGTTTCACGATGTCGTGTAGAGATTTCTTTTTTGGCTTTGTAGTATTTTAATTTATGAGCAAATGCACCTACTTCATATTTGCATTCACTATATATAAGTAATTGGTTTGGTTATATATTCAACAATATGCTTATGTATATTTGATTGGTTGACTATCTGCATGTTTGTAACCGTGTGTTGTCAGTAAAAAATTTTACAGCAACAATTTTCATGATAAAAGGGTAAAAAAACATGTTTACCTGTAGCATTTCGGTATGACTTTGACAAGAAAAAAGACAATAAATTTATATAACACAGGACATAAGTTTTACTTTGTCATTTGTTAAATGAGATGAAGAAACAAACTACAGGTAACATTTCCCTTTCTATATGCTTCCTTTCGATTATAGTTTCCGTAATATGATTTACTTCATTTTGTTCATATGAACATATTTTATTACAATTCGGGTTCTTTTTCATTCCATTTGATTGCCGTTGAAATAATTGAATCGTGATTCAAATTTGACAAGAAGCTTAAGGGACTAACATAACATAGAATTAGCTTATTATTTCTTTCGATGTTATAAAATACAAATTGCTTTTCTAAGAATCTCGAATGAAGAGGAGTTGTTTTTTCTGTTGTTAGCTTTTGTTTTTTGTCTTTTGTGTATGTTAAAGTACAACCATTGCATAATCGAGCAAGTAAGTAATAATGGAAGGTAAGCCATTATAGCTGCAGCATTTTGAAGGTTTTAAAAAAGGGCAACGGTTTTGAAATTGAAGCTTAGTTCTTGTGTATCTTTTGTTATTAACGCATTTTATTATTTCATGAGATGTGTTTGGTTAAAGTTGTAATTTCAATCTAAATAACAAAATTATCAGATTTTATTTTCACCAAAATATAATGTTGTTAGAATTTAAGTAGTCAAAAAGGTCATGTGATTGGTTTGAGTGGTATGCGACAAATGGAGACATACTTCTGTACAACACGGATACATAACGTTTAACACTTTACAATAAAGCTCTATACATGGAACTGGAATTGTAACTTAAATAGCACGCACTTGGCTACACAAAAACGAGCATATAATAAGTTCTTGTTTTCTACAAAATAATGAGAAAGCATTTATTGTATGCAGTACGACTATATCTTGTTTCAAGTTTTCAACAATATTTTGTAAAATTGAAATAAAAAATGATGTTTTAAACTCACTTTTTTATTGACCTTCGAATTCAAACAAAAACCAGGTATGGTTATAAAGATTAATTTTGTCCTACAAATGTAGCAATATGTCTTTTTAAGATACCAAAGTAAGGCGTATTCTCAAAATGTCGAAGGCAATTTTAATATGAAAAATTTAATTACGATAGCTAAAGAAATAAGAAAAAAAATTAATGAAAGAATATTTAAAAAATCGAGAGATTTGATATTTGTAAAACATATATTCTTTGTTACTTTATTTTATTTGGTTTTTAGGTTTATTTTACATTCCAACTTTGTATCAAAATTCGATTTCGTTTTTAGTATCTTTGTATTAATGTATATAATCAGAAAGGAATACAGTTACATTTAATATACTGCTACACATATTAAACAAAACGCAAGATTATAAATATAGGTATTGTAATGAAGCATTAACGGAATTATATCAAAATGAAATACATGTATTGGCTCGAAAATAACTTGTTTTTTACAATACCTGATAAAGACGAACAAATAATGTTAGAAGCTCCAACAGAAAGATAAAATAAGCATTCATTTTTTTAATCAGAAAACATTTTAATGTTGTTTGAAGTTTGTTTTTATAGTAGTACAACAGAAAATATACGATATCCATATATATATATATATATATATATATATATATATATATATATATATATATATATATATATATATATATATATATATATGGTACATTGTAATTAGGTTCAGAAAATTGTAGCTTAGGTCCGGCCCCAGTTTCACAATGAGTGTACACTCAACTCAAATATTCCGATTTTTATCCACATCAATAATTTTTTTTAAAAAAATAAAGTTTTATAGGGCAATGTTTTGTTTTGTTCAATAAAACTACACGAAACAATTTAGATATAGCATTAGATACTAAATTTTAACTATGTAATGTCTTAAAAATTGACATTGAAATATTCCCGAATTTGAGTTGAGTGTACACTCAAGTAGAATGAATGATTGTGAAACTGGGGTCTGGCCTTTAAACAAAGGATAAACAACTTTTTCCTTAAAAATACAGAAGTCTGCTCCCATAAAAACCAGAATTTTAATTTCGATTAAAATGTACAAAAGTTCGAAAACACTTGTTTCATGACGTAAGGTTAAGCAGAAATCCTACATGAAAAATGAAATTGCACAAGCTGTTATTTCACATTGTCATTTCTAGTTTCCAAAGATAGAACTGTCATTCGAGTAGCCACTTAAGTAGATGAAAACGGTATCAAACTAATTAGATAAATCAACCCTCGCAAAAAAAAAAAAAAAAAAAAAAAAAAAAAAAAAAAAAAAAGTTAGTGAAATAATTTTGAAGCTGGAAAACTATTTCTTTGTAAGGTAATGTAAGAAAAGCATAAAATAAAGTACATACTAGATTAAAACATGCACTTCGGGGTTCTCAAACGTAAACGAAACAAAACAAGAGAGTTAAAACTTATTGTATTAAACTAACGACTTCGGCTATTGGGCAAAGTTCAAAGTTCAATCTATTGTAGTGGTGTATGTGCTATTGGAGGGCCTCAGTTTTGTTTTGAACACATTGTCCTTTAAAAAGGCACATTTGATATTTTAGATAAGATGCATTTTACCAAACAATGAATTAAAAACCCGGAAAACATAAATACGGTTGTCCATGGAAGTGTCCATTTTTATTTTTGCTCTTATGAATTAAAGTGCTTTGATTTGAAAAAAAAATAAATAAAAACACCACACCTTTATTGTCTATTGGAATCAAACTCACTATTTTAAGGGCAATTTATACAGGTTACAGTAATCTACATCATTTAGTTTGTCGATTATCACAATTATTCGAGTGACTTCCCTTTGAATACGTTAAAACGTTAGTTTCGTCTCAAACTCTTACTCCACACACACATACACACGGGTGTGATACAATCCATCAGTGAGAACAAACTTACGAAATAAGGTATTATCAAACGGTCTCCGTTTTTACGATAGCCTTATGGGAAATTTATTTAAGTCCTTTTTAGCAAAGAAAAGAAAACTGCTGTTACTATAGATAAAAACGATACATGTACTATGGTAAATGCCGAATTATATATTTCAATTGAATAATTTTCTTTCAAGTAGGCTTTTCGTATGACTCAATTCGGTTATAGATTTCAAAATAAATCATTGAAAATTTAAGTTTTATGACTTGTGTTTTTTATTTCGGTAGATATGTAGATATGACAATTATACTGTTGAACATTTGCCAGACAGCTAGATGTGACAGAGTAACTTTTTATGTAAGGTATTTAGATAATTTTTGAACAAGAACCGATGTTTGATAAACTATATTTTGTGTTTTCTTAAGTCAATAATCGACCGAATAAATTGAGCCAATGACGCGATAAGTCATTAATGATTATCAACGTGGGTATCGATAGCCAAGGCCGTGTGTCAAATCTCGGTTTGAAACAATGGTATTATTTTTTGACTTATGTAATCTCGACAAAAAAGGTTTCAAAAATTATCAGTAATAATTATCAATAAATAATATTGTATTTAGACACACATATTGGTATGTTTTGAACTGCTAATATGATTTTCCAAACTTGTATTTATTTCAACGGCGATCTTGGAAACATGTTTTAAATGTTAACGAAATATTTACAAATCCTTTATTATTCAACATTTTTCTTTGTTGAAAGTTTCGGTACATCATAGCCTAACTAACTATTGAAAAAACCAGGGAATGTCCATGTCCTGTATGACGTCGGCCGGAAAGGCCAGGACATCCCTATGTTCAGTTTGACGTTAATCAGTCACTGTTACGGACAGAAGTCTTACTTTCTACAGAAAGTAGACACGTTGCCAGGCAACCACTTAATAGTTGTGTTGCGTTGAATCTCAGAAACTAACAGTACTTACATTTCATTTCTTATAGCAAGTACAACTTTTGAAAAAACAAAATCAGTAAGAGGAACCTTCATGGTTACCAGTTATCACTTAAGTAATAAGATTAGGGTACAAATGTGCAAAACCCGAAATGTTATAATACTATTGAATGGTTGAATTGGATAGACCTTCTCATGAAGTGGTGAGTATGTTCTTGTTGTAGCTGTTTTACTGCCAGATAACGTGTACAACTGTGATAGAAATGATGATGAAGTTTTAACAAATGAGGCATCAGAATAACCAGAATTTTCTTTTTTTTTTCAAATTTGTAACGGTCTTAAAGTTTCAACTGGCATTGCTGTTGACAAATATGAAAAAATTGACGTTGTTGGTTATAATAGTTAAATATTTGCATGTTTTTGTCTGATGGACAAAAGAGCAAGATGCTAATAACTAAAGTACTCTCGTTATTAAATAAGGTTTAGACTCTGCAAGTACAAACCGTCACATTGCGATGTTGTTTTTATTGTTGATTACGAGAGAGAGAGAGAGAGAGAGAGAGAGAGAGAGAGAGAGAGAGAGAGAGAGAGAGAGAAGAAGAAGAAGAAGAAGAAACACTCAGAATAATAAAACAGCCAAAAAAAATTAGATTTGGAGTTAACGCCCAATGGTGCGTTATAGTACTATTGGAGAACTTTCCTATCAAATACCGGCAAATGTTCTCTTTTATACGACAATGGCATAATGCTTTAATGACTGGGGGGGATAAACTACGGACTAACAGGGTATTTAAAAATACGTTTCAAACGGAATATTAATTAAGATCTATTCTCCCACGGTCTCACCAAAGTGAGCTTTCTAAATTCATGACCGGGGTTGCACCTATTAGACATGAGACCGGTCGTTACAAAGGTCTTCCAGTTCCTGAATGTCTTTGTTTAAATTATGAAACTCTCGTTTTATTACATTGTAATCTTAATAATGATTGAGGTTGATAATGTTTAATGGTGTTAGAAAATGTGTAGTTGATTCTGATTTGTTGAGTGATCCTGATAAGCTTTCTGTGATTTTATCTCATCAAGTTTAAGTTTAACAATCTGCCAAATTCTGTAATAGTATTTTAAATAGGCGTCGTCTTTATGATTCTATAAATGTTTTACATTTTTAACACTCGTGCATATTTTATTTCAGCATATATATATATATAATGTATATAATGTTGTATATTATTTTAGTCTCTTGTCATTCTTTTAAGAATAGCATATGTATTAGTACTTGTTTTAACCATTATGATATGTTTTGCTGATATATATATATATATATATATATATATATATATATATATATATATATATATATATATATATATATATATATATATATATATATATATATATATATATATATATATATATATATGAAATGAGAATTAAATAAAAACAAACAAATATATAAAAACAAACAAATATTAAATAATATTGAAATTGTGTGACCTATGTGACATATATTTACTGATATGTAAAAGACAGATTATTGATTGGATTTTTTTTTTATAAAATGGTTAGTAAAGAACACTCAGTAGCGTTCATATCAGCAAAACAATTGTAGAAATGATGTTTATATACATGCTTATGTTTTGGTTTTTATTTGATATGCTTTTTTAACTAATTTATTCAGATTAATACCATGTGTCACGGAAGTAAATTACAAACAAGTGTATCTATCCACGTTATTGTAGTTCCGTGGATTAGTTCTTTATTCAATTAAGAAAAAATACAAATGTGACACATGGGAGACAGGGGGCGAAATTATTTTGGAACACCCAGTCTCATAATTCACGCTCAGTTAGACATGTTTGGTTGTGTAAAATGTTTCTATCCAGGATTTTAGTTTGTATGTACGGTTTTTTATCAACCCCACACGTTATCTGTTTTAAATCTCTGTGAAAAAAATATTCCCATGTACGTCTTTTCTTAAACAGAGAAATACACTCGAAAAGAATCTTTAAAATTAAATGAGATTTTAATTTAACTTTTTGTGACATTTAAAAAAAAATATCTGCTGATAGTACTCATTGATAGATGACAACACGGAACTTTAATATAAAATACCTGTATTATTCAAAATCCTTCCCATACCTTATAACACAATAAAATATAAATAGGTAGTTCACAGGCTATTATTATGCCATAATCTATAGATTGTATTTTAACAGCCATGGTGTATTATTTGTCCATGATACAAAGGAAATATTTTGATATATACTTTATCTAATTCAAAGTTTACCAAAATATACAATGCGTAAGATAGTGTGAACAAAGCGGCCTAGCGACTCGTTAACAGATCGAGCAATTAAAGTCTACAATCAAATGTTTGAATATCTTTTAAATTTTGAAAAAATGTATACCTGAACTAAATAAATAGCCAGATACACGATCAGCGACAAAGATACAAACAAATTTCAGCAACAATTCTATAATTGATTTAACACTAGTTTCAAAGGGTCATTATACGAATTGTCCAATTATAGGAAATGTTATTTAAGTGTCAATGGAATTTTTTTTTTAAACAACTAGCCAGTCGATATGGGAATGTGTATCGAAGATTAAATTTATCATAGAAATGACTCAAATGAGCATTGATTTAGTTTATGTATATATGTTATTTAAGGCTTATATATCTGTTTACAATTGGTTTTAATTTCCAAGGTAAAAAACCTATTTCACTTAGTTAAAGGGGCTTAAAGACCACTACTTGTGCTACCGACTGAGTTGTCAATACGTTATTGACCTACTGTAAACTAATCAATACTTCTATATCTATATACTGTGAAGTAAAGATCTATATAGACTGTACTTTACAGAGTAATTGAAGGTTATAAACGCTTTGGCAATGGAAATATTTGTTTGAGGAGCATGTCATAATTTATAACTTTAACTCGACGATAACTACATGTGGAGATTTATACACAAAAACGAATTGGCAAGGAGATTGGATGGTTAAAATGAGTTAATGGTAAGTAAAGTAATAGTTTATCTCTCTCTCTCTCTCTCTCTCTCTCTCTCTCTCTCTCTCTCTCTCTCTCTCTCTCTCGTGTCAGTCTGGATTTGTGTCGTGTCAAACGCCAGTATGCAGTTAGTATTTTATACAGTGTGTTCAAATAAATTAACTAAAATGTGACTTACCACTGCTTTAGATCTGTATTCGTCTTCACAATTATCCAACTGTCTTTTATCATTGAATAAAAGTTTAAAAGATAAAAGAGAAGGGAATTAAATATTAATAGATTAAAAAAAAAATTTTATTTCAAAGATAGCAATTATTAACATTAATAGTGGTATTTGGAGGAATGTCATTAATAAAAATAAGTTGTTAATGTTAAAAATCGAAGTTTACTTAATACATTATTAAACCTCGCTGTTCTTACATAAAACATAAAATAATTTATAATGATATTTATTAAAAGTATGTAATTTATAAACGACAAATACATTAGTAAATACAATGTGCTTTAATTCACGCTTTTAATAAAACCTTCTTGAACTCGCGAACTTTTTCTTAAATACATATATATACCGTGCGCTTCACAAATTAACACTGAATCGAAACATTTGAGGTGTCAACAAAAAGCAATTAATTTAGTTTTAAACTGCACAAAAACTAATGTCTATACGGAAATTAATTGTAAAAAATAAGTCTATATCGAAATATTTAATAGTTTTCATATGATAATATATGTCATATCAAAAGGGCTGTTTCTTAGTTTCTTAAAAGTGCAAACAACAACAACAACAACAATAATAATAATAATAATAATAATAATAATAATAATGATAATAATATTTCCGTATGTCATTCAGGGCATTCGTAAAATACACTAATGAAACACATTTGTCCCTTTTGGTTCTTGAATAATTATATTTGTAGTATAACGTAGTTCGATTCTTCATGTCGGTTACTGCATTATAAGAGACAAAACGTGTACATGACCGAACCACTACTGCTGCGTCTTAAAGCCCCATGTCTTGTTTATAAGTTTTTTTTGATGGGTATCTTTATATACAATACGGTAGTGTATCTCTTGTGCATTGTTATGGTGGCTTGGTAACAGAGTGGCCTCAAGCACGCATCTACAGATCATAACACCTCTCAACGTCTAGGTTCGAATCTCACTCAGGCTGGTTCTAGTGTGAGAAAGCGTGTCTGTCCGTTTGTTGAAGGCCGGTCCCGATGGAAGTGATAAAATATTGACATTTTTCTTCGCCATATTGTTTCTGTTTTTACTCATGTTTGTGAATGTTAGGTTTTCCTAGTAAATACTTCAAAATAATTGAATGGCCGACTTTTATTTACCTTTTCAACTTGTTGAATTAAAAGATTATCTGAGGTGTCAAATGGTCAGTTTAAGTGACAAGACATGCAAATGTAAGGTATATTCCTAGTTTAATAACCAACACACAGACAGACTTCAACCTGAGATCAACATAAGCCACAAGAAAGCTCGTTATGACCGCATTATTTTATAAAGTTTGACCAATAAACTTAGCAGTACAATGAAACACTTGAAAATTGAGCTCAAAAATATTTTGATACGTTAGATACTAAATAAACAAAAAGACTATATTCATCCAAATCATACCTGATTTTGTCAAATCTGAGAATAAATATAAATCAACACTTCTCTGGGTTCTTTAGTTCTACAGCCAATTCAGTGTTGCTTAAAAGGTGATCAGAATTCTAAACTTCCAAAGTTCAGTCGTTTTAAGCTACGTTTGCTTAACCAAACGGTTAGTGAAATTATAAATGCTATATAAAACACAAAAATAATTTCATTATAAACTTACGGTTTGGCTTTAACTGATTACTTGATACTTTTAATTTTATGCATTTATTTTTACAGAGAAAACTTCATACATATAACCTAATGCAAAAGACACATAGTTTCACAAAACAACTAGTTTAGCCAAAAGGGACATTGCTTCTTCGTCTGACAGAGTATCAATTGGTTGACCTGGTGCCAGGATAATATGTCTTGGGGATTGCTATTCTTCTTCTGTGGCTTAGCACGTTGACAAAATGTCGCTCTGAATGCGTTCTAGTATATTATACGCATATAGAACACAAATACATTTTAATGCTTTTTTGTAAAATAAGAAAAACTTAATCAAACTTTTATAGGGGCATCCTATTCAAATGAAATTTAATGAATACTCTTTATTCAATTTGGAAAAAAATCCAACAGAAAAACTAAAGTTTAGGCAGAAGCTCAGTAAATCTGATACAAGCAACACATTTTGTAACTCTTAGACGTCTTTCGAATACTTTTTGATTTGATAGTTACTGAATACGGCATATCTAAAAAGTTTCAACAGATTCCGGCCCGACGGTCGGTCTGATAATAAACGAATTTATTTATTTATTTATTGCCTAATGTATATATGATATGAAACTAAAATTTGTGGACAGTATCACATATGCAAAATAATACATACATACATACATACATATATATAAAACTCGATAAATGATCTAAAGCTGCAAACAGTTACCCGTGTACATGTATATTTTTTTCAAATTGCAACAAAAGGATTCTAAAATTTCAGGGTTTTTTTTAATTAGACTGTTTTAATTTTCACTTTAGACGATACTTGTATATTGACATATTATGCATGTGCACATTTGTCATGCAATGATTAATTACATTATTTAATTCTAAAATCCAAACTAACTCTTATTAATGAAAAAAATTCTAATTTACAAAGCAATTGAATGGAATAGATTACGAGTGTATTTGAATAGTTTTCAGTAACCTATCAGATACCAAATCTCCATTTTTAATTTTAAATTGAATTACAATGCAATTTTTTCACAAACAACATGACAGTTTAAATGAAAAAATTTTATTACCAATATGTGTATTATCAAGATTCACTTGTTATAATCACGTGGAAGATATATGTAGAACATGTTTGGAATTTAAATTCATGCTGAAAAGTAATCTCTGTCCAAATGAAGATTTACCGTGTCACTGTCAAGTTACTTGAATCTAAAATTAAATTCTAATGTAGTATTTAAATGTATTGATCAGATAACTCTGCTAAAACTCGTAAAATGACGTTTTCTTTCATATTTCAAATTTTAATACCTTGAGATAAATCACAGATGCGTACCAATTGATGGACAACAAAGATCGCCAAATTTACTCTAATCCCAAGAATTATAAAACGTTTGTAAGAAGAATGTAAGTTCTCTATTGAACCTGACAGAATTTTAATAATTTTTGAGATAATGAAATAAATGCTTTTCTTCAACAAGGTGGTTTGACTGTGTAGGTATATGGATAATTTGATTTCTCCTTGAAAGATAATTACTTTAAAACACAATTTTTAAATGCATATATTGGTTGTATAGATATATTTTAATTTTAAAGTTTAAAGTTTTTTATGTTTTACCCAAGGTTGCGTACCTCTAGATAAAAAAACAGGGGGAGGGGGGGTCATGACCGTATCACTAGATCAAAATGTCCGAAATGTTTTTTTTTTTTTTTTTTTTTTTTTTTTTAAACTATATATATTTACCTCAATTTTTCTTAAATGCGTCTGAAATTTTACATAGAATTTAATCGGTTGGGGAGGGACGGGTTACAGAAGGAAGTCTTAACCTTTAATATTTATGAAATAATGAGTTTTTAAAACTTTCAAAGCAAGTGCTTTCTTAATTTTTTAACATGTTGTTAGAGTTTCTGAAGACACCAAACAATTTTTTTCTTACTTATTTTATACACAGAACATGCCGATATTTGCTGATACGAAGTCTTTCAAAATCTGTTATCATGAAAAAAAGCGTATGTTTATCTAGAAAAAAAATAGCGTATATTTATCTGAAGTTAAATCATATATTAAATAATCAGACTGTGTAAATGGAAATTATACACCTAAAATCACACACATTTCCACTTTAAAATCTTAACATTTAAAGTTAAATATTGAAATTCAAGTTATATACATTTAAGATTAAGTGGTTACGTGTTTGATATTAGAAAATAAATATTGGATATAAATCAGTCACCCAAGGTGCCCGTATAGTTAGTTTTTAACTTGAATGAATACAAAACTTCTATTTACACAGGGTTTTATCAAATAATATCGTATTCTATTTAACTTATGTTATCAGCTTTTTAGCACGAGTTGTTTGGTTAAACTTTAAACGAGTTATTTTGAACATCTTGCACTTTAAGTTTTTAGATATTACTTTTAAGTTAAAATAAATTTTAAAAAATCTCTTAGCATCCAACACGTAAATTTTTTTTAATCAAAGAATCGTATACCAATACAAAGTTACAGAATTTACAATACTAATACATAAAGATACTAAAATTGCAACACCAATATATAAACACCAAAGTTTAAAACGATACAATACGAAAATAAAGTTACAATACATTCATAAAGTAACAAAAAGTTACTATACCAATATATAAAGTTACAAAACTTACAATACCAATATATGAAGTTACAAAACTTACAATACCAATAAATAAAGTTACAAAACTTACAATACCAAAATATAAAGTTACAAAACTTACAATACCAATATATAAAGTTACAAAACTTACAATACCAATATGTGAAGTTACAAAACTTACAATACCAATATATAAAATTACAAAACTTACAATACCAATATATGAAGTTACAAAACTTACAATACCAATATATGAAGTTACAAAAGTTACAATACCAATATATGAAGTTACAAAAGTTACAATACCAATATATAAAGTTACAAAACTTACAATACCAATATATAAAATTACAAAACTAACAATACCATATATGAAGTTACAAAACTTACAATACCAATATATAAAGTTACAAAAGTTACAATATCAGTATATGAAGTTACAAAACTTACAATACCAATATATGAAGTTACAAAAGTTACAATACCAATATATAAAATTACAAAACTTACAATACCAATATATGAAGTTACAAAACTTACAATACCAATATATGAAGTTACAAAACTTACAATACCAATATATGAAGTTACAAAACTTACAATACCAATATATAAAATTACAAAACTTACAATACCAATATATGAAGTTACCAAACTAACAATACCAATATATGAAGTTACAAAACTTACAATACCAATATATGAAGTTACAAAACTTATAATACCAATATATAAAATTACAAAACTTACAATACCAATATATGAAGTTACAAAACTTACAATACCAATATATGAAGTTACAAAACTTACAATAACCAATATATGAAGTTACAAAACTTACAATACCAATATATAAAATTACAAAACTTACAATACCAATATATGAAGTTACAAAACTAACAATACCAATATATGAAGTTACAAAACTTACAATACCAATGTATGAAGTAAAAAAACTTACAATACTAATATAAAGTCACTCCTTTTTTTCGAAACATGAACTGTCTCTTAACTGTCCGGTTGGAATAATTTACATTTTTTGCTTCTTCGCTTTTTAAGCACAAAGGAGAAAGAATACAATTACGATGGACCAATTTTTTTTAGCTCTTTTACCTGTGCGTTTTATCGAAAATTATCATATTCGCTCTTTTTCGATTTTTTGCTCATTCGCCACTGCAGTTAAAACTATTCGCTCCTTCACGTTTAAGGTGGTAAAGCGAATAATGATGGCAGGTTGCTCCTACCGGACAGACACACATATTAAAGGTACAAAATGTATGTTGGATGAAATGAAATTCGTTATTGTTTCTTTGAATAGAACGAACCATATTGCAAACACTATACGTGGGATTTAATAATTGACAATAGTTCGTAAGAAAGAACATTTTACTAAAAAAAATATAGCCAAAAGTTCAATATATCATTGGCCCATTAAGAAAATTCACAAACAACGCCACCTTCTAAAAGCGGAAGTGAGATCAGATGTCTTGTTTTGCCCTTTCGCAATTTCGACGTCTCCCTGGGGTGATGATCATTTCAATACACGCTTATACGTTAGGAGAAGTTGTAAATATCACGCTGGTTACAAGAAATGAATTAATTTTTTTTATTATAAATAAAGTTAATTTAACATGTCTATGTCAAATGTAAAATATAAAAGATTATTTTTTTAGGCCGAATAACCATTTCTACATGGGAATTTTATATTTTCCGTTCGCTTGAATAATAACTAAAAATGGGTTTCCTATTAAATCATTCTTATGGGAAATTAAATTAAACGCTTTAAAAATTTATAACCTAAAAATAATTAAACATTCAAAATAAAAGACGATATATAATCAACCAACAAACTTTTCAATGCATATTTACCTGTCCTTTCATTACAGATGAATGTAATTTCGTTGGCATACAATGGCGTTTATGGATTGTGAATGTTTAAATACCTAAGTTGCTTTGAAAAATAAAAATTATATATGTAACACTTTAATATTAATAAGATGGACCAGAGAATACATCAGTGTTATTTCAGTTTTGATAAATATTTATTTATTTAAAACACGCCCTTTTGTGTGAAAGGTGACTATATTTGTCCATTCGGTATTAAGAAATCACCTCTTGCACTTCGACATCAAGACGAGCTTATTGTAGATCGCTTATTATTGTGCTGCAGGATAAAAAAGGTACACATTTTTGCTGATTATTGGTTTATTTATTTTTTATCTATTTATTTATTTATTTATTTATATATTTATTTATTTATTTATTTATTTATTTATTCATGCATTGGTACCTTATCAAAACATTCATATTTACATATGCAGAATCGTTGAGATTCCTTTTAAACTGTGCTAACAAATTGGTTCACCAAATGTCTTTTTGAGTTGCATAACTGTTTGATCATTTTTAAAATAACATAATTTCAGACATGTTTATCATTCTAAGATGCATTATTATCATTAACTTTAAACACTTCTTACAACGTATATGGACCTCTCATTTTAGCTGACTCCTATATTAGTGTATTTGACATAACTTTACTAGTAGTAAACCTCATAGCGTTCATAATTCTTGCATGATTATGATTAATGAAATATTTACTTTATTTAAACATTTTTTCCACTAGTTAATGTAATAATTATTGCTCTATGTAATTGTTACGTTGTTTTACCGTGTGACTAAATGCTGTACGTGTATTTGTTCAATGTTTTATGTTGACACCAAAGATAATGTCCTAAGGAGCACTCTATCTTATTTTTAATAAAAAAAAATTTACAATTGTTTTTTTTTTAAGCAGTGCGTAAAACCTTAAAAATGTTTTGCCCATGACCTTTTACCTTGTAAATTAAATTTTTGCTCATGGTTTTTTCCAATATTACTTGATACCTTGACATGTCCAATCTTACTGATATTACTGATATTATACAGAAAGCCATAAAACGCATTTAACAGTTTGTGCTTCAAAACAAGTGATTGAGGTATTATGAAAAAAATGGTAGGGTTGAGGACCAAGGAATTTTAACTTTTTGTGGTAAACAGATATATTAAAATTTGATATTTAAATGGTCTTTAGTTAAACTTATATGACACTGTCTTTCCGTACAAATAAATGTACTTGGTTTACTTAATCTCCAAACATATATGACGTACATGTGTTTATTTGTAATCATTACATATCTATTGAAGGCAACAATAATCCTAATGGAAATTAAAGTTTCATATATAAAATACTTGTACTGTAAAATGATACTTTATACCGAGGCATTATATTTCGTTTCACTTTATCTAGCATGACAAAACACTCTGTGTTAGTGTACAATTACGGAACAAACTAAATAATTAATTTCTGCTAAAATACTAGTAATGGCTGTAATTGTATCGAAAATGTACGTCGTGTTTTAATTTTATCTACTTATAACGTTTATAAAAAAGTTTTTGTTGTCATTGACGACATTGAATAATTAATGGGACTTGATATCTTCTATATGTCTTTATTTTCATACCCCCCCCCCTTTAAAGTAGACCCCACGGTGGCTCAGTGATTGAGTGTAAGCCTCGAGAGCGGGAGGTTGTAGGCTAGAACTCAAGCAAGGTCATACATGATACATGTATATTGCTTTCTGGCCTGGCGTTTTTCATAAAGGGAACAAGGTATCGACTTGTGCCAGAATCATGGACTGGGGAGCGACATACTGACTCAAAAAGTCACCCTAAGTATACGACAGGCTATAACACACTGTAACACACCTGAAGCATACACGGACTTCTTAATCTACAGAGGTTAGCCTTGCTTTTGTCGCAAATATAAGGGAAAAGTGCAAAATGTGGACTGACTTGGACCCTTGGATTGGACTGGACTCTTGGATTGGATTGGACTCTTGGACTGGACTGTTGGACTGCACTTATAGACTAGACTCTTGGATTGGTCTTTTTTGGACTTTTGACTCACGGAGTGGTTTCTTGAATTGACATCTTATTTATGTTTTAAACTCAATACTATTTGCGTAATTTGTTTAATACATATTTTAATCACAAATACAGACGTGATTGGTTTGTTATTACATTTTATATTACTGCATAATTTTAACTGTATTTTTATAATAATGTATTTGTTATTTAATTTCTAAAGGGGATGGGTTATCAGTTGTCCCTTATCAAGTTAATGTTTTCGTTTCATTTTCTAAAGAGAGTTTGTGACATTTGACAAGTCACACATGTTAGTTTAAAAAGTTGAAGGTGGTGATAGACTGTGCCTTTGTGGCATTTTTCACTTTAAACTATGGAGATTATATCAGATTATATCAGGAGTAACTGTAAACAACAGTTGTAGAAAAGTATTTTTCTAATAAACTTATCTGATCTGGTTATTAAAATTGACATTCAAATTTTGTCTTTTAGGTCTTTAATATTTCATTCAATTTTTTACATGATAATGTATATACATTGAATCAAATAGGTGACACTTTACATCCTAAACAGAACAAATTTACTGATTAAACCCATAAATACATTTATCATTGAACAATGCCAACTTTCATATCGAGGAATTTTCTTTTTTATTATTAAAAAAAATTTTTAAAGTTTTGTGCGGATCTCTTAGTTTATGAAGTAACAGTCTAGGTTATAAGAATTAAATATGCCAAAAATAATATATATTTTTTCTGTCATTAATGATATTTAAATTCTTCACTTTTTCTCTCCATTACAATAATATGATGATTACTGTTTGCATGTATGATCATTACTGCTTCATTTCATATTATAATACCTATTTGTTATGCAGTTATAAAAGTATTGTTTTATCTAGTACATCGATCATATATTTGATCTGGTTTTACATGGTGTGTGTGTGTGTGTTTGTTCATTTATTCTAATTTTGTTTAAAATAACTAAATAATTGTAATGTGTATTTTGTCACATTATACTTTAAATTGTTACTTCATCATTATGTATATCATAGTTAATGATATTCCTAAATCAACAACATAGTACTTTTATCTTACTTAGTATCAGATACCAATACTGTAGTTCTAAAGTTTCTCAAGATGAGACCAACAATCTGTCATCATTTTATTTAAAGCATTTAAGAGCTTGTAAAACATATACTACAGCTTTAAGGAGAAAAATATGCGACCTTAGACAACGTTTGATGTTTTCCAGATAAAACAAGCAATAAAGAATTACCATAGCTGTATTTTTTCTGTTTTTATAGGGGAATCATCAGTTCAGATATATGTAAAAGATTTGTAGTGTTTGATATTATCAATTTTCATTTTAAAATTATGAAAAAATTCATAAGTGCATTTTTTAAGTCTAGTTCAATCCATGAGTCCAATCCAAGAGTCCAATCCAATCCAAGAGTCCAATCCAGTCCACATTTTACACTTTTCCAAATATAAGAAAAAATAGTAACTAAAGAATTAGTCCAATGTTCTTACACATTAAACAGCTGATAAAAATTTCATTGTTAAATATATGACTTGCAAATTTATGTTAAATATTTATTACAAAATATAATCAGTATTTTATTCAAATTTAAATAATTATTTTATTCAAATTTAGTTTACGATATATTATGATATGAATTGTCACTGCGACGAGTTGACATTTCATTTGTGTAACAGCAATTATTTAACAAAAAACAAAATTAATGCGTAAAATATAAATTTCCTTGCATCAAAATTGTTTTCTATTACCACCAACTTTTACCTAAATAACCCAAGGTCCAAAAACGTACAATGTACAAAGCCAAAAATAGAATCGTTGGTTGCAATGTTGTTTAACAGCACATCAGCAATTTCTCAGCCATTCGAGACGAAATCAAGGTAATTAAAGATCTAGAGATTAATCTAAGAACAAGTATGTGAATGCGTGTTAATTGTGAGTGTGTATTATGATATACCTAGTAATAGAATGTACTCAGGACGACTTTTTATTAAGTTGCTAGCTCACCGAGTCAGTATGCCACAGACAAGCCTGGAACCTAGAGAACAATCAATGTTCTGTGCTTCTACTGCCCTAAATAACGCCAGGCGAGACAGCAGTATCTCAAATGTTTAAAGTCTTATGTATGAACTCGTCGGGTTTGAACGCCTGACCTTTCGTTCTCGAGGTGGATGTTCTATCATTAGCCAACAAGGTGGTACAAAGCAGATTGGACCGATTATTATTGAGTAATATTTTCAGTGCATGTTTGTTGTCTGTCGTTTAGTTTTATGTCAGCTGGTTTCCACTAATTTGTAAGTCTTTCCACTATTTTTGTAATCAATTTCATGAAATATGTAATCTCTTCTGAAATGTTAAAACGTGCGTTAGAATTATGCAACAACATCATTCACATTGAATAATTATTTTCTCCTTTGCGATTAATGGAAAATCAATACAATGCAAATATCGTTGATACATGTTATCTGCTTTCTGAAGATAGGAATATCAAAGGACGCGACATCCTGTGTTATCTACGGCGACCGATTTGTGTTATACGTATGACGTGATTTCAAAACGAATTTAAAAGGCGAGATATTAAGTAATGCAAAATAAATAAATGAAATTATTTTATTAATTTTAGCGATAATTCATCTAACTTTCCTTTAAAATTTAGCTTCCAGTTTCATTTTTTCTTTTCAATTTTTTACCACGTGAAAATATGAAATTTCACAAATCGATAACCATGGTTATAGTAACACATATCACGTAATATCAGAGTAAATTAACTTAATGAATCAGTCAATGACAGACTTCCGTCAACTTTTATCTACAAATCGATATTTTATGACAACTAAAGCACATTTACCCATTAATGTCTCTCTTTAGTTCCAATGTTATCACGAAATACATGAACTAAACAAACTGATTGAAGTGGAATTCCTTTTGTTCGAAAGTTATCAGCTTAACTAGTTATGGAAACAATATGCAGTTATATTGCGATTATGCCGGTTAGCTTGATTATTATTTTCTCGCATAGAGAGCATTAGGGTTTGTTTTCATAAGATGGATTGTAATTTGTGAACTGAACAGGAATAGATTAACAAAATAGACCAGGATTAGGTTGTTCTATTATTCTATGTTGACACTAACCGAACTTTTGACCAACATGTGAGAAAGTATTTTGTGCTGATTATAAAGCCAAAAGCGATCTTTTAAAGGGAAATATTTGACTGGTAATTAGTCGGATAGTTTTAAGCAAATCTATTCAGAATACTGTAAGTACTGAATCTGTATTCAAAAGAAAAGGAGGAATGAAGAGTGGAGTTATGGTGTTTTACGCCCTAGTCAAGATTCTTTCACTTATTTCGAGGCGGTCAGTCCTCGGCCACCGAGGGAAAGGGACGTTTTGACTATGTTTGTTCATTTTTATGCACCATATGGTTCTTATAAAATCTTTCTTTGAACTCCAAATAGCGAAAAAAAATTCAGGTTATTGTGTATTTAACACTGTTTTAAATCAGGTAATGGTGCGATTAGTCATTTTGGGTAACTAATATAAGATTTGTTTGCATTGGTAAATATTTACCTTATTACATTAATCCAATAGATTATCTCAAATGCGATAATCTTAATCTGATTATTTGTAAATCTGTCTACACATCTGCATTTCCATTTATAAGTTACACATAAGAAGCAACAGAGACGTTGCTAACTGCACCCCCGTAGAGGTTAACATTATTTAAACAGTCAATGATTATTAAGCACCATGGCTTTCCTTATAGCGCCTTTTTAAATCCTGCATATTTTTCTGCAAAGTAGCTTTAATCATTTAATACCGCAATGAGACTCTTCAAAAAATGGTAAAGATTTTAATTACTAAATGAAGATAATCTTCTATTCTTCAATTAAGCGGGAATTAACGCATTTGTATGACGCATTATGTTAGTGATATTAGGGAATACCCGTTTTTATTTGGAATGATTTTTACTCTCTACTGAGTGCATTGAATTTTGATATGTACGTCAAGGAATTTTACATTCACATTCAAACATGTTTATGATTGTTTAATTGTTCAGTAATATATTTACACGTCTTTAACACGATAATAAGAAATTGTTTCATAAACTTAGATACAAGGTTTCGTGTCCGAGCATTTCACTTAAGAAGGTATCTGATTACTGAATTGTAACGTATTCTTGCTTAACACATTGCAAATCTAAATTGGAGAATATTTGTATATATCATTACAAGTAATTATTATGACATCAATATATCTTATATCCGTTAAAAGTAGGACCATAACGATTCATGTTTTAAAGTTTTTTCTTTCGTTTGATAAATTTTATCCGGTACATTTTCTTTACAAGAATATTGTTTTTATTTTGAAACTGTACATGTGACAGTTAGTTAGAAACAGACAGAAAAATTAAAATAATGAATACAAACATTTCACAGTGCATAGCTACAGCAATCAAGTAGTTAATAAAAAACAATTTAGCGATTTCGAAATGGATGCAACTATTGTTTTTATTTCCAAACTTTTTATTATTATTATTATTTTATTAAAATGCGTTCCTTTTTTGTTACAATTGTTGAACCGTGACCTAGTGACTTGGCTGTGAAATGCTAAGTAAAAAGATTAAAAAGTGCACTTTAATATAATCAAATATATAATCCCTTAACTCATTTTCCGCTAGCATTTGTGTGAATACCGTCTACCAAAGTCCACAAACTATCATAATATATAGATAACTTATTCCAGAAATTAACACACCAGGATTTTTTGGTTTGTATTAATGACAAGATGGAATATTTTTCTATAGTCCATCTGATTTAAATATTACAGCAATTATTTACTTTGATTTGTATTTCAGATTTGCACAAGAAATGTCAAATGGAATTATTTTATATGTAATATTTCATTAATATGTTGAAGGATTAAGTTAGTTTAAGGATGATCGATTCTTTAGTGAAACATGAAAGGTGAAAAATCGGCATTTGATTTATTTGAAACCTTTCTTACTCATGCATATGGCACGCCAATTTATGCAAAAATCAGCAAACCCTAGGATAGCCCAGTTATCTATAGCATAGCTGGCTGCTATCTATATAATCGCTAATTTTACTCCCGATATCTATAGGTATTGTGGATCACACCTGCTATCTGTGGGATAGCTGAGTGAAAACCCATAGATAGCTGGTGTGATCCCATAAATATCTGAAAAATAACCCCCAATATCTCCTGATATTTTGAATTACAGAATTATATTTTATTGAAAGCTGAGGTTTTAATGAATTAGTAACTTCAATCCCATTTTTGCAACACCTAATGCAAAATGTGGTTTTAAGATTTTAATTCATTAAAACCTCAGCTTTTAGTAAAATACTATT
Source organism: Tegillarca granosa (assembly GCA_029721355.1). Lineage (NCBI taxonomy): Eukaryota > Metazoa > Mollusca > Bivalvia > Arcoida > Arcidae > Tegillarca > Tegillarca granosa. Next base: position 15,535,775 of record CM056599.1, read on the forward strand.
TTGAAACTCAAATTATCAAGAGATATAGGGGGTTTTATTCAGGTATTTATGGGATTGCACCAGCTATCTATAGGATAGCAGCCAGCTATCCTATAGATAGCCTATTTATAACCCCCAATATCTGGAGCTATTGTGAGTTACGGTCAAGTATTTATGGGATAACAGCCAGTTATCCTATAGATAGCTGAGCTATCCTAGGGTTTGCTGACTTTTGCATAAATTGGCGTGCCATACATGCATGTGTTTTAACATCACGGTAGGGCTATGGCATCTTACAGTACCAGCCAAAATCATCGAAGTGACTTTGTTTATACATTTTAAACATATATTTTGGGACATTAAAGTACTGTGGCGATAAGTTAGCGGCTAAGCGAAGAAATAACATGATGATCGTTTAATATATGACATCTTTATGCGATCTTAAGTAATCGATCAGGACTTATGTATTCACAAATATTCATATTTTTCCCTCCCTGGTTTTTTTTTTTTTTTTTTTTTTTTTTTTTTTGGCATGCTCGTTGTTGTTCTGGCTATTGTCACTTGTATATGGTAGTATCGATCCTAACTTTTATTTATTTATTTACTTACTTACTTACTTACTTTTATTGTTTGTTGTTTTTATAGATATTATGGAGCCGATGTGAAATTGAATGTTGAAACATGGCGGTCGTGAAGGATGAAATGAAAGATAATTCAGAGGCCGAGGAACCAGCCGACACGGAAAAAGAACAATCTAAAATTCAAAATGAGACTTTAAAAAATGACGAAGAAAATTCTGATTCAAAGAGAACTGCTAGGACAAGCACTGAAGAAGAAGGTAAAGATAATGAAGAAAATGTAGAGGAAACAAAAGACAAAGCTGAAGAGAAACAGGAAAACACTGAAGACAGTGTTGCAAATCTGGACGACATCGATGAAGAGATGGACATTGATAATGAGGTAATAATTTTTGTGTGAGTCTGTGTGTATCTCCTTTTTTATAGTTTATTATACGAAGATGTTTTGAACAGTTTTAAAACACTTCCCCTTGTTTTGCAATAATGATTGCAATCATGATTGCTACATTGCAAGGCAATTAAATAAAGTTTCGAGCAGCGGTTTCAAATCACCGATAGAAAATGTTCTACTTAAAATTAACCAATTTATATCGGTTTTTTTTTTTTTTTTTTTTTTTTTGCCTCTATTATTCGGCAGTTCTTTTAATCATTTGTAGATTTTTACCGTTAGTTTACAAACAGTAACTACTTCACTGGCCCATATTGTTTTTGAGTTTAAACACATACGCTGTTTTTGTTAATAAATCGCATTTACAAACAATACTCCAATTATAACATTTTTAATCCTAGTGTTAAATTTAAATTGTTTTGAAATCTGTCGTCTGGGGATATTTGAATGAATAAAACATGTTCCTACTTTTAAGTGTTTCATTTTTAATCGCCAATGTAAAGAAAATCTTTGTAACTTTAAATAGACTTTTCACTTAAATCTATCAATATTATTTCAAACGTTTCGATTTTGACTAATGATATTTACCTTCGAAATAAATTCAATTTCTTACGTTAATGAAAGAATTAAATTTAAATTATTTCCTCTCAATGTTTTAAATTTAAAGACCTATTTTTAAAAAATTAATCTTCGGGGAGGCAAAATGATTAAAACATTCAAATGATCAAATAATATAAATCAAATTGGATCACTTCCTAACTGTTAACAGTTAAATTGTTCATATCATTATTATGTATTAACACAAAATAAATGCCAAACTAATCAGTTATGTGCCAACGACGCGCGATAGCATTTTTATTACCCTGTTTTTCATCGTTTTCCTCCAATACTCAGTCTTTGATATTTATTGGCTCATGACATTTAATTTTACCAAATCTCTACTGTTGGGTCTAGAGTCAGCGACATTCGGTCTACCGTAGCCCACTTAGTTTGGCAATTGCACATACATTTTATCTTGTTCTTGGTGATTTTGAATAATCTGTGTCCGACTTTTTAAAGTAATGTAAATAATATAATGACATTTAAAATAAATACTGCCATGAGTTAATGAACAGCACATAATTATAAATTCGAAAATTTAAGACTTCAATCAAGCTAGCTTCCTTTGAAACATTTTGGCGATATCGTCTGAAAATTATATATGAAACAATTTTTATATCTGTTATTTTTCAAAAACAAAACTAATACATGTATATATCTTTTTAAGCTAAATTCTTCAGTAGACTTTATTATTATTATTATTTTCAACCTGCTTATTAAGCATGAATATTAATCAATGCCAATTTTACAAACTATTCATACATTTTTAAGACGACAAAAGCTTTGACCAGTACGAGACGTTCTTTGACTAATATTTGTTGAATAAAAAAACTCCTCAAACTTTGCAATAAGTCACGTGGTACAATCTTTATATTCTGTTCATGTTACTAAGTTATATGTTTGTTTTGATTGTTTTATTTATATCCTTTGAATTAGGTAATTTTTTTTAAATTTCTGTTGTAATTAAAGTGCAGACAATGACACTTAAGGCATCTTTATCAATATAGAAGCCTGGTATAATCACAAAATTTTATTTTCTAAGTGGAATATTCTATATCAGAAAACCTTTATTCATCGTTTACAGAATGATAATGATGAAGAAGAAGTGGAAGATGAAGAGGATGAAGAAGATATGGAGATGCCAGATGAAGATAAAGCAGTATGTATAATCCTTCTGTCAAGGACTAAGAGTTGCTTTTAATAAGCGTAGTGTATAGTGGAAGTTAGTTATGAGATCGATTTTATTTTTCTTCTAAAGCCTTTTTTGTGATTTTGCTTGCAACACATTTGCATTTTTTCTACAACAACAGGTTTCAATTCAAAATAAAATATAAATGTTGAAAGTAAATGATTCAAATATTACATTATAATGACTGATAATCTTTTAACATTAATGTCTATATAAGAAATTATTGTATAATATAAAAATCCCAGTAACGGTTAGACCGACTAGAATACCCACTGTTTGATACAGTGTATTTCAAACTGGCACGACCACTACAAGGGCTCAGTTGAAAGAGTGTTCGCTTCATATGTGGAAAGTCAGGATTCGAATCCCGGCCTTGTCGGCGTGACACTCAAAAACACACTTCCCTTCACATTGACGCACTGCAACGGTAAAAATTTCTGCCTAGTGACATCACGGTGTTAATGAAAAATTCTCCATTCATTCATTCATTCATTCATTCATTCATTCATTCATTCAATCAATCAATTCATCCATCCATCCCTCCATCTATCCATCCATCAATTAAACTGGTATGATGATAATTGAACTACAATGCCGATCGCCATCACAAAACCACAAACATAATTACATCTATATCATATGACACATATTCTCAACAACACCATTTCAACATCTCACAACAGAAAATACCATCAATAATAACGTCTGTTGCCAGGTTGTTATATGCAATATGCATCAATTCAAATTATACTTCAGCTTAATGCAATATGTTATTTTTCAGGCACTTGTTGAAGCTGTCCGAACCAGCGACTACCTTACCTTACAAGATCTGTGGGATAAACGAACTACTGATATCAACATGACTTGGGTAAGACATACTTGCGTGCTGTAAAATCGTTCATATTTAGTATATATATATATATATATATATATATATATATATATATATATATATATATATATATATATATATAATTTTTCGTTTTTTTATTATTATCATTTTTAATTTTTTAATTTTTATGGCACGATTTTATTACTTTAATTAATAAAAATATGGATACCTGTTGCAATGGTCCAAAACGAACAAACATATAAAATAGGAAAAAACCATCCTAATTTAAAAAGAAATGTTTAAATGGCTTTTTTTCTCTATTTTTGAAGTTTTTTAGTCAAAATTAAATTTTTTGTAAAAGGTATAAATAGAATTTCTTCCATTCAAACTATTTTGATATACATTTTATTTTCTTATTTCTAGGTTACCTGAATAATTATATCATATGCATTTTATCTTTTCACCGAAAATGAATTATTATTATTATTATTATTATTATTATTATTATTATTATTATTATTATTATTATTATTATCTATCTATCTATCTATCTATCTATCTATCTATCTATCTATCTATCTATCTATCTATCTATCTATCTATCTATCTATCTATCTATCTATTATCTATCTATCTATCTATCTATCTATCTATCTATCTATCTATTTATATTTTTTCATTTCTTTTCTAAAATATCGTTTAGAATAAAATAAATATCTTGGATGTAATATTTTAATTTTGTTTTTATATAATTTTTCAGTTTAATGAAAATTTGTTAATGGTAGCTATTCGAGCCAGAAATGAAGAAATGGCTGAGTTTTTAATCGACAATGGTGTTGATCCTAACTTTGAAAGTGTCATTTTTGTAAGTACAGAAGTATAGGCATAAACGTTTAAAATATAAAAAGGACATACCAGTATGTTTTTATTAATCAAAGTTAACTGTAATGCTAAAATCAAGTATTTATTTTAACATAAAAGTTAACCAGTTACTACGAGTGCTATTATCGTGGCAAAATTTTTTTCCTGTAAAAATCTGAAAAAAGGTTGAAGGTTTTACATGAATAAACAAATGTTTCAAGCTAATTTCAACTTAAATATTCTATCTATAAATTAAAATCCAAAAATATCGATTTCTGACCAGTAAAGAATAATTCTAAAAAAACAGATATAAGTTCTTTAAAATGAGCAAAGCAAAATGTGTCACAAATGTAAACGCCAAAAAAGTGTATCATTTCCGGTTTGATTGGTGATCCTTATAAAGTCAATTAATTGAATGTCCTCAACTTTGCTGTAAATGTCCTTCACCACAATTTATCGATGCAGTCAGAGGTATTGTGTAGAATTTTAATTAAGGTTATGAGGTCTTAATATTTTCTGAACACCATTGTTTCTCAAACGGATGACAAGGCAGAAATCGTTTAAAAGGAATCGGTACGCAATCATTACTACCATATATGTAAGCTACATGTACACCATCCTGAAAATTGGCCACCGAGTAACTCGTGAAAGGTACCGTATACTTGGGACATATTAAAGTAAGATATATAAATGTGTATATGAAAATTGAAATCATAATGTAGGTATTTAAGTAACAATGCTGATATGCCAACATTTCCAGTAGACTGTGTAATAACCTTCTATACGCCTATATTTGAGGCATCATACATGCGCTTTCAGCATCCTTTTTAAATTGCAGCAAGTGCTTTCATTCAGGTGTTAGGTATCCAAATTAAATCCTATCTTAGATTCCATTATCTGTTTAACTTATACGTCATTTAAATCGTCATGTAATTTATATTTAAAGGATTTGAAAGAAAACACGAAAGATAAAATAGTACTCGGGAAAAGAGTTGATTGTTATAAGCGGTCTTGTCGACAAGTAGCGTTCGATTGTGAGATGGATAAAATTGTTGAGATGATAGACATTAAAAACAGTAATTGGTTTCCTTTTGTTAAACCGATACCTAGAAAACCAAAATATCGACGACCTCCTGCACCACCGATTCCAGAAAAATGGCAACCGGTGGTAGAAGAGGAAGAAGAGGAGGAGGAAGAAGAAACAACGGAAAACACTAACACTACAAATAAAAACGAAGTAGTTATCAAAACAGACGATGATGGCGACTCGGGCCATCAGAGCTTGAAGGATGGTGAATTATCAATGTTTTCTGACGTTTACAAGAGAGGTGATATGTATGATGAAGGATATCGGACGGTTTCTAATTCGCCATATTTGTCTCCTCCTAAGGAAGAGAGACCTATATTTATTACTAAACCTACAAAGTCCTCGATGTTGTTATATAGTCATACAAGTGAAATTAGAAAAAGGAGGGGTAATGCTAAAAGTGCTCCAGAAAAAAGACGATTAGATGTCGTAGGAAGTTATTCACGGGAAAGTCGGATGTGGCATTTACCAAGGAGAAAGGATGGCAGCGCGTCGGCAGCGAGTGCATCAACGGCCACGCGTGTTCAGTCATCTGTAATAACACACGGTTCTGCACCGGCTGTGATGAAAACAGACCCTTATAGACAGAAAAATGCTAACCTTTTAAACAAACGACAGACGCCATTGTCACAAGTATCTAAAATTCTCGGAGAATCACGTTTATTATCGTCACAAAGTGAGCTTTGTCTGCCTTATATTCATTCTACGCACAATGTTTGTCAAAAAAATAAAACTACAAGAATACTATATGGTAACTCATCGGTCAGTTATAGAGTAAAAGATGCTCAGTTCCAAACAAGGATGACCCATCCAAAATTCATGATAAACAGTGCACTTTATGACAGGAATACAATGAAGCATGGACAAATAAAATAATATACTAGTCTAAAACAGAAACAATAAAAATACATGTTATCCGTCATGCTAATGACACTAAATTTATAGGCATTTATTAAAAATGACTAACCATTTCTAATCAATTACTTGTCATTTTTAAAAGTTTTTCTTTTAGAATCGGATACCATACAATATTTATTTTACGTCTTAAATACGTTGTATTTCTTCCATTCATCAGAAGCAGTTTTATTGCTTAGAAGAATCGAAATTAGCAATAACATTGCTGTCTGAGAGCTTTTAGCCACTGATAAACTGTTAGCGTTATGATAAAAAAAGGTTTTCATTTTTTCGTGTGGTAAGAAATGCTTAATTTGAAGCTGAGTGATTCAACGGATGTTAAAAAAGGGCAAGTAAGTGATGCGTTGTTACTATTACTCAGAGAGTAGGTTGTGTTCTTGTTGTTCTACTGCTTTTGTTGATTTTTTTTATGAGTATTACTGCAAACTTTATCAATTGCATTTAATTTTTACTTAAAGGTTCCTAGAAAAATCCGAAACACCGAAAAATCTATAAATACTTTTCTGTGTAGAACTGGGGAATTGTCATAGTCAATTTATTAACATGATGCCTTTTTCGAGAGCTGGCAACAATTGGCAAATTTTCATGTGTTTTTCCACATTTCTATGCTTCATTCCCTTCTTGCATATTATTTAGTAAAAAAAAATGTAATTGGACTTGGACCACATATAACTCGAAGGCTTTATTGGCACCGAGCTTTAAAACTGTTGTGTTGCCAAACATTTTTTGTTGGAATGACATAACCTGTTTCCTTGTTCTATAAGTATGTTACATCTGGCATTTATCTTTCAAATTTTCATCTTCATTTTTGGATGAAAGTGTTTAAAAAAATTAGTTTTAAGGCCACACATCATTTGTTAAATCGTCATTACCATTAGTTTTATTAGTTAAGCTATGTAGTTGTTTTACATAGTGATATTATGTCCCGATGTAAAACTGACATTAAATTTGTGAAGTTTTATTCTAAATTTGAGATTTCACAAGTTTTAGTTCTCTAGTTAAAATATCTTTTTTATATTGTTTTGTTATTTATCTGTCTCTTGTGTTAAGAGATCATTTTTCGATTCGCAAAAGCGATAATCTACATTTTTGTATATGTATGCTAACTTGACTGTTTCCAAAATTATGCATAAACCTTGTTACATGTTAAAATAAATTATATTTGATAAAAAAATATATTTTGTGTTTGCATTCTTTATCATAGGTGTGGGTGTTGGAGAGAGAGAGAGAGAGAGAGAGAGAGAGAGAGAGAGAGAGAGAGAGAGAGAGAGAGAGAGTGAGAGAGAGAGTTATTGATGCAAAATACACACCTTGGTTGGATTAATTTCTAGCTATTAGTGTTTATTACATTGTTTAACTTGATTTGTTATTGTACAGTCGAAATTTGTTAAATCTAAATTCACGAGAGTACGGAAATACTTCGACGTACCCGAAGTTCGACTTCCCGAAGTCTGCTTTTAGTGCATTCGAAGCAATGGGGAGAAACCTAAGGTTTTTGAAGCTGCAATTGTACTTTATACGTAATGTGAAATTTTGTAACAATACGACTTCGATTTCCATTTTCGAATTTGAAATTTGGAAGTCAAAAGAAAAAATAATTAAAATGATTTTGTACATCAATTTTTGTCCAGCATATGTATCATTTCGACATAAAAACAAGTTTAGTAACGACATATTTAGAATATTCTTATTTGTATAAGCAACCCTTAACTATTTTTGACATACAAGTAGTTTAATTCGAGTAATTATATATGTAAAAGGTTCAATGATATATATGAAATCAATGCTATCCTTGTTGGTTTTTTCAAAGAGGGGATGAACTTCAACAATACACCAGTACTGCAACAATGTCTAATGGTTTCTACATAAAAATTTTTCGAAAGGACAAGATATAAGGACGCTGTATTAGTAGCGCTATTATACATGCCTACCGAAAGCTGTCAGATAAAACTTGGTCCAGGCAAGTTTCAATCAGCAAATGCTGGACATTTGTGGTAGTATAGTATATATTTCGTTTTAATATCCAAGTAAAAAGAATAACTTTTCCATTAAAAAAGAAATATAATCGATATGCAAACATTTCATCTATGTACCGTGATTATATCTTGTACAACAGAGAAGCGATGGTATTTTCACTTAAGATAAAAACTCGATGTTTGTGTACAGGCCACATAGTCTAGTCAATCTACAATTTGACCTCAAACTAATTGCAACAGAACGAATTTTGTTACTAATATGCTCCCAAATACATCAAATGTTAATAGTAAAAAGTCTACCAAAAGCTGACAAGAGGAAACAAGTTTTTGAGAAGTTTTAATTTCTTATGGGGATTTCTATAGACAAGGGAGATAACTCCTGTAAAACAGGTGGAGTTTTTAGTCCAATTTTGCTATTTTTACAAAAAGTAAAGCAAAGACCCTGGAATTAATCAATCATAATTGATTCCATATGTATATTCAACATTTTTGATTTCATTTAAAGTGAAATCATTGGCCCATCTTCATTCAGTTGCATTTTATTTTAAGTCTTTCACTTTTTAATGTTTCTATAGTGATGAGGAATTTATAACAGAATACCCAAAGTAATGAAGTAGAAGCATAGAAAAGTTATGTTTTTAACGTGAGATATACTTTTTTTATCATTTCTGTGTATAACAAAATATATTTGAGGTGAATAAATCTTTTTTCCATCTCATCAACATGCCCTTAATCAGTGTTTTGCATAAATTCTTTCAACAAAATTATTTAATTTTTTTACATTCCATTTACATATTACATTCTAAATTGTCTTAAAATATCTATTTTAAGTCTATGTATAAATTTTCATCTTATTTCTAGATTGTTCTTCATATAGCATCACAGAAAACTTGAAGTTTATGAAAATTTTTGTGTAAAATACACAATACAGAGTTATCTCCCTTTTCTATAGAAAATACTATTGGTAACTTCAATTGGCAAAAAACCCAAATTCCACTGGATTGAAATTGGTAGATTTTTTATGGTGAATAAAAACACAATTCCTAAAAACAATCACATTAAAATATTTTCTGTTGCAATTACTTTGAGGTTTGACCCTATTTTTTCATAGATTGACTAGACTAACAAATAAAACTTGTCCAGCGGATTACAGCTATCAAAGAGGCGTAACTCTTGCATAAAAATCTAACTGAACAACACCGTTAAATAGTAATAATCGAATAATAAACGAAAACAATAAATTAATCACCAAATCTTAAAAAATGCTTTCATTTAAGACAATGTAATATGACTTTTTCCTACATAACACAACGATGAGTGTAATAATAAACCATTTTATAAAGTCTAAATTTAAAGATCAGAACGTACTGATAAAACAATATTTCGTATATGTGACTCTAAACGTTCTGTATTATGACTTTAAAAATAATTTTCAAAATTAAATGCACTGTGTATAGATAATGAAAATGGATAAGGGTATTATCAAAACTAAAGATTGACCTGCACCTTTTTACTAAAACACAAGATGTGAAATGTATATAGGCTGTGAACTTTAAAGATCGCCTTTATACCGAGTTTTAAAAGTTTTGATCGAGTGGAGTGAAGTAATGGTGTTTTACGCCCCATTCAAGAAAGTTTTGATTGAATAATCCATTTAACTTAGTAGGGTTTTACGTCCCAGTCAAGAATATTTTATTTATATCGAGACGTCACCAGCTAAAGATGAAGTGGCAGAAATTTTGACCTTTACAAGTATTTTTAGGGCAATGTACAGAGGGTGATCTTAAAGTGTCACATCTGCCGTGACACAGGGTATCTGTTTTAAGGTCTCATCCGAAGGACCTGTGACTTTCATTTCTAAATGCCGAGTGGTCAGTGAAAGAACAGTCACTACTAATTTTCAAGTCTTGGTCAGACGCGGCCGGGGTTCGAACCCTAATTCTTATATGCTTGTAGTGATGTGGTGACATTAAAATAAAAAAGAATAAATGTTACATAGGATTGAAATTAAAATGAACATTAATGATATATATACTTGCCAGAAAAAGGATGATTATCGTATGAAGTTTTATATAGAATGGCATACTTGTAGAAAATCAAACTAATAATAATAATAATAATTATAATAAATAATAATAATAATTAATTAAAATATTGTATAATAAGTTAAAATGTATCACAGCTATAAATTAAAAAATAAAATATAGTTTTTTTTAAAATAAAGATTCTTTGTCGTTGTGTTCGTTTGAAAATTAAATTGATTCTTTCTCTCTCTCTCTCATACCAAGGAATTTGCTGGTTGTAAATTTGACTTAAATAAAGGATGGTTATGGTGACCCAACAAAAAACTCTAAAACTATATTTTGCCGCCATATCCAGTGTCAAGAACAAGTGGATAAAAGACCTACACACACAATTTTTAATATTAGTATAAAAAATTGAATATAGCGAGGAGGCAACAATATTGATGATAAAAATATTAACGTTTTTTTTTTCTCACATTTTACGTAATATTTTTTTCAAAAAGGAATTTGAAAAGATTGAGAGCAGAATTCAGATTCAATTCTGAATCCAAAGTTATAAGATTTTTAGAGCAATTTCGTCTAAAATCTGTACAAATCATCATCATACAACGTGAACACTTTTAAAAATATAAAATGTCTATAAAGTCGATATTTTTACATATGCAGGAATTTATCCCTGCTACAAGCTTATGTGGTGAGATGTGTTTTAATAAATACCATCTGACTGAAGGGCTAAACCAAGGTGACACTGGTATATAACATCTGATACCTGCTCTGTGCCAAAGTAAACATTGTAGATAAGACGGATACCTTCTTCAAGAAGTGCAGAAATTTGCCTGTGCGTTGCGCTGATTGCAATATACAGCAGGGTTCTTTTTCGTGTCACGCTTACCCATCCGAAAGAACTGTGACCTTCATTTTGTAATACCGAGTGCTTGGCAAAAAAAACAGTCACTACTCACTTTTATGTCTTGGATCAGATCCGGTCGTTGTTCGAACCCACAACCTCTCATTTGCGGAGCGATCAATCTACCAACTGAGCTAACGCCGCAGTGGTACCTGTTCTCAAAGGGTTAAAAATGCACTTTCAAGTGAAAGGAACAACTGTTATTAGAAACAAAATCATAAAGAATCATTTCTATTATCAGTTTTACAAGGACAAAAATTACAAGTGTCATCATCCAAGAAACAAACTTTAAGCCTAAATTATCCACAACATCATCGTTGGTAAAAAACCCACATTCACAGCCCAAAAAGTCAACTAAACACGTCATGTCCATAACGACAGGTGTTATGATATTGTTGATCCCAATTTTAAGCTAACAAAACAGTCCTTGGTCAAGAGTTGTGCTATTTATTTTATTTATTTATTTTTTACTTTTTATCTTATTTCAGTTTAAACGGCAATGACAAGAACAAAAATTTCTTTCTAGAGTTAATTATGAACTATCTGCCCTTTGTCCTTACTATGAACTTCTGCCTCATTTCCCCTAACTAAATGTGCTGTCAGTGAGGGTAATAAGCGTTTTACAGAAATAAAAGCGGAAACCTGTGTCATTTTCTACTTAAAGTCCTTTAAAACACTTGTGTAAATTAACCAGAACATACAAACATATTACTTTTAAAGTGAAAACAAAAACTTGTGCAGAAATATGGATAAAATAATATTGGTTTTTATTGTTCTTGTTGGTATAAGTTTCCAGTATGGGTTTGCCAATAGATGTCAGGAGATATTTGTTCCAATGTGTAGAGGACAGATTGGTTATACTCACACCAAACTACCAAACAGATACGGACATACAACACAAGGGCAGGTGTATAGGTATTTATTTATTTGTTTGTTTGTTTGTTTGTTTGTTCGTTCGTTCGTTCGTTCGATCATTCATTCATTCATTCATTCATTTATTTGTTCGTTCGTTTGTTCGTTTAATCATTCATTCTTTATTTATTTATTTATTTATTTATTTATTCATTTATTTATTTATTTATTTAAATCAAACTTTAAAGCCTTTGTAAAAATTATTACTTATTTAGAGTTTGTTATGGGTATTTTTGCGCACTAAAGATGAAGATGCACAGAATTTGTGCATTCATATATAAGTAAATACAAAATGTTTTTGTAAGTCGCGAAGTTTTATGTTAACATTGCTTCTCCTGTTAATCACAAACACGAAAGATATATATTGTAACAGAAACAAAGCTCAGTTCATAAAGGTATTATTAAAAAAAAATTAAAAAGAATAAAATATCTCAAAAAATCATACAACTTTAAGTACTGAAATATTTTAATAAATGTATCGATTGTATCAAATGATCAATTGAATTATATATAATCAATTTGTCCTGAAAGTAAGAAGTGCTTTGAAATGTGTCCGGGCAACGACTTTGTGTTTTATTAATTAACCCCAAAATAATTACATTAACTTGCGTACTTTTACCAACACCTTGTGACGTCTTGATAACACAGAAGTATTCTTTTGCATTAATATTAATTTAAGATTTTTTTCAAGTCAAACCACAACGTCAATTTAATAATTTTTTACCTTAATCTTGTTATACATTGCCTGATGTTTAGGTCCTTCAAAAGTACATTTATTGAGTGACAATAATATTATATTATTAATCAGGCCTCGGGCCAATATGAAATACCGAGGCCAAATAACTCGGCCAATATGAAAATACCTGATTAATGATAATTTTATTAATTAACATTTCAAACATGAAATAATAATCATAATAATAATTTTGTCAGTATCGTCAATTGTTACATCAACAAATCTTCTTTTTTGTTGGAAGTGTTGATTGATATCGGTGTCAATATCCAAGAGAATGTTTTTTAAGTCAGAATCTTCAATTTCTGTCATCATTTTATACAGACTTAGGTCATGTAAAAAAAACTCGAGCATGCTTTCTCCAAAACAAACATGTTTTTCTATTATTCTTTAATCTAATCCAAGTTGTTTACGTCCGTTTGTTTGTAAACATACTGCGTCACAAGAAACGTTAACGCTTACAAGACATGAGCGACGAGTGACTTAAAATGTGTAGCTTTTTTGTCTATTTTGTGTGATACTTTTATTAATAATAATTTTTTAAAACAAAGCAAATTTTCCACATAAATAAGCATATTTTGTAATCGAAAAATGTTCAATTGGCACTTACCCCTTTAAGATTATGTGAAACGCCATGTAATCAGCCATTTTGTTTTTTATAATGAAATGATGTCATAATAGTTGCACACGCCCATATTGGCTCAGTTTTTTTCATATTGGCCCAGTTTTTTTCATATTGGCCCAGTTTATCTCATATTGGCCCAGTTTTGTAAATTTATTGGTGAGGCAGATTTTTACGTATTGTATCAATAACACATGTTGTTAATTAATAAACCGGTATACATCTAGGTTCCGTCCAATGTTATTATTGGTCTTAATTATATGTTTTATTTTGTGTTATCTTGTTGGTTTTTCATGGTGGTTTAGCTGTTTAGTGTAGCATTAGTTTTGTCATGTTTTTCTACTACACTTTTCACATTTTTGTATTACTATTGATTTCTACCGTATGTGGTTATCAGAGCCATTTATTTATTTATTTATTTATTTATTTATTTATTTATTTATTTATTTATTTATTATCTATCTATCTATCTATCTATTATTAGTAGTAATAGGGTATTCTGCGGGTACCCTACTACTATTTAATTTTTTTTTAATTCATTCATTTTTTTTAGTTTTTTTTTTCCAAAGGCCTTTTTGTTTGCTTTGATTATTGTCCCCACTACATTGGTTCTCATGTTATTTTTATTCTCTCACAGAACTTTAGCTCGATGGTGGAGACATATGGATAGCGGATGTTCTGAAAATCTGAGACTGACAGCTTGTGGACTTTATCTGCCAAAATGCAGCGAATCGGCCGACAGCGAGGAATTGCCTTGTAAAGAGACCTGTGTATGGGCAAGGAAGTTTTGTAAGGCCAAGTTTGAAGAAAATAATGGGACATTTCCCGTGCAAGAGTTAAGATGCAGAGGACTAAGAAAAAAGAAAAAAGGAGCCTGTATACGACCAGCCAAAAGACGACGTAACCGTGGGCAACGTACACAGATCTGTAGACGTAACAATGTTGATATGTGTCAAGGTCTTACATTTAATCGTGGCACTCTCCCAAATTTCTTCAATCAAAGCGATGTGGCCCAGATAAAAGCTGAAATAAGATCTTACCAGCCTTTGTTTCAAACAAACTGTCATGCGGCCTTGAAGTTTCTGATATGTGGAACATACATACCTTTTTGCGCACGTGGAAATCCGTGGGCCTTACCTTGTCGTGAAATATGTAATAATGTCAAACAGGCCTGTATGAGCGATTATACAGCTATATATGGCGACATTCCCTGGCCACAGAAGTTTCAATGTCATCTCTATCCAGTGTCTACCTCAGCTACAGACAGACCGGTATGCGTTCAGCCTTCTGACAGCGTGCTAGCCTTACAATAAATGTAAGGCTTACACACAGGTCATTTTGTATGTTTACTGTTGAGGCCACAAGTAGTGTTTAAAGTTGACAATGAACTGGACAGATGTGGATCATATTCTGAAACACTGTGTAACAAAATTAATAAATCCCCGTAGTTAAATAATAAAGAGTAAAATATAAATCAGTTTAACTGTTAGAACCAGCTCTCATAAGAAATAACATATGTTCAAGAGGATATCCAGATATCCAGGGAAATCCTGGTTCGAAAATACAAATTTTAAACAATTCATTTTCAATGAGAGGATAATGTGTTCACTATTATCGGACGTGCTTATCCATGATTCAGGGTTGAACCAAAACTATGTCTTTTGTACATGGCTCCAATAGTTGTGTTTGAAGGTGTTACTTTTTGATCGTGAAAATATATCATTTTTGCTTAAAGTGAAGCATAGCTTTTTAATATATTATATCGAATTATGTCTTTTTGGATTTTTCCACCTTAATAATCATTTTGAGTTTATTTTAGAAAGGTTTAGAAATACACTCACAGGTCAAAAGTGTTTCCGCACAATGGCCGCAATATTTTTAAACGAAGTAAAGCTGTTTCAACTTTGAACCCATAATTTGGAATTATTTGTTGAAATTAAAATAAATATTACCTTAGTACTTGGCTATTGAACCATTTGCTCTCAGTACCTGCTGATTTCGTTATGGAATAGATGAATAAAGAGATCTTATATAGGTCAAAGTGATCGACTGCCAGATTTCTGATGCAATGTTAATAAAGACCTTGTCTGGATTCAATTTCGTGTGCTCGCCTCTGAATGCATATTTTCAAGTGTCTCCAAACATTTTCAATAATATTAATGTCTGGGCTTTGTGCAGGCAATTACATAGTAGAGACATTGTTTATTTGCTTCCAAGCCATGGTATGTCGAGATCGGTGAAGGGTGGCATTATCATCTTGAAAAATCTAAGGATGGTTACCAAAAATTTTCGTCACACCTGGCCAAATGTGTCCATCTAAGATATCTGTGTATTTTTGTGAATTAATATTGCCATCAACAGCAACTAAGGTCCAACTCCAACGTAGGTAATACACCCCCAAAACATGACACTTGTAACAACATTTGGTGTTCTACATGTCTCACCTAAACAGTATGATGACCACTGTTCACAGTCTTTCCGCCACACATAACCCTTGGTGCTTTTTCCAACCACAATTTGTGTCTCATCATAAAATATTACTTTTTTCCAAAAGTTTCCATCTGTTAAATGCAGTTTCGGTCTACACCATGCCCTTCTTTTAATACGGTTCACCCGAGATATTATAATTTTCTTCTTGACAATTCTTCTTTAAAATCCACAGTGCACCAATCGTCTTTTTACACTTGACTCACTTAACTTTACTGGTGTTCTGTCATTAAAATTATTTGTAATGCCACGTAAGTTTTTTCTTCGGTTACATTTTACAATACGTATCAGTTGTCTGTCAGATATGGCGCTGTACTTCCTGGGTCTTCCACTCCGCGGGTCATTTTCTACATATCCTCTCTGTCCGTAGCGTTTTAAAAACTTGTGCACGGAAGAACTATTAATTTTCAAATATTCTGCAATTTTCCTGCCACTTAATCCACCTTATTTTAAGCTAACGATAGTTTCTTTCGTGGTCGGTTTCAATTCTTTCCTACGCTCATTCACTGTTGCTAGCAGACGATATTGTAAACAAAAGAAGGATAACTCTTCCGAAAATTTATTACCGGTGTAAAGGATGCATGTCAGATTAGGCTTAATACACATATAAATTTTGTCCGTCTATCTCAGTAAGTTAAGACAATTTGCCAACCAGAAGGGTACAAAGGGAAAAACGGCAGCCATTGTGCGGAAACACTTTTGACCTGTGAGTGTAATTGATTAATAGATTACTATATGCTGTAAATTGGGATATAGATCTATTATAACGAAAGTTTTGCGTAAATCCGTTTGAAATCAAATCGAATTTAACGCAACATATTGATAAGTTTTTATATTACTGCAAACTCAAATTTAGATTTTTGGTAATTTTATCTGTAATTTTGCCGCGAAACTATTCTTGCAAAAAGTATTATGCATGCATAAATTTATATCCGTGTTCTAAGGGATATATATAATGATGTTTATCTAGAATAAAATTATATTGATATAGAAATGTATCTTGATTTTGACTTTTTGCTTATAATAAAACTATTATTATAGCAATTAATTAATATAGTCTTAATATGTACTAAATTCAAAAGTGTCTCATGAGTCAGTAATGGCTGGGCAAAAATACTTTTATTAAGAAAACTTCGTTTTATGTAGGTACTTATTAGATATGTTTTAATGTATCACACTATAATAAAATAATAGAGAAAGATTCATGTCGCATTGTATAGTCGACACATCATCTCATCTCCTTGATCATTTTTAAGCACGTTATTGTTCATCTGGCAAAACGTCATGGGGTCTTTCAGAGGAGGTCTTAAAAACCGACGATGCCTCCTTTCCCGGTAGGCGTGGCACGATACAGAAAAACTCCCTGTACATTGCCATGAGTGCACTGAAAAGGTAAAAATTTCTGCCACTTCACCTATAGCTAATGGCGTCTCGCTATAAGTGAATTATATTTGACTGGGAGGTAAAATTCCATTCAAATTAATCAATTCAATCAATTATGTTGCATCTCTGTGGTCGATATAGGTACTAACTATGAATGTAGTTAAAAATTGGAGGTGATCATCTACACTAAAATCAAAGATGGATTTTATTATTAATTGCTATTTCTCTTACACGTTTAAAAGGATTTGTATTAAAATAGTTTGATGTCAGATTTTTAATTCATTTTGGGATTTAATGATAATAATAATAATAATAATAATAATAATAATAATAATAACAACAACAACAACAACAACAACAACAACAACAACTATTATTATTATTATTATTATTATTATTATTATTATTATTATTATTATTATTATTATTATCATTATTATTATTTTTATTATTATTTTTATTATTATTGTTATTTATTTATTAATTTATTTATTTATTTATTTATTTATTTTATTTTATTTTATTTTATTTTATTTATCTATTTATTTATTTACTTATTCATTCATTTATGTATTTATTTATTTATTCATATTTATTTATTTTTTGGAAAATATCCATAAACCTGACATCAAGTTTTAGCTGGTAATCATGTTAATTCAGGTTATTTTAGGACGCATTTAAAACCAATAATTGTTTCTGAAACCATGGAACTGAAATATTGAATGACGGGTAAAAACATGGACTAAACAATAAGTGAATATCGTTGATATAAACCAAAAATAATAACGTTCTCATGTTACGGGACAGTTAAGAATTTTTTTTTTAAATACGTCAATTTATACTTGCTACATGTATGTTATTTGTTTGTATTAGCAACAGAGCATAGAGTTATCTCCCGTTTGTTTAGATGTGACACGGGTGAATAAACATTCATGTCAAATATGTATGTGTAGAAAGGAGATCATATTGAGAATATTGAATTATTTAGATTTACAGAGAATAATCAGAAAATATTCAGAATGGCTGCTTATACCGACGACGTGGAGGAATTGGCGATAAAAGTTGCAATGCGTTTTCGTCCAATGGTATCCTTATATCAAATGAAAATGGATAAATGGTAGGAGAACGTATTTATCGAAAGAGTACTGTAAACATAACACGCATGTGTGTGTGTGTGTGTGTGTGTGTGTGTGTGTGTGTGTGTGTGTGTGTGTGTGTTATTTCGTGTATATAACTTCCAGTAAATAAAAAAAGAATTGGCTATTGTAGCTTTTCCGTTGAAATTCTTACACCAGCATATCAATGTCCTTTGTAATTAAATTACTAAAGGAATTATCAAGAAAGAGAGATATTGAACATTGGAGGGGGATATATCCCCTTTAAAAAGAATTTCTGGTGAAAAACTTTGACTGTTTCGCTTTCGCGCATGCGTAGACGTGTCATATATGATTTCTGTATTATAAAAAGGGGTCTTTTTAAAGGTCACAATCGTTTTAAGCTCAACTCACTATAGCCAACTAATATTATAGAATGGCAAAGCTTGCGCCCGGGCTCCTATCGTCAACTTAAATCTGAAAGTTTAACTCGAATTGTGCAATGCTTTGTAAACATAGATGAAGCAGTTAGCGTGAGTTTTCAAATCATAGATTACCTGTAAATGTAGAAGGGCATGCTATCTATGGGACTTTTTTCAAATTTCATGTTATTTGGTGAATTGCAATGAGAATAAAATCTTTTGTGCACACTGTGTTGTAAATATTTTTTAGATCTCGTGTCCCATATTTAGTTTTAATTGAATTAACTTTGTTGCAGTTACTCAGTAGCCAGTACTTTGTGCTGTCAAAAATGTACAATTTGGCAAATTTTTTAACAGTCTAAATTTTTGAAATTTATTTCAAACTAAGGTCTGTTCCCTCATGCAAAGCATTCCTTAGCTGGATTTGGATTCATATAATTTCGGAACTTTAGATTCATTATTTTTCAACTGTTTGGCTTAAAATTTTTTATCTACCCCTAGTGTCACTGATGAAAAATGATTTTCCGAAATTTGCACATCTGGCATATCAAAATTTAGCAGGTATGTGTGCTATATATTTGCAGATGATTGATAAAAAAACCTGAAAATATGAATGTAAACGTATATCAATATGTAACTAATTACTACTGAAAACGTTTAATTATACCTTAACATCGCATTTAGAATGTAAGGGAACTTAATCAAAATGCAGAGAATATTGTGACTTTTTCTGATGGTAAATTAGATATTCAAGATCCGGTTGATAAAAAACCCAAGACATTCAACTTCAATCACCTGTACAATCCCAATTCATCACAGGTACCATTTTCTCACTCTCTCTCTCTCTCTCTCTCTCTCTCTCTCTCTCTCTCTCTCTCTCTCTCTCTCTCTCTCTCTGAATCTATCTGTCTCTCGCGGATGTTTTTATAAAAATCGCTCCATGTAAGTTTTCCTTGGTATCATGCAATACTGCCGAAAAATACAAAAAACAAGATGTTACATCGATAAAACTTTTGTTGTATTGATATGATCCAAGGTAACAATCATATCACCATTGAGGTAAATTAAAGTTTTCACTTATGTGGACTATGAGCGGGCTTCTAAGGTGAGAAAAAGCAAACATTACACCTATGGCTCAACTGTAATTTTATTTCAAACCATTTAATACAAAAACCACATAACCTCACCTCTTCCTCAACAAACATAACATTAACCACACCCCAATGCAAAAATCAACTATCAACAAGCACCCGATTCATCAATCAACCAAAAACTACAACTTCGACTCAAAAATGAACCACAAAATACACTAAATCATTATCAATAGCCCTAAACCTCAAACGCAGGCAAAAATTATATTACTTCCAAACAAAAAAATTAATGAAAATTAAAATAATAATAATAATAAAAACGACATTAAATCACTATCAACATAGCATGCCTCCGACTCAACAATAATACCACACAACACGCCTCCGACTCAACAATAATACGACACATCACGCCTCCGATTCAATATAATAATAGAAATCAACAACCATGAACGACATTAAATCAGTATCAACACAACACGCCTCCAAATCAACAATAATAGCACGCACCAACTAAACACGACATTAAATCACTAACAACACAACACGCCTCCGACTCAACAATTATAGCACGCACCAACTAAAAACGACATTAAATCACTATCAACACAATACGCCTTCGAATCAACAATAAAACCACACAACACGACTCGACTCAATAATAATAGCACTCAACAACCAAAAACGACATTAAATCACTAACGACACAACACGCCTCCGACTCAACAATAATACCACACAACACGACTCCGACTCAATAATGATAGCACTCAACAACAAAAAACGACATTAAATCACTAACAACACAACACGCCTCCGACTCAACAATTATAGCATGCACCAACTAAAAACGACGTTAAATCACCATCAGCACAACACGCCTCCGACTCAACAATAATAGCACGCACCAACTAAAAACGACGTTAAATCAGCATCAGCACAAAACGCCTCCGAATCAACAGTTATACCATACAACACGCCTCCAACTTAACAATAATAGCACGGACCAAATAAAAACGATATTAAATCGCCATCAGCACAACACACCGCCGACTCAACAATAATACCACAAAACATGCCTCCGACTCAACAGTAAAAGCACCAACCATTTTAAAACGACATTAAATCACTAACAACACAACACGCCTCCGAATCAACCAAAATACAACACAACATGCCTCCGACTTTACAATAATAGCACGCACCAACTAAAAACAAAATTAATCACTAACAACACAACACGCCTCCGACTCAACAATAATACCACACAACACGACTCCGACTCAATAATAATAGCACTCAACAACCAAAAACGACATTAAATCACTAACAACACAACACGCCTCCGACTCAACAATAGTAGCACGCACCAACCAAAAACGACATTAAATCACTAACAACACAACACGCCTCCGACTCAACAATAGTAGCACGCACCAACTAAAAACGACATTAAATTACTATCAACACAACACGCCTCCAAATCAACAGTTATACCATACAACACGCCTCCAACTTAACAATAATAGCACGCACCAAATAAAAACGACGTTAAATCACCATCAGCACAACACACCTCCGACTCAACAATAATACCACAAAATACGCCTCCGACTCAACAGTAAAAGCACCAACCATTTTAAAACGACATTAAATCACTAACAACACAACACGCCTCCGAATCAACCAAAATACAACACAACATGCCTCCGACTCAACAATAATAGCACGCACCAACTAAAAACGACATTAAATTACTATCAGCACAACACGCCTCCGAATCAACAGTTATACCATACAACACGCCTCCAACTTAACAATAATAGCACGCACCAAATAAAAACGACGTTAAATCACCATCAGCACAACACACCTCCGACTCAACAATAATACCACAAAACACGCCTCCGACTCAACAGTAAAAGCACCAACCATTTTTAAACGACATTAAATCACTAACAACACAACACGCCTCCGAATCAACCAAAATACAACACAACATGCCTCCGACTCAACAATAATAGCACAAACCAACTAAAAACAAAATTAATCACTAACAACACAACACGCCTCCGACTCAACAATAATACCACACAACACGACTCCGACTCAATAATAATAGCACTCAACAACCAAAGACGACATTTAATCACTAACACAACACGCCTCCGACTCAACAATAATAGCACGCACCAACTAAAAACGACATTAAATTACTATCAGCACAACACGCCTCCGAATCAACAGTTATACCATACAACACGCCTCCAACTTAACAATAATAGCACGCACCAAATAAAAACGACATTAAATCACCATCAGCACAACACACCTCCGACTCAACAATAATACCACAAAACACGCCTCCGACTCAACAGTAAAAGCACCAACCATTTTAAAACGACATGAAATCACTAACAACACAACACGCCTCCGAATCAACCAAAATACAACACAACATGCCTCCGACTCTACAATAATAGCACGCACCAACTAAAAACGACATTAATCACTAACAACACAACACGCCTCCGACTCAACAATAATACCACACAACACGACTCCGACTCAAAAATAATAGCACTCAACAACTAAAAACGACATTAAATCACTAACAACACAACACGCCTCTGACTCAACAATAATAGCATTCAACAACCAAAAACGACATTAAATCACTAACAACACAACACGCCTCCAACACAAAAGTAATAGCATGCACCAACTAAACCCGACATTAAAACACTTACAACACAACACGCCTCCGTCTCAACAATAATACCACACAACATGCCTCCGACTCAATAATAATAGCACTTAACAACCAAAAACGACATTAAATCACTAACAACACAACACGCCTCCAACACAACAATAATAGCACGCACCAACTAAACACGACATTAAATCACTAACATCACGACACACCTTCGACCCCACAATAATAGCATGCACCAACTGAAAACGACATTAAATCACTAACAACACAACACGCCTCCTATTCAACAATAACAGCACGCACCAACTAAACACGACATTAAATCACTAACAACACAACACGCCTTCCACTCAACAATAATACCACACAACATGCTTCTGACTCAACAATAATAGCACGCACCAACTAAACACATCATTAAATCACTAACAAAACAACATGTCTCCGACTCAACAATAATAGCACGCACCAACTTAAAACGACATTAAATTACTATCAACACAACACGCCTCCGAATCAACAGTTATACCACACAACACGCTTCTAACTCAACAATAATAGCACGCACCAAATGAAATTGACATTAAATCACCATCAGCACAACACACTCCCTACTCAACAATAATACCACAAAACACGCCTCCGACTCAACAGTAAAAGCACCAACCATTTTAAAACGACATTTAATCACTAACAACACAACACGCCTCCGAATCAAACAAAATACAACACAACATGCCTCCGACTCAACAATAATAGCACGCACCAACTAAAAACGACATTAATCACTAACAACACAACACGCCTCTGACTCAACAATAATACCACACAACACGCTTCCGAATCAATAATAATAGCACTCAACAACCAAAAACGACATTAAATCACTAACATCACAACACACCTTCGACCCAACAATAATAGCAAACACCAACTTAAAACGACATTAAATCACTAACATCACAACACGCCTCCTACTCAAAAATAATAGCACGCACCAACTAAATACGACATTAAATCACTAACAACACAACACGCCTCCGACTCAACAATAATACCACACAACACGCCTCCGACTCAAAAATAATAGCACTCAACAACAAAAAATGACATTAAATCAATCACAACACAATTCGCCTCCAACACAACAATAATAGCATGCACCAAATAAAAACGACATTAAATCACTAACAACACAACACACCTTCAACTCAACAATAATAGCACGCACCAACTAAAAACGACATTAAATCACTAACAACACAACACACCTTCAACTCAACAATAATAGCACGCAACAACTAAAAACGACATTAAATCACTAATAACACAACACGCCTCCGACTTAACAATAATAGCACGCACCAACTAAAAACGACATTAAATTACTATCAACACAACACGCCTCCGACTCAATTATAACACCACACAACACGCCTCAGACTCAACATTTATAGCACGCACCAACTAAAACCGACATTAAATTACTATCAACACAACACGCCTCCGACTCAATTATAATACCACTCAACACGCCCCCGACTCAACAATAACAGCACCCACCAACTTAACACGACATTAAATCACTAACAACACGCCCCCGAATCAACATTAATAGCACTCAGCAACCAAAAACGACATTAAATCACTAACAACATAACGCTCTTGAATTTAATTTTAACCATCGTAACACTTCCAGCCAACATTAAATTACTTTTAACACTACATGCCTCCGATTCAAACACCAAAATATTTGCTTACCATCCAAAAACCGACAAGATAAAGCTTTCAACAGACTATCCTCTAAATTCTCAGACTCATCCATCTTAACCATTATAGCTCAACTAACGACATAAAATCCCCATCACCAAACTTCCGACCTAATCTTTTTAATCACAAACGACACTAAATATCCATCAGCACGCCTCTTACTCAAGTTATCATAATATCATACCGCGTAAATTGAATATAATCACCATCAGCACGCCTCCGAATCAACCATTTTAAAAAGCTACCAAAATACAACATAAAAATCTCCATCAGCACGCCTCCGACTCAACCGTTAAAATTCAAACCAAAATACAGTATCCATCAACACACATCCGACTCAACAGTCGTTACACTTAAGATAACACCAATAGCAAAATAAAATCTTTATCAACACGCATCCGACTCAACCTTCATTACACTAAGCACACAACCAACAATATTCATTTATCTTGAAATAAACTCAACCATTTTATCACTAACACGAAATAAAGAGATAGCGACCAATATGACTGCAATCATTAAATTGGGTTACGATGATGTTTTTAATTGAAGGAAAAAATATTTGAAGATTTTGGAACTGACCTAGTAGAGAGTTTTGAAAATGGATTTAACGGTGCAGTAATTGCCTATGGTCAAACAGGGACAGGAAAGTCGTATACTATTTTTGGCCAGGAAGAAACGCCAGGTATTTAAAAATATACACCCAAGACTTCTAACTGCGTAGTAGAATCAAGTTCGTGGCATTTTGTTTATATGGACATTTATAAGGAATATATCGCCGTATGTACTCAAAATCATAAAAAGACCAAAAATTCCATTTTTAGTTACAAAAAATGGTTTATACTAATAATTTTAGACATGAAGATATAGGTAATTTAATTTTTGACAGATTTCATTATACCCAGGTTACCATTAAACTTATCTATGTTAATTTTCATCTCCATGTCTACCTGCTTCCCAATTAAACTCTGTGCTCAGTTAATTTTGTTTGTATGATAAAGCAACAGTTTGTTACTTAGCTGTACTTAACAAATGTCTTCAATTGTACACAACATGATAAAAAGTAGTCATTATTCATAAAATAATTGCATAATCAAGATAATGATGGTGATGATTGTTATGATGATGATGATGATGATGATGATGATGATTTTTATTACATGTATTAGTAGTAGTAGTGGTTGCGGTAGTGGAGATGGTAGTCAATTTTCAGAGACGTGGATGTTTATAGTTGTTTTTTCTTTTCTTTTAATAGGTCTCTGTCCACGATTTATAGAAAATCTGTTCAGTAGAGTTGAAAATTCACAATCTGATGATGTCAGTTACCAGGTTAGAGCGTCTCTCTCTCTCTCTCTCTCTCTCTCTCTCTCTCTCTCTCTCTCTCTCCAAAAGAGAGACCAATCTCGAAAAATTATTTCCTGATTTCTTAGTTAATTTGTTTTACTTGTTTTGTATGAGACCTTATATAAAGTGTGTATCTTAATAGTAGATGTAGAAACAAAACCAACACTCATGGCTAAATAGTGCATAAAATGAATATTGACGATATGTTGTTTCAGCATTTTCTCAAAATTCCACTTATTGCACATGATATTTTAATAATTTAGCATAGGGCATGCTATAACGAAAGCGTTGCTCTAAATTGTCAGAATAAACAAATATCTTTTTGTAAGGAGATTGAGGATCATCATTGAGGTTAAACCATGTACTCCAATTTGTCAAATTATTAGATAATTAGACAATACAAAATTACTTTTTTGTTTTTAGAACTTCAATTTCACAAAACACTACCTCATAAACCATTAGCTTAGTTTGTTTGTGCGTAGATAGTTTATGTGACTACTTATTAGATGTGCACTGACTGATCCAGACAATAATTATCGAAGATCTTACCCTAATCTCAAATTTTTCAGAAATTGGGAAAATATGAATAGTGAAAATTGGATAAACCTTGTACGTAATTTTTAACGTCAATTTCACAAACTTCTAAATTATAATCTGTAAGCAATTTGGTTATAGATTATTTAAAGGTTCCTATATTCAGTGTATAAAGCCAGTCCTGGTTTTAATTATTACGTGAACGGTCATCTGATCTAAATTGCCATTTATTGGGATGGTGCAAAAAGAAAAAATTACGAGACCGCTTTATAAACAAATACTTTACAAAACATGACGTTCTGGACTGGTAGTACATTTAGTTCATATTTCTCACTATAGAGCGTATATTATAGTTCGATCCTTACAATAACTGACGAGTTAAACCCGGCAATACAAATGTCGAGAAATTGACGTTCTTAAAGAGAAAGAGATAATTATTTTACTTTTTTTATTACCAGGCTACCATTAGTGTTTATGAAATATATAACGAAGCAGTCAATGATTTGTTGGTAGAAAGGAAGAACGCTGTACAATGCCATATTCGTCAGAGTAAAAATGCTGGGTTTTATGGTAAACATGTTTTTAACAATAAGGAAATAGTATTTCCTCACAGTACCTTTCAACAATTATGTTTGAAAATACAAGGGCGTCAAGTTTCATTGGACTTGTTATTAGGTCTCAGCTTGTTAATTTCCTAATAAAGATCCACATATCAAGGTAGACGACGTTAGCAGATTCGCATTTTGTATAGAATCAGAAGTCCCCCAACGGTCACTTCAAGATCGCAATTGATGATTCTCATATGATACTCTTCATGGTTTTGACAGTTCCATTCCATCGGTGGGTCTTAAACGAGGATAATATTTCATGTTAAAATCACTACCATTATCATGGTCAAAATACCTACTAGCTTTAAAACCACCGACTTTACCATAGCTATCTTCGAAAAAAATTAATCCAGCAACAAGTAGCAGTAAAGCGCTTTTACCATCCGTGCTGTCGGTTAAAATAGTTGGTAGCTAGCACAAGCAACTTGCGTGAATATTATTTCTAACGCAAGAGACATTTAGGTCTCTGTGTGTCAATCGTGCAAGTATATAGTTAAAATGAATCCAACAGGCACTTTAAATCATACAATAGTCTTGAAAAAACCGAAAGTTTAGCGCACGTTTATAGATCTTGATAGGTAACCGGTTTCCTGCACGTCCAAAAGCTACATTTTGTGCTAACAGTAAGGATACATCCTTAAAAAGGGAATATGCCGTAGCATGTTTCGAAATATTTCTAAAATCAATGATATTTTTTCAGGAATTCACGTCAGATAAGTGTATTAGACAAAGGATTGAGTGTAAGAAGAAATATAAAAAATGTAATATTAAGTTATATTGAGTGCTAGCACAGCACTGATTTTTACACCCCAGTAAGGGGGGGGGCTACATTTATAGATATCAAATCGCATCAGACAAGATCACCTCAATATCCAACAATGCAAATTTTTAAGTGAATATAATTTGATTTTATCAATAAATATAAATATAAATTTCTACGAAGGTAAGTTTTTATATTATTTTAGCGTTTTGAACGTAATTTATACTTATTTTTTATGAAAACATTTTTCTATACACATATATTTTTGTTTTGTGATCAATATTTGTAATTATAATTAATTTTTTTATAAATACCCATCTCTTTTACACTAATAAATTGTATG
This sequence comes from Tegillarca granosa, assembly GCA_029721355.1. Taxonomy (NCBI): domain Eukaryota; kingdom Metazoa; phylum Mollusca; class Bivalvia; order Arcoida; family Arcidae; genus Tegillarca; species Tegillarca granosa. The sequence continues at coordinate 15,563,933 of CM056599.1, forward strand.
TTTTTGAATATTTAAAATATATCATGTCAAAGGTGAAGATGTACTTTTTTATTTGGGTTGTATGATCACGATTTTATTAGCTAAAATAGGTATTCACGATGAAGGTGTGAAATGTTATATTTTATCTTTCAATCTTTTACATGACCTTCTTGTCACGTGTAAGAATGTCTAAGAATCTACAGACGTTTGTTCTTTGGACTGCCGCAATCATAAATCCACTGTACTTTTTTTAGTTCAAATTGTCTATTATGTTAAAAGGCAAGACGAATTGAACTTACAAAAACAAGATGTAAATCAAAAATTAATATTTTAGAATATAACTTGTTTGTTTTGAATCCAAAGTCTATGTAAAAAATGAACTTAATATGGGTTAATCAGAATGTGTAAATTTTCAGGTTTTATCAAAAACCGTTGCTGTTAGGGTTCATTTTGAAATAATTTCAGGCTTTTGTAACATCATTATTTATTTAAAATACCTTGATAATAATATTCCTTAATTTCAAAACAAACTTTTTTACAGAAAACAATTGTTAAGATTAAACGGCTCCCGACAAAAAAGCATATCAAATTTGTGTTAATATTAAGGGTGGCTGAATAGTTAATTTTTTTTTTTTTTTTTTTTTTTTTTTTTTTTTTTTTTTTTTTTGGTAAAGACCCCCGGACAAATAAATGGAAAGATAGTTAGTGATGTTATTTCGTGTCGTCATTTACAAGTGCACTTGAATTATAAACAGTGATATCATTGCACACACAAAGCAGATAAGAAACACTACATAGCAAACATGAAATTTTGTCTAATTTATACTTTAGGTTCGTTTAAAAAATAAATGTTTTGTAAAAAATAAATAAATAAATCAAATAAAGAGTTGATGAACTGGTTTGATGGAATTTTTCTCTAATTTTTCTATTTTTTCTCGTGATTTTCAATACTTTTTTTAGTTTCACTAAGCAATCGACAAAACAATATACAGGAAACTATTAACCAACCTGCAACTCAAGACTCTGCAAAATATACGTTATGCATGCTAAGAAAGATAAAAAAATATTAATATTATCATTTTTTCAGTGACAAACCTAACTTTTGAGGTCATCAATAGTTATAAACAAGCGTCAAGAATTCTTGAGAGAGCACTGAGGAATAGAACTGTTGCGGCTACGATGATGAACTTTAACAGCAGGTACCTTTTAAGATCATATCTGTAAAGAAAGTCGATGTCAAGTTTATCTGCTCCCTATATCTGTAAATATTCTTTAACTAAAGTGTAGAAAACATGTCAAAACGGATATTATATTCGTTTCCAGCAATGAAATTACAACATTCTTATAAAAAGGGTTTTTTTGGTACTTCTACTAAGGGTTTGTGCAAAGGTAGGAAGAGAAGTTGTTTGAATATATAACTAACTTATAAAAAATATTAATATTATCATTTTTTTAGTGACAAACCTAATTTCTGAGGTCATCAATAGTTATAAACCACACTTTCCGAAATGTGCACAACTGGCACATCAAAATTCAACAGGTATTTGTGTTATATATTTACTACTCCTGAGCGGGTGCCGCTGCTGGTGGAGTAAAACTCCCCGAGGGTATCCATAACTCAGTAGGCAGTACTTTGTGCTGTCAGAAAATGTACCATTTAACCAAATTTTCAGCTGCCTTAAATTGTAAAATTTGTTTAAAACAAAGGTTTGTTCTCTCATGCAAAGCATTCCTTAGCTGGATTTGGATTAATATAATTTTGGAACTTTAGATTCATTAATTTCCAACTGTTTGGCTTATGATTTTTATTATCAAACTTTTCGGTTTCAGTGTCACTGATGAGGAATGAATTTCCAAAATGTGCACATCTGGCACATCAACATTCAACTGGTATTTGTGTTATATATTATATGCAAACTATTACAGAGGTCATGATCTTAAAAAATGATATACCAGTATGGTACATGTTATATTATATATCATATGAATATTCAGTATTATGTGAAAATAATTGCACATTGTTTATGCAAATTATTTATGGAAAATATATATTCTTAAAATGTACCTTATAGCAAAATCTCCAGCCGTCTTAATGTTTTAAATTTATTTAAAACTAAAGTTTGTTCTCTGATGCAAAGCATTCCCTAGCTGATTTGGATTCATATAATTTTGGAACATTTGATTCAGTAATTTTTAACTGTTTGGCTTATTTTTTTGTCTATCAAGCTTTTCGACCGCTATTGTCACTGATGAGGAATGCATATGATTTTCCGAAATTGTGCATATATGGCACATTGGAATTTAGCAGGTATTTTTGTAAACTTAGTCAAAATCATCATGCTTCTTTTCTAGTAACACAACCGATTTCAGAATGGGTCCCTTATCTATCCCACCTTTTTGTTTAATCTGTATGATAACACTTGTACTGTAGAATATTGAAAGTTTTCTTAAAAATTTTAATTCCTGGCCTTTTTGTTATTGTAGCCTACCTGAAAAAAATCTGATGCAGCATATATATTCTTGGCTTTCGTTTAGTTCACTCTACATGCTTAAGAATAGCTTTACCTGACAATTCTGACCGTGTATTACATTTGAGTTACACCTTACATTTGCATAATGTTGGAAAGGTGTCTTATTTGAGTATTTAATGGAATTTTACTTGGTTGTTCGAATTGCTGTCTACCTTTCCATCACATCACACAACAGTCAATTTAAGAGGTTTTTAAACTTCATTACTTAAACTTTTTAATCAAAATTCAGTAAATACATTACATTGCTAGATGCGGCAGAAAATTCCTTGAACAATATTTTATTTGTTATTTTTTGTTCCAAAATAAAAAGATACATTTTTAAAATGCATGTTTATATGTCTGAACATATTTTCTATAGCTTCTTTAAAAAGTATTTTTTTTTTTGTCTGTATTGTAAGGTACAAATTCAACTCTAGGCGCCTCTTAACCTGATTAAATGCCAGTGACCGGTATATACTAAGACTCTACCTGGAAATGGAAAGCGCTTCATAGCTAACTTTTAAACAATATAAACTCATTTCTGGAAACCATAGTAATTACGTATTACGTATTATATATAATTTAATTGGAAATATTGTTTACGGACCTGTTAAGTTTGGTAACTTTTTACGGACAAACGGTTGTACAGTTCTGTAGACAATAGGGCTCCAGACAAAATTACCAATCAAATTTATGTGAAATTAAGTATTGCTAAATAGTTAAGGTTTTTATATTTTGAACATAACCCATGACAAATAAATTGAAAAGATAATTATGATGTTATTTCGTGCCATCATTGACAAGTACACTAGCAGTGTAAACGGTGAAATCATTGCGAAACAAAGCAGATAAGAACCACTTTACATTCAAATTGTGTTTAATTTATACTTAAGGTTTGGTATATAAAAATGAATGTTGTGTAAAAGTTGTTAATGAACTGGTTTCATGGAAGATGTTCATTGAATTTGTCTCATTGTGATATTCAATATTCATTTGAGCATAACTAGGCAATCTACTAAGCAATATACACCAAGCAATCAACCAATTCGCATCTGAAGGTTTTGCAAAATCTATCTTATATAGGTGAAACTGACATTCTTTAATAAAACATTACTTATTGTGTATTTTTTTATTTAGCCGAGGCCATTTGATTGTTGAATTTCAAATGCAGAAGGTTAGAACAGAAGGCACAAAGAAAATGCAATTATTCACAACTTTAAAGTTTGTTGATTTGGCTGGAAGGTAAAGTTATGTATTTAAATGATTATATTTGGATTTATAAGTGTGACAGTGACTTGCATGCATGATTAAATGGCATAAATAAACTCGAAGACTTTAACTTATGATGTAAAGCTTTTTTTCCAAAAAAAAATTAATACGCTGGTTCTATTTGTCAGATAATATAAACAATGTTTTATTATTTGCCAGTATTTTTTTTTTCAAAATTATAAAAAATAGGTCAAACTGAGTCAAAAATTGGCAGTGAAGGCTTTCGAGTGGTAAAACTAAGAGATTTAACAACAAATGCGTATTTTAAGTTGATCGTCGGTTTTTCGTCATTTTGTGAAATAGACTAACCTGAAATGGGACAAAAAATTTATTTCTAAGCAAGTTATTACAGAATTGCTAGAAAGTAAAACCACATGATGAGAATTAAGTGGGGTTTTTTTATTTGCCACAATGATTTATCTATTGACTTTCTTTATTATTATTTTTTATTTATTATTTTTATTTAAATAGCTTTTATTGAAATCGGTGCAATTGTATAACAAATGCCTATTCAGACTAATCATTGGCGTGGTGACATTTAGAGGAATTGAAGAAAATATGAATACAGATAAATCTGTTTTCATATTTTCTTCAATTCCTCAAAATGACACCACAAATTTGTTTCTCAACAAATATCTTATGATAGTTGTTTTGTGAAATACTTGAACGTCCGTTTAAGTATTTATTAACAAAATTGTTTTTAAGTTATTGCCGGCATGTTGTTACAGCTGTTCATAGAGAGAAAGGCATTCATTTAAACACTGACCTTTCTGTTGGTATGCGCTCGTTATTTATATGTTTATGTAATAATTGAAGCAACTATGAAGTAAATGAACAGTGTCGACTTTTCTGATTGTTTTTGTAATAGGAAATATCTAAGTGGGATTGTTATGTTTTAAATAAAGTATTTTAAAATAAAGTTTGCGATTCAACTATAAACTGTTTCCTTTTTGATAATTTTTCTTGTTAGATATATTCAGTCTCAGACTTAACATATGCTTCAATAATCTGTGCTCATAATATGTTCTTAGCCTGTCTTGTTTCCTTATTATGTTCTTTTCTCTTTTTTTACTTTACTTATTGACTTTTTGAGGTTTCTATCTTAAATGTTTGTATGTGATAATATGTTCATGTGTATTTAGTGAGCGAGTATCTAGTACAGGTGCGACAGGAGACCGACTTAAAGAAGGTGCTAATATAAACAGATCATTGTCTAGCCTTGGAAATGTGATTTATGGTGAGTAAAACGTGCATATAATGTCATGTTTGACATGTCATGCTGATAGTTTCGTTTTTTAAATAAAGATTGAATACATATAAAAGTGTGGATTTGCATACATGTATATACTCGTTTGATATGTTTAATGACAGTCTTTTTTTAAATGTTTTATTCGTTTTTTAAAAAAACACTAATATGATATGAAACAGTTGAAACAAAGATTATCTTAACACCCACATAAAAAGATATACAAAATTTCAATATGTATAATAATTTATAAAAATTTTAAATGTGAAAAACAAGAGCCATTTTTTTCTAAAGCGGGTATCACTGAAGGTCATATAAGCTTATGTTTGTGTGCGTATGCGAGCGAGCGTGCGTGCTTGCTTGCGTGTGTGTGTGTGTGTGTGTGTGTGTGTGTGTGTGTGTGTAAGTTTGCGTCGTTTTGTAACCCATTTTACGACTAGTCCTCTGAAACTGATGGACAGGTTTCAATGAAGCATGTATGGGCGGGTGCAATTTTATTGTATTCATGGCGTTGTCATTGCTACCAAAACTAGATCATGGTGATCTAGGGGTGCAAACTTTTTTTAAAATCTCCAAAACCAATGGTGAGAGAAGACTTCTGATATTTGGCTATTCTAAAAGCCTATAATTTGTTAGTTTCTTGAAATAAAGTAAAAAAACTAGTTACGCGTTATCGCTTTTAATTTAAAACAAAATCGTAAAATTGCTCAAATTATTATACCCTGGCTGTTTGAACAGATAACTACATGTGGTTTTAAGTTTTATTTTCTTGAAATGACCTTAAAATGGGATCAAGATCAAAGATTTGACTTTTTGTAGTTTCTCGGTATAAGATTACAGACTATAAGATATAGGTTAAACCAATACCTTGCAATATGATTAGCACGACACAATCTAACAAGATACCAAGATATGGAACTATATGATAATCTATTTAAGAGTTTTTTTTCCAATAATTGATGTATTGGCATGTATATTAGAGTATTGTATGTATTGTAATGTCAATTATTTTGATTTATCATTTAATTAATTGGGTCAATGGTCATATCTATATATAATTGCTGAAATAGTTATCTTTAAAACTATTTACTTTTTACAGGTTTGTATATAGAAATATTGTAGGTATTGATATGACAGGATTTTAATATATGTTTTAAGGTCTTACGTACAACCATCAAGGTCATAGCTGCATAAGAATATTAATATATGTAATTGTCTGAAAAACTATAAGCTTTTTGATAAAGACTTTTATATTAAAATAGTTTAGGATATGATATAATCATCATTTATATGGTTCAAGGTTATAGGTTTGGGGAGGTTAGAACTGCATTAGAACACTGAAATAGTTAATTATCTTGAAAATTATTAACTTTTCGTATAAGTACATGTATATGTACTCAGAATATACGTATATGTATCTCAGAATATTGTAAGCATTGCTATGGCGATCTTTTTGATATATGATTTAAGATTATAGGTTCAAAGGTAAAGTCCAAAAGTACAATGCTGCATAAGAAGACTGATGTTTAATTATCTTGAAAACTATAATTTTTTGTATAGGCATATATATATATATATATATATATATATATATATATATATATATATATACCTGCAATATTATATGTATACTGCGATATATGATTTTAGGTTAATGTTCAAAGGTCAAGGACATAACTGCATTAGTGTACTGAAATGTTTAATAATTTATTGTACTTCAGTTACTACACATTTTAGTTATTTATTAATAAACTTTGACTTGATATTTCTTGATCGTTAACGGTAAAAGACAGTGAAAAAAGATCTTGAAGAAGTTGATTAAAATATGGTATCCGCTTGACTTGACATAAATTATTATTGGCAATTTTAATCTACAAACAAATACCTTTAATATCTTGTTTAGTAATTAATAGTTATACCTTCTTTACATACTAAGTGTTGTAAATAAGGGCTCTCTCTCTCTCTCTCTCTCTCTCTCTCTCTCTCTCTCTCTCTCACACACACACACACACACACACACACACACACACACACACACACATTTTTATTGTACTAACTAAAACTCAACTTAAAAGCAGTAGTAGACCAACCAAATCCGATATAATTTTTTTTCTCAATAGACTGCCTTCCTGAAATCTCTTAAACATTACGAATACGAGTCCTGATTTTCAATTAGAAGTATTTTGACGAATTGCTTGAATTGAAACTAGTTATAAATTAGTATTTCCTTTAAAAAAGCATTACATACATAAAATAAATACACTTGCATATGCTTTTTTCAATATAGGAGACTAGTTGATGCACTGTTAGTTTTATTTTTTAAGTTCAAAGAAACGCGTTTAGGTAACTCCACTTTTTAATAGGTTTAACAGTTAGCATGTTGTTCTGTTTCATTTTATTCGAGGCCAGTCATTTAAAAAATAATTTTATTATCAATATTCTTATTTTTATGACTTATGTTGTTGAGGTATTTTCTTCTCCTTTATTGTTTGTTCGGTATGCTTGGTTTATCTTTAATATTCATCACAAAACAAACGTTTTAGAGGCAAATCTTTAAAAATCTTATTATTATATTCCAGCATTATATCAAAGATCACAAGGAAATACAAAAGTTATTGGTAAGTACTTAAAAATCCATAGAAGAATGAGTAAAAATTGTTTTTTGCGTATTTTGACGTTTCTTCTTTTTCTTCTTTTTTTTAATTAGTTTGGCCATTATTTAACGATTTCAGAATATATTATTTCACACATAAATATCTTATTAATTTAAATCAGAGTTATCTGCAATCAATTTTATTTCTATTTCAACCTAAAAGAGTTAAGCATCAATCAGGATATAGAGAATATAGAGAATGTAGTTTTTGGTATGGCGAAGTAAACCAAATAATAGGAGGAAAACAAACTTACAAGCTTTGTAACATAAGGATTTCACCGATTTCGGTTGGAACCTAGGTAGTGATTTTTTAGTCTAAAAATAAAATTTTATTGGGGGTCCCTGACTTCAAATCAAATGTTTTGTTATTATTCCATTCAAGCAAACATATAAGCATAATGTTTGTTTTTTAATTTCAGTTCCCTATAGGAACTCTGTTCTGACTAAACTGCTCAAAAACGAAATTGGTGGAAACTGCAAGACAATTATTGTATGTATTAATTGCTAAACATCCTGCTCTTTTTTATGTATTTTTAAATCTTTTTCTAATAATGCGTAAAAATTAGAGTAAAACCTTAGAAGAGACTTGCTCATTTCCGAAAATGGTGTTAAAAAAAGTAAAAGATATACGCTTATTACTGTGTGCTTTTCTGGTGAAAGTGCAAAGCGTTATACCGTTGAATGAGCATTTCCATTTCAGAGTTGCATTTTCCACAATGCCTTTAACAGCAGATATAATTTGTGTTAAATGTATACTTAGTTAAATAGTTTTTCTTCAACGATAAATTTATGCCATAAATCCGGTGTTAACGGGTGCATTAGTGGCAAGTGTACACTATTTTTTTAAAGCACGATGATATTACAATTTTAAAATCATTTGAGGACAGTATTTTATGAAACTGATGTACATGCGATCATATCTGCTTTTTATTTTAGTGTGTTATTTCAAGTAAACATATTAATGTAAATTAACAAAAAATTCATCATACGCGTGTCGTAAGTCAAAGAACTCTATAATGTTGACCCTTTATTGTTATGTTGTATTAAACTGGAATGCAAAAAAAACTTAAACTTGATGATAAGCTATATTTTATTCGTTAGGTGGATTTTATTTTGTATAACAATGTTTATCTTTCTAGATATGTACAGCAAGCCCTGTAGATTTTAGTTTTGACGAAACATTGTCTACGCTTAGATATGGTAAGCCTTTTGTATATAAACTAACACTATGGCATTTATTTGCCAAGTTACTAATTGGATAAATGTTTTGAATCAATCCATATTTTTAAGTTCTGTAGTTTTTATTTGTTTATTCCTCTTTGCTATTTTTATTAAAGTTGCACATGCACATCTAATATTATCTTCATCAAGTTAAACATCCTCATGTATTAATATGAGTTACTTTTAATAACTGTGTACGTAAGTATGTTTTTCAATTATTTATTCAAGCATTTAATTCAAAGTTATGGAGGTGATGTTGCAAGTACATTAAAATATATCCTCTTTGCTTATATATTCAAAGTTATGTATTAAAGAAAAAATGCAGGCATAAGTTTTTTTATAATTGGCAAAAATGACACGTCCGACTTTTCGGAATTCGATTTGACATTTGTACAGTATATTTAAGACTCTTTGAGTTTTAATACATTTAAAGAGTAAATGGAAACATCTTCCTTTACCTCCTCATTTTGTCTTTCATCAAGTAACACTTTCACAAGATTCTATTTTCAAATAAAAAATATATATATGATCTTATGATTTCTCTGTAAAGATCATTTTATCTTAGTTTTCTTTAAAAATTAAAGATTTTGTTATGGCAAATTATACTTTTTCTAACATTCTTATTGTACTAAACGTAGTTTATAACTTTAGTCTTGTAAATTTTTGTCTCATTTTGTTGCAAATTGTTTATCAATTATTGCAGCAAGTAGATTAGCATTTGTCAAGAATCAGACTAAAATCAATATGACAAAATTGGATGAGGCAGAAAATGAAAAACTGACGAAGCTTTTAACAGACAAAGAAACGAAAAAAGAAGATAGAGGTATAGTGAATTAAATCTAATATGCTTGTGTCCGTTTTTATACTTTATCTTGTGTTAGCGGGAAAAAATCTGCCAATCTGCTCATGCTACATGTGTAATATCACAAGTCATTGCATTTAAATATTTTTGGAACTACTTTCGAATAAGGTCTAATAATATGTAATGTTCTGATCAAATATCTTTCATCTTTAAAGTTACTGCAAAACAGGTGCTCCCTGCAAAATGCAGATATGATTTTGTATAAGAATTTTATATAAAACAAATTTTTACGATCTTTATTAAACCAGTTGCAATTTCAAGATACCAGACAGAATTCTTAACGTTTGAAGTAATGAAAAATATGAAGGATGTGTTTAAAAGTCTAGTGGTCATTTTCATACGATTACAATTTTTATAACATTTGATACGTGTACCATAGTTGATTATTTATCTTTTATCACTTTTTAAAAAAAAATACAAAGAAACAAAATCTATTAAGGGCGAGTTTATGCATATTGTCTTCATATCCATTAGTAATATTTTTAGAGAAAATTTTAGCATAGTTCGTTCAAAAAAGTTTTAAGGGCTGTTGCCACTTTATATTATATCCCTAGAGGAAAATCTATAAAAAAAATTCAGTTAGGATAAAATTGTCCTCAAGTGATATGTTGTTACATGTTTTTGTATGTAGTATTTTATGTTAAATGTTAAATAAATATAATTAAGTATAATTATGTCTTTAGTTTCATGTTTTACCCCCACCATCTTTATTTTTACAAAGAAAAGACACATAAATTAAAAGCCATTATTATCAATTTAAACCGTTATTAATGTATTTATTCTTCAAGATTTTAATTGTATTTCTAGATAAGAAGGTTGAAGAACAAATCAAAAGACAGAAATCAGAGGTATGTAAAATTTATTTTTGCTACTATCAACACTATAAAAGGTTACTAAAGAAGAATTCTATATATATTTCACAAATACCAGTTGAATGTAGATGTGCCCGATGTACACAACTCGGAAATTCATTCCTCATCAGTGACACTTAGACCGAAAAGTATGATAATGAAAAACATAAGCCAAACAGTTGAAAATTAATAAATCCAAAGTTCCAAAATTTTATAAATCCAAATCCAGATAAGGAACGCCCTGCATGAGGTAACAAACCTTAGTTTTTAAACAAATTTTAGAATTTAAGGCAGCTGAAAATTTTGTTAAATGGTACATTTACTGACAGCACAAAGTACTGTCTACTGAGTTATGGATACCCTCGGGGAGTTTTACTCCACCAGCAGCGGTACCCGCTCAGGGGTAGTAAATATGTAACACAATTACCAGTTGAATTTAGATGTGCCAGATGTGCACATTTCGGAAATTCATTCCTCATCAGTGACACTTAGACCGAACAGTTGGATAATGAAAAACATAAGCCAAACAGTTGAAAATTAATGAATCCAAAGTTCCAAAATTTTATAAATCCAAATCGAGCTAAGGAACGCCCCGCATGAGGGAACAAACCTTAGTTTTACATATCTAAGTAATAGAATAAAATGGATCTATGTTATTTTCTTGACTTTTTTTCTTCTTAAAACTATTGTGTTTATTGTGTGACTCTTTATAGAATAACTGTATGTAACAGTTTAATGGGACGAATGTGTTCACCCACAACGTATACGTACAACCTGTATTATATCAGAAAAAAATCATTAGATTCATTTTCAAATATTCGGTTCAACATGCATGTAAGGTTTGTTAAACAAGTGGACGTTGTAATAAAGACATTATTCACCTTGTTGTAAGACAACATTTATTTAATGGACTAGATTTCAGGAAATTTTTTTCTAGTAATCTTAGTTCGCCCACAATGTACAACCTGTATTATGAAAAAATTAAAAGATTATTTTTTTTTTTTTTTGAAAATATTTTCTATTTTTTTCAACCCAACATGCCTGTACGGTTTGCTAAATATCTTACTTATAAACCCGTTCTAAGCATTTCATACAGCTTTTCTTGCAATACTTTAAAGTAAGTTTTTGTTACGCGATATATTTGTTTCCCGTAAAGCATCTTTTAACTATAGACACGGAGAACCTATACTGTAATTAAACATGTGAACATTGTAACAAAAGCATTATTCACCTTAATGTACCTGCAAAATATAATGCTGTACGCAACCTTTATTTAAAGGACTTAATTTTATAAAAATTATTCATTTTTCTAGTAATCTTCTTTCTAACGGAAAATTATATATTTCTATTTACAATATGATAGCGCTGAATTTGAGATTTCCTACTGTTTTATGATTTAAGTATTTAAAGAGCCTTCGTTATTATTTTGACAATTTTTGATTTTTTTTTTTATTTTTGTGTATAGTTTTTTTTTTTTTCAGGTAAGATACGTCATTTATTTTCTCGTTCTGTTTGATGGTAGATAAACATGCGCGCTAGGCCACTCTTCTGAAAGAGCCAAATTGGTATATATCCTGATGCCTTCAATCAATTGACTGAAATTGTTCTGTTATTTTAAAATTATTTTTGTATTATTATTTTAGATTGGTTCAGATCAGAAACCAAACATTGACTTGACAATAAAGGAGAAGAAAATCCCATGGAAAGTTAGCATCGGTTTTTGCTCATTTTTATTTAAAATTAATGTTTGCAAAGCATTTGAATAAATTAAGTGGATGTAAAAAAACGAAAAAAACAAAAGCACTTATCAGTTTAAAAAAAATAATCGCAAAACTGTATTTTTAAATAACTTTACAATCGTTTGTAGATCATGATATCATAATTTGACTTCTTTAAATAAACATAAATAGCGAACATTAATATTGTAGATGATGTGCATGTAGTCTTGGTTTTTTGAACAGTCAGCATAATCAACACTGTTTCACATGTTTTTCAAGGATAATTTTAATAAGCTTGACTGTCATTAAATTTTTTTCAATATTTTGTCAACTATTCGTTGTTTTTCATGTAATATTTTTTTCATGATGATGTATATTTTTAAATATTCTTTTTGAAGGATGAAGACAAATTTCTCAAAATGGACGACAAAACGCCACATCTTTTGAATCTGCATGAAGACTCGACAATATCGGGGAAAATATTTTATCCTATCGAAAGAGGTAGTTTTTAAATAAATATTTTTTACAAAACTAACCATATTTTTAACTAACTTTCTCTTTGAATGTTTACTTATTTTATTTTTTTTCAAAGAAAATAATTTGGAATGTTTTTAATATGTATCATAAAGAAAAACAATATCTTTTAGGAAAAACCGATGATGTAATCTAAGTATCAAGAAAACTATAATCTATACATTAGCTAAAACTTTATTTTCAGCCAACATTTTTGTTGCTTTCTTTGTCTAATAACATAATTGATTTATGTTTTGACTCTTTATTTTGAAAACAACTACTAACCTTGGAAACATGGTGTTTTTGTAACACTTATGTTTATTTAACACACTTGTGTTTATTTAACAACTCAAGTTTTGCTGTTTTCTAAAATAACACTATTATATTTGAATATATACATGTTTCATTTATGATTTTCCTACCCGGAGTTGAGTTTGATAACCATTGTTCATCCTGCTTGTCGAATGTATCGTTTTGGTTTTGTGATCTTGATACGTTACACGTTTTCATTTAATTTGAATTTCACAGGATCGAAGATTACTGTAGGAAACCCAAGGGATACATCTGAAAACCCAGATATTGTACTTCTTGGGCCGAGGTATGTACATGTGTAAACGATTTTGTATCTAAACGGTAATATTGTTATAGCTTTTTTGCAATATTTGCTTGCCTATCATGCTACAAACGTAAAATAACTAGCTAAATAATACTAAACAAAGACAAAAATTTGAATTGTTTAACGTCTTGAGCATCGTTTCATTTTTTTATTATAGTATTTCTATTCGACACGCTGTAATGCAAAATGAGGAAGGGACTGTCAACGTATTACCATTGGAAGGAGATGTGTATATAAATGGGATGAAGATAAGAAAAACAAATACGCAATTACAACACAACGATAGGTAAAAATACTAAACTATATCACAAGAACAGTAGTCGAATTTAAAAAAATAATTCCGATTCTCGAAGCAAACTGCTAACAAAAAGTTGTTGATTCAAATATATTGCAAGCCTAAGCTTATCAGGGCTCTCAAAAATTGATGGCCGCAATCACAAAGCATTGAAAAAATGCTGTCTCTGTATCCAAACTTACACTGGATATGTTAGATTTCCAATAGTTACATGTTACTTTTATTCTCTTATTTGTTTTTGCATTTGACGCTGTAGTTAACCAGACAGGAGTGCCTACTCTTCCAGAGCATTTGACATCATGCTATTACTTAATTCACTTTTACATTTTCTATTACTTTATCATTTGGTAGTTTTCTTTCTTTCTTTCTTTTTTTTTTAAACTTAACTTATAGGGTTGTAATTTTGACATGGACTGGTATGTTTGTGTTTGATTTATAATATTTTTTTATTTTATTTTTTATAAAATAGATTTATTTTAGTTACGATAATGAATAGGAAAATTACTATGTTAAATCTGAATCATAAAAATGTTTTAGGGTAATGTTTGGTGGAAATAATCTTGGATTATATGTATTCAAAGATCCATTAAAGGAAGCTGAATTAAAGAAAAAGAATAGTTTCATAAACAATGTAAATTTTGAGTTTGCACAGCGAGAGATTGCTCGTTATGCGGATGTGGAAATATATCTTAGCACTGGTAAGTTAGCTTTTTGTTTCATAAGGACAATGGGTGTCAGATCAGCGCCCTATAAGTACTTATTGGTGTGTTGCAGGTCCAGCCAGAAGTAGAGTCAAATTATTAACTTTCGTACATTTGTTTGGGAAAATGTTTCTGCTCGATGACTAGTTCAGCAGGATTTTTATGCCATTACGTGATTTTATCGTATTTATTGTAACCGTATATTTAATGAAACAGTTTCAATAGAAATAAGAATATTCCAACCAATACTGTTGTATTAAAATACTTGCGTGTGACATGCCAAAAAGCAATTTGTCGACTCATATCTTCGGTAGAAGAAAGTGCAGAAAAAAATTCCTATTGACATAATCACTTTGTTTATCAATGATATATTTAATATTTAATATATTTGTGTGTGTGTGTGTGTGTGTGTTGTTTTGAAATGGGTACTCTTTGATACTAACTATAACTAATAGCTACTTTCTTTTATGCACACGAAACAACTATATCATTGGATAAAATTGCTAACGAACGGATAAAAATTAAATTTATTATTAAAAATCAGATTTGGTCTGAAGTTAGATAGTATCGTTAAGACTTTATTTATACATAATTTGTAGGTAATGCAAACATATCTTACCATAGTTTTTAAATATTTTACTTTAATATTAAAACACGAAAAGATTGAATGGAACTTCAAAAAGACCTAAGAGCGTCAATAAAAAGTAAGCATCTATATCAGAGTATCAGTGGCTACCTCAGATGCATAACTTGTGATTCTTCATCTTGTATCTGAAAATTATTTTCATTGACATCTTTTGTAGGAAAAATGCACTCAATATTTTATATTTTAAACTTAATGTTAATGAAGCATTTGAAACAGTAGTAACATAGGAATATCGCCTTTGAAGAAAAATGAATATCCTATGAGAACTTTTACTTTTCAGAGGATATTTACTTAAAAGAGAAGATTGTTAGACTTGAACAAAATGTAAAGGAAGCAAATGGTATGGCAAAAGAATTGAACCGCCCGGTTAAGTTTGACATAGTATTAATATCGGCCATTAGTTTGGGTGAAGTAAGAGATATGTGCCATGTAAGTTAAATAAATATAAAATCATTAGGCTTATAATGTATAAGTGGTCTAAATTGAACATTGTTTTCAACCAAATTAAACGATATGTATAACAAATAATAATGAATAGAAATATAATCATTTTAGAATTTAATACCTTTTATTTAAAAAGTATTGCATGAAATAAAAATTGGAATACTATGATTTTAAAACCTTGGTCTTTCATGTTTATGAATCTTGCTTTGGTATTAATGATTCCATGTTATTAAAACCACAAATTCTGACGCTGACAACGAATCAATTGTGATATTATATCCAGAATCATGATCTAATTCCGAGATGTGAACTACATGTATTTATTGGTTCAACGAGCAATATGACATACATGCAGCTTATTTTGGTTTTTATTTATTTGAAGATGACGTTAGGGTTCAAACATATAGAATCGATAGTATCATATATATATGTAATTTTTTAAACTATCTCTTGCTTTTTTTAAAAACTACATTAAACTGTCTCGTCCTGCTAAAAGTCATGCTCTATTTTTTCTCTTAGATATTCATCCAAGGTAGGTACGACAATAATGGGATGCAGCGTGAGTTTTTATGGACAGAAGATGATTTTTATGACAGATTTGCTATGATGAGTACTGAGTATGGTAAAACCCCCGAACAGCTAAAAGCTTCTAAATCTGAAGATGAAAATGAAAAGGTAAATGAATTTTAAAACAACTGCAAACTATCAATAAGCAAATGAATTACATTTACATTAATACTTTATTTTACTGATCGTTCTAAACCAGACTAACGCTCATCTTTTGGATGTAATCAAACTCAAACATACCGTATTGAATATTGGAAAACGGATATAGGTAAATACAGACCACCTAACATATACTTATAAACTTAGTAACGAAAGTGTATAATGAATTTTGTTAAAGGTTATTATTTATTAATTTACACTGATTGTTCATCAGGTCTTTTACTTACAATTACAAACATGTATTTTTTCAAATACTTAGCCGCTGATTCTAATTTAAATTTGCCTTATTTATACAGTAGTTTAAAGCAGTCCATTTTAATGTTCTTATTGTCTGCGTTTCTCTGATTCAACACAAATGGTTACTGTGTTGCAATGTCAGAGATTTTATTTTATATTTATTTTATACTTGGTCGTTCTATTTAAATTCGGATTTTTCTTTTGCATCTCGACAATGAATAAACGTATATTAAGAGAAACGGATTATTGAACAGAAGTATCCTAAACATTTTAAATTGCAATACATTTATGCATCGGTCTGAAATGTTTATGTGTATTTTTTTCCACAAAATGGCTTAATCGAAATTTAAAAACAAATTATATGTTTTTTTTTATAATTAAAATCATGTTACGTTTGTAAATAATTCCAAATTGCAGTATGTAGATCCATTTGTGGAACCAGAAGAATCAGCAGCATTAATTGGTGTTGTGTTTATTCCACTAATGGGATTGTCCAGTATGAAAAGAACAGAGGAAATGTTTAGTATAGAATCTACAAGGAATAATGGATATGTCAATATCGGTGTTTGTCCTTGTGATTCACAGGGCCGTGAAATAGATGACTATAGAGATCCTATGGATTTGGTAAATTGAAAAATATACGATTTGTTTGATATGTGAATATTATTATGCGTTTATAAATTAAAAGTGTTTTACCTGTGCATTGTTCATGTTAGATTGTTGTTTTTCCGGTTTCAGTGGCAAGAATCACTATTCAGTTGTAAAAAGTTGAAAGCCACATTTTAAAAATAAAAATAGGTTGGGAGAACGTGATTTCGATACATATAAATTAATGTTATAACCCACATTGTATTTCAATATCAACATCCTTAATAAAATTTCAAGTGTATGAGAAAATGTTAATTTTAAAACAGTTTGAAATTTGTGAAAAACGATAGACATAATGTGTGTTTATGCTTTGTCTTTAAGGTTTTTGTTTGACAAGACATACAGATGATTTTTTGCTTTCGTGTCTTTTTTTTTTTTTTTTTTTTTTTTTTGTTGTTGTTGTTGTTTTAAGCACTAAATAAGAATCAAATCTTTTCTTCCAAGGCATCTAGTATCACTTTGAATCTCTGTATCGTCAGCTCGAGACAATACATAGAAGTTTCTAACTAGCACTATGTATATCAAAATGTTGTGTTTTCGTAACAATTTTAAAAATTGTAGATACGACGGTTGTCTATCTTTGCATTTGTAATTGTTCGTTTTGTAATATTTTTACAGCTAGGTCATCAGTTAAATTTTAAAATCAAGATTAATAAAGCAAAAGATTTACCGGAAAAATATTTGCAGGTAAGAAAGATTTTATAATTTAAAACACAATTCAGAAGTAATGTTCAAGTGTTTTCACAGTTTAAATGAAATCAATATCAACAATTATCAAAATTTGCATTGTACAATTTGCTAGGGCAAAGGGGGATATTGACGTTATTTGAAAAAAAGAATTTTTGCTGATAAAACCTAGCCTTCTTTGCCAATTCTTAACATTATATAAATGATTCTAATGATATGGTTCAAAAATTCTTCGAAATTTCTCTTTGATCATGTAAGTCTTTAACAATATCTGTTAAATAACACAAATCTACTTTCAGACATGGTGTCAGTATAAATTCTACATGGATCCTGAAGATGTTGAAACAGTGCCAATGACTGGAAGGAATCCAAATTTTGATTTTTGTAAACAATATGTCCAAAAAGATGTTACAAACAATGTAAGTACACAATAATGCATGTGTTTTTGTATGTTTTTAAGATAGATAGATAGATAGATAGATAGATAGATAGATAGATAGGAACATTACTACATGTATTTGTGTTGGTACATGTGCATGGTCTTAGGACGGTAAATTGTTGTTTTGGTATTTTTAGAAGGCGATTACAAAATGTTTTCATTTTCTTGCCTTGACTTGCACATGTCATGCTGTATCCTACATTTGCAGGCATTATTTCATTATCTTTTTTTCAAAATGGAAAATTATCGCATCCATTTTTAATTATATTTCTTTATAAAACAATTATAAAGTATCTCGTCTTTGAACGATTTTAGACATTATTTTTATTTGTATTAAAGTTAATAAACAAAAAATAAACAGTTGTGGATTCTTGTTTTATAGTAACATATTATGACCTAGCATTAAATTGACTAGCAGTAATAAATGCAGATGTAATGTAAGCGTTATTGTTATGTCATAATCATGCTCCATTCATCTTTGGCAATCTACAATTTTACATAAGAATTAATATAGTTTCGATTTACGCTGTTTTACATTTATTTACGCAGTTATAGATTATTTAGAATCTAACCAACTGATTATTCAAGTATTTGGAAAAGAGAAACAAGTTAAGGGCAACGGCGAAGACGATCAAAGTATTGAAAGTCTTGTAAGTATTGATAATTGCATTATTATTCATTGGCTGTTAAGAGAAAGTAGGATAAAATAAAAGTGTTTGAAGTTACAGTCAAGATGAAAATTTATTTTAAGAGAAGGTAAAGTTAGGTAAGGAATTATGAAAAAACATGAGTACCCGATAATACCGCCGACCTTCGACACTAACAAACTTTCTTACTCTTATATCTGCCGGTTTGAACTTAGCCTAAGCGGTCTGAGACGTTTTTATCTCTAGCTGCGGCTTATACTATACGACATTAAGGTTGACTGGTAAGAAGTCATGAAGATTTATGTCACAACCGGATGTCAGTATAATTGAACAGTTTAAAGTCTTGTTAAAGGAATTTTTCATAGGTTTGTAGTACATGCATGCTTCCTGTGATCTTTTCTTATTATTACATGGCACTGGTGTTTAAAGCGCATGTTATATATATATATATATATATATATATATATATATATATATATATATATATATATATATATATATATAATATATATATATATATATATTGTCATTTTAACTAAATTATCATAAGCCTGTAAGGTACAACGATAATTAATTATCGTAAGCATGTAAGATACAACGATAATTTATATCTATAAACTTTGGCTAAACCGTTACTTACATGGGTTTTGATAACTAGAATTAACTTCAACTCATCCGTTTCCACGAAAGATTAATGAAAATACTGTAAGTTTTAAGAAATAGAAAAACGTGTACTTAACTCCTCGTTCACGTTTTTAAAAAAAAGGTGTGAATGTTTAAACCATTATATTATGACCTAGTGTTCGATTTAACTATGAGATATTTTAAATTGAAGAAAGCAATCTATAATTGCTGATTTACACAAATGTTCTCTATAGATATACATTATGAACATCACTTCTTTGTAATAAATTGATTTTCAGCTTGCACTTTAAAATTACAAATGTTTAACTATATTTCATCAAAGGTTTTAATGCAAAACTTAGTCAAGGTACCTTATCTTATACCAGATAATGTGATTAATAGTTGATGGCAAAAAGTTGTTTCATATTTTTCTCAAAGTTTACTGTACATTTGGATGAGAGTTTTTCTACAACTGTTTCAGAAACTTTTTTACTTTTGGCGCACTTATGTCAAGCGCATATACACTTCCTCGCAACTGATAAAGAGACATAGCTTAATCTTTAATCATGGAACCAAGCCAGTCAACAAAAGACTACGAATATTCATTTCTTTTTGCAACCAATCTTATGTGAAACTACATTGATACAACTCCTTGGTTGAGATGACCAACGTCTCATTCTCTAAACATAACGTAATGAAAAGTTTGTTTTAATAACAGAAACAGAACTATAACCTGAGAAAAAACGATTATTTTGAATTAATTAATGGAAAACATATCATTTACATGTTGCCAAATGTTAATTTTACTACATCTTCTGAATGAAATATTTTGTTTTAATTTCAAATTTCAGAAAGAGAAAATCAAAGAATTGAGAGCAAGAAAAAAAGCTAAACATGAAAAAATGGTTTGTTTGTGTTATAAATATGGAATTAATCAAAATGGTTCTTGTGCGTTTTTACTAAAACTATACTACTTATATTATAGGTTTAAATTACATTTAGAAAATGACTCAACATCTTTTAAGAGAATATTTTATATAAATAATGTACTGTAAGTCGGAAGTATCGTCATTTCAAGATGCTTGTTTTCTTATAATTTACGTGTTGTCGGATCATGGTCTCTATAATGACAAGAGGTCCAATAGGGCCTGTGATGCTCAACTGGCTGCATATGTAAGACAATGTTTGTTTTTTATTGTAATGCTGTTTAACGTTCAACTCAAGAATATTTCACTTATATGGAGATTGTCCGTTTTGGAAATGGTGGAGGACACTTAAGTATCGGAGAAAATCACAAACAAGCAGCAAGTTAACTGACAAACTTTCAAAGATAAAGTACTAGATCCACTGGGACGTTAATGCACAATGTCAGGGTGAGAGGCGCTATGATCCGTAACATCGAATGCTTAAGACCACTCGGTCACTGTGGCCCTTGTAAGACAATGTGATGTGGTTACCATAATAGGTTCACCAGCTAAAGATGGGAAATGAATTGAGCTTATAACTATTTTTGCTTCATTGAAGCCTACTTTGCAACACACACATGCAGGCACGCTTCGCCAGTTGAGCTTAAAATGGATCCACAATGGCTATTTTTGTTTTTGTTTTTTTTTTTTATGTCTAGTAACAACGGGCATCTTGGACTGGTACAAACTTTTTTTCAGGCCGACGTAAGAACCTTCCACACTAAATTTATTTCCAATTCCCCCTGGAATTAGAAGAGAAAATTTTTACTAAATATTACACATAATTTGAATATTTCTTGAAAATTTGGTCAATAAAAATTTTCTCAGAAAAAAACCGTTATATATTTTGAATCCCACACAGTCAACGAAAAAGACTCGGAAAATTCATTACATATGTTGAATCCCCTACAATATACTATCTACATTTCGAATATGAGCTAAATCGGTGGAAAAATGGATCCACAATGGCCATTTTTGTTTTTTTTTTTTTGTTTTTTTCTATTTTTAGTTAAGGCGGCCATCTTGAATGTCAGGCGGGGTTGCCTGGTACAAACCTTTCACAGAAAATTTCAGAAGATCTTCAAAGATTTCACAAAATATTGCACCTTATTTGCGTAATTAGTGAAAATTGGGTCAACGAAAAAAGACTCGGAAAAACCCGTAACATATGTTGAATCTCCCACAATATACTTTCTACATTCTCGAATTTGAGCTAAATTGGTGGAAAAATGGATCCACAATGGCCATTTTTGTGTATTTTCTATTTATAATAACAGCGGTCATTTTGGATGTCGGGCGGGGTTGCCTGGTACAAACTTTAATCAGGCCGCATAGGGACCTTCCACACCAAATTTGGTTCAAATTGGCCCAGTGGTTTAGGAGGAGAAGATTTTCAAAGATTTCGCTAAATATTACATCTAATTTCTCGCAAAAACACGTTATATATGTTGAATTCCCCACGATATACTTTTTCATTTCAAATTTGAGCTTAATAGATCCATAATGGCCATTTTTGTGGGGTTTTTTTTCAATTTATAGTAACGGCGGCCATCTTGGATGTCGGTCGGGGTTGTCTGGTACAAACTTTAGTCAGGTCAACGCAGGGACCCTCCACACCAAATTTGGTTCCAATTGGCCCAGTGGTTGCAGAGGAGAAGACCAAAGTTTACGCGCGCACGCTTCGCCATGCCATAAGCTCAGCTGGCTTTAGCCAGTTATGCTTAAAATGATATATATTAAAGAAACTATTCGCGAAAGTTTTATTTCTGTCGTGTCACTTGTGCAAATTAATGCGTATTGAGAATTTTTTAACTTTGAAGAATTTGAAGAATTTGGGTAAATATGACTTTTTAAGATTTATAGGATTAAATAAAATTTGCATATATTAATCAATATTTTAACAGGAGCAAAAGAAGGCGGAGGTAAAAGAACTAAAAGAGATTGTCAAAAACAAAGACTCTGTTCTGGTAAGTTACAATAATAATTCAATGAAATGGTTCTGGATTTTTGAAACAAACCATTAACGTATATAACGAATTGTAACATTTAAAAGCTTAAAATCTACTTATGTTAAGAAAATGCAACATTTAGGGTTACTGTCTCCAGGCTTGCCTACTCTAATCAATTCATTTGTAATGTTTTGTTGCTACAATCTATAATTTGTGAATATTCTCTGATTTTTAATTTTTGTGTGTTTTCACATTTTCCTGATTCAGTCGTATTTGAATAAAAGAGATGTAGTAAAGATATTAAGTGCCAAATTTCAGGTTTTGAATATAGATAAATGACTCGTTGTCGTTCATTTATTTACATCTTAAAAACCTTAACTGATTCTCGGCTTTCATATTCAGTGATAACGTGCAAGTCTACTGATGATTTACGTCTAATCTATTTGTGAAAATTTGATCAAAAATGCAATTTTACGAAAACATTCAAATAATATACATGATAAATATTACCTTTTGTTCTGTTTTTATATGATGTAATCTGTATATATATATATATATATATATATATATATATATATATATATATATATATATATATATATATATATATATATATTAAATGCGATTTTACTAAAACTGAGTAAAAAAAGTAAATAAAAACCATCAATAAATTGGTCCATCGCCAAAACATACTTATAAAGTACTGTGATAGCAAAATTATCTTAACCCAAAAGAAGATCAAAAAGTTATAACTGACTTGTCAGCAGCTTACCCTACGTGAGCACACCTAGAACAGCGCTTTAAATCAGAAACATTTAACGCAGATATTGCTGAAGTTTTATTAACAACAAACAGCAGTCATTGTATGCTCATATCATTTATCGAAAAAAAAACATCTAGTAGTAATATATTAATTTTACGTAATATTGAATTACAGGAAAAGATTGAAGCGAAAGCAAAGGCAAGCAACGATCCTTTGGTATGTTGTCTAAAGATCGATATGGTATTTTGTGACATTGTTTTTGTAAAAAAAAAGTTTCTGAAAGTTACATGATATGATTTATAAAAAAAAATCTTTATCAATAAGTCGGCTAGACCAAGTTTTTATTTACGCATCTTAAACTTGTAAATAAATTTCGGCCAAACAATTGTACAACCTTTTATTCGTACAGAAATTGAATTGAAATAAGTGTGCTTACTTATAGTAGTAGGAGGATATATAAATTTGTTATAGTCAACGTAAGTTCGAGCAGCCAAGAATTACAAACATTGAAACATAAATACGTGCAATTGAATTGAATTTACAAAAAAAGCTTTGATGTTGCCAGACAACAAATAAACATTCCTAAAATGTATGTAATGCATGGGAATCTAAGAAAGTATTTTTTATCTTTAATTTATGGTTAGTACAATTTGGTTTTGTCGAATATTTACTGAAATCTTTATGATGTTTGAAAAACACCAAATTTATTAATCAAGTTTGTTTTTATGCTGCCCATTTTGTTATACATGTACATTTAAGTGAATCATTTGAATAAGTGCAACCATATTGAATAATTATAACAAATGGTGAAGCTTTTGGGTTGATATCTAGATACAACTGATATAATTTGGTAA
This sequence comes from Tegillarca granosa, assembly GCA_029721355.1. Lineage (NCBI taxonomy): Eukaryota > Metazoa > Mollusca > Bivalvia > Arcoida > Arcidae > Tegillarca > Tegillarca granosa. The sequence continues at coordinate 15,587,996 of CM056599.1, forward strand.
AATTGTTTAAAGAGAGGTAATGTTTTAACATATTTTTGTAAATCTGCATTGTCAAATATTTCGCAAACATAACATTTCGTCCGAAAAAAAAATCGGTAGCGTTGCGGTAATGTGTTAATGTTTTAAAGATATATTTAATAATTTGTTCCATAAAAGCTTTCTAAAAACGGTACGGTAGAGCTTGTTCCCACTATGGGAACTTTCTGCAACGAAGCAAATTACTTACAATTAAATTATTGACACAAGGATATTGTAAGCCTAGGTTAATCAGGGCCCTTAAAAAGTTTTATGGTCGTCATCACAATATTGTTGATAAGTATTTAGTCACTGTATCCCAACTTATACTGGATATATTTGACTTACCATAGTTCTTTGTTCCTTTCAATCTCAAAATTGACTTGCACGTGACGGGTGTAGCTAGCTAGACAGGAGGTGCTTACCCTTCCGGAGACCCCGGCCTCACTTCCTTGATGGAAGTTCACGTGTATAACATATTTTGCCAGTATGCAAAGTTTTTACTTTGTTTTGGGTTTTTGATATGGACAAGGACTGGTATGTTTGTTTTATTATCCATTTTGCAACCCAATTAATTTATGCAGTATTAAAAAGGAAAATTTGTTCCTCCTGTAAACTTGTTCCGAGAATGTTAAAACTTCCAAGTGTTTTAGTTAATACCTTATGGCTGATTCTGAATATGTATTTATAATAAGAAAGTTAGCAGTTGTATTTACTATTTTAATAACAGATTAACTGAACCACTCTACAATTTCAAACAGGAGTCTATTAATATATCATCATATATGTGGTTTTATTTTTGTTATCTCCATCATACAAATTGAAACCTAATTAATAATTTATAATAAAGAGCATAATTAATGTATTTTTTCAAAGTGATTTAGTGACCTGACTAAGATATTTATCAAATAATCCAGTACTTTTATCATTATTTTTTTCATTTCAGGCCAAGGACATTTTAGAAATATTGAAAGGCAATACGTGACGAATGCTTACAGTAACTGTGATAATATGACTCGTAACTAACAAGTGATTTTGATTAACATATTCAAACGATTTATATCTTCGATAGAAATTAATCTACAGCATTTAATTGGAAACAAATGTATATTTCCTACGGATGAAGGAGTGTTTTAACTTTTGAACTAACTTATTAGAGATTAATTCTATGTCCCTTTGTCGATAATAGATAGTTCAAATAGATTAAAGGGAAAAAGGACAAACAAAGGATGACAAAATACTCAAATATCTTATTTTACTAATATGTATACTTGTATTTGAAAACAATCTTTAAGTTAAACGGTACAAATCTACTGTATATTTTTTCATATACATTAAATTTTCTAAACGTATTTTTTTTACATATTTAATATAATGTTTTGAATCAAGAAAGCGTCTTGCAAATACTAAGTGATCTAGCACCATCCATATTCTGTGTAAAGGGTAAATAGTTAAGTTTTTCATTGACTGCAATGCAAAGCATAAGCACCTTGGCTTTTTACAACAAGCTCAAATATTGAGCAACATCTTGCAGTGGACACATTAAGAAAAAGTTAAAACCGAATCTGATAAACCCATTCCCTTTAAATACGGGACAAAGTCATTATTTTAAAAACCACGGCCTTGACTAATTAGAAAGCCCATAATACCATCTCTCAGTAAAAAAAATCTATGTATCTAACTGACAAAAACAAATCAACACAATTAAGATTCAAAAAGTGACGAAAATTAAAATTTAAAATTATTTAAGTTTAAATGCAAAGAAATGAAAATGAAAATACGAAATTCTCATTTATGCCAATATTCATCCCTAAAAACATAATTATAAGTTTTACTCTAATTTCATTTTAAAACTTGACGGTATTCAAAACATGTCACTTGAAATGTAACAAATAAATTAAAGAAAATGTTGTATTTGATCACGTATAGTAAAAGATCGAGCTATTTTTTTAAAATTGTCCATCATCATGTCTGTCGGCCTAATTCGAATTCAAACTTTGCTATTTCAAATATTTCTAGGGTTAAATAATTTTAATAATTTCATTGTCAATTAACGGAAATCTTTTTTCAAGCTGACAGTTATCTCCACTTCTTACATTACAGTTATCACCACTTGTGTGTGTAACAAATAGCCATATGGACCTGAAACGTTCACCTGTAAATTGATGAATGATTCAAATGTTACCATTACATTTAAAAATAATTGAAACGCCGATTTGACATTTTTCTTATTGATCAATGTATGCTAATCCTTATTCTGTGTGTGAAATTGGACATTTAAAAAACCAATAGCAACATAAAAAATCACAATTTTTATCTTAAAGATTGTATAATACGAAATTCACAATAAATCGACATACATCAAAACAACTTTAAATAGTTTTTTAAAAAAAACACTACCTTTACTCCATTTTGATGGACACAAGAGATAAAATCCACGTTACCCACTAGTATTTTTCAACAAAACTTTGCAAAAAACATATTGTGGACTTGATCCTAGAAAATCAATATATCAATTAGGATATCATATTAGACATTCATCGATTTCGGAAAAAATAACTTATCTAATTTGTGACCTTTTTTGGTCACGATGTCCATATCTACAACAAATCTGAAACGCGCCAACCTACATTTGCATCTAATTCGGTTTCAGATAATTTGAGAAGTAAAAATTGGTGTGAACAATAAACACACACACGAACACACACACACGCACGTGCGTATGTGTGTTTTAATAATAATAATAATATCCTGGTTATAACAATGATCAATATAAAACTGTTTCATTTCATTTCAAGAATTAGTTATAATGGATAACTTATAGTTGCTTATTTGTAACGTCAAACATTTGAATATATTAATTTGTATACCGGTAGATATATTTTGGAATTTTGGAATTTTATTGTTGTTAGTATGGGAAAATTATGAACTCCTGACTGCGTTAAGTCCTCTTTGTATTGATGAAAAGTATTTACATGTATTTAAAAGGATAAACAGTGATAGAAAATATGCATATTATTGAAGATATGTAATATATATATATATATATATATATATATATATATATATATATATATATATATATATATATATATATATATATATATATATATATATATATATATATACACACTATGGTGGATGTTTCCAAGTCCCTGAATGTACTTGTTTCAACGTAGGATCGGCTATAAAAAGGTTGATTAAAATTAGGAAATTTTTCAGAGAAATCTTTTGTGTGGGGTTGAATTAGATGAATTCAACTTTTTATGCAGTTTACTAGACGGTTCCAAAAGAGTTGTTGTCCATGATTTTCAGTTGTCCACTCAATAAATGTTGTAGATTGTAACACAGAATGTAACGAGTTCGACATCTGCCGCATGTTGATATTTTCTAGCATGACTATTATAAGAAATTCACCTCCCTCTTGTATGTGTCGATTCTGAGCCATCATTGTCTCGAATTTACACCATCGACTTTTAACAAACTCGTTTGATAGAATCAAAATTACTTTCCTACTTTTGTTGATTTTGTTTATAATATTATCGACTATAAAAGTACCTATATCAAAATCCCTATCATGTACGCATAGTTTCATATTTTCCTGTGTTTCCAGACATGGAATTAATTCAGATATAATCCAAATCCTATCATTTGAGTGGTATGCGACAAATGCGTCATAAACATATTCATACTCGTTCCCATCTATCCGTTCATAGCTCCGCTTGCTGCGCAATAAGTATATGTAATGTTTTATATGCCATCTATATTTATACAGGATAACTGTCACCATGACAACTATTGTACTTATCAACGCCAATACAATACCAAATATAACGTAAGGACTTAATGGAAAGCATTCTTCAGATGAAGGGTTGTACATTTCCAACTGCTTTCTAGCTAGACTGGATGGCGATGAACAAGTGTATGCCTCGGGATAAGAATGCAGCTTCTTTTTGTTGTTTCTGATCCAGTTTCTAAACCAAAGCAAATTGCATGTGCAGACAAATGGATTGATTCCTAAATCAAGAACCGTTAATTTATTTAATATTTCACTAGGAAACGATGTTTCATTTATGCTTTCTATTCGGTTACGACCCAAGTAAAGATACCTTAGTTTGGTTAAATTTTGGAATGTTTTTGAATCCCATTCATGTATGAAGCAGTTTTTTAGATTTAAATTCGACAGCTGTGGCATTAGTTGAAACAGGTTAGATGGTAAATGTTGAATTTTAGTACCTCGCAGAATAAGGTTTTGTAAATTTCGCAAAGGACTAAACAATATATACAACATATCGGAACTTAATTTTGCTAATCTATGTTTTGACATGTTCAGAGTTTTTAGTTTCGGGCAACCTTTGTAAATCTTTTCAATAAAATCCATTTCCGTTGGAAAGCTGGCGCGATTTTGTATGTAAAGAAATTCTAGTGAGGGAATGTTGAACGCATACTTTCCAAATCGAAATGTAAAAACCTTCATCCAAGTGAGAGCCAATGACTTCAGTGTTTTTAAATCAGAAAATATATTGTCTGGTATCATTTCAATCGGATTCGAGTCCAGTCTTAAGTTTCGTATTCTTGGCAGACAGTTGCTATTAAGGTCTTCTGATAAAATTTCCGTAATAATGTTTCCCGACACGTCAAGTTTTATAACATTTGGAACCAAGCTTTGAATTCCAAAATTACATAATGAAGGAATTTGGCTTAGTTTATTCCACCGAAGATTTAAAGCTTCAATATTTGGTAGGTATGTCAGATCAGCATAAGAAATCAGGTTAACCGATACATCTAGAGTCTTAAGCCTTTTAAGGATTTCAAAAGTACGTCCCATGAAGGTAGTTATCTTATTGAAACATAGTTTTAACAATAATACTGAACAGTTTTCTAAATAAAGAAACATATCATCAGGCAAATCAGAAAGGCCCATATGTGGCAGTAAAAGATGATTTAATTTTGAATTTCTGAGTCCATAAAAACTTTGCCTTAAAATGTTTACCGAAATGTTGTTTTCACCGAGATACAAATATTTGAGATGCGGTACCATTTCGAACGCATCTTTGCTTATATATCGGATCTTATTGTGTGCTAAATATAGACTCTCTATTGGAATTCTCCTTATTGTCTTAAAAGTGCTCTTTGTGATATTCACTAAAGAATTTCCATAGAAATTTAACCTACGAATATTAGAGGGCAGATCTGGAATGTAGAATAACTTTTCACCGTGATCTGAACAGTTTGCAATGGTCCCGGTGCAAGTACAAAATTTCTCTGGACAAGACCCATCTGATCGTACTTCAGATAAAATTATCAAAAGAAAGAGAGCTATTGCAATCGGGGTGAAATTTTCACTATGCATCTTCTTTTTTAAATCTGAAAAAAAGAAACAATCGTGTATAATGGATTTTATTTACAAATAGCATATGAAGCTCAAGCCTTGTATTAGAAACACTTAATGGTAACTAATAATGCTAATAATGTTTAACCGGCTGCTTTATCATGTTTGGTTTGGTTGGAGATGTTCAACTCTAAAACCTAAAACATAACTGATCTTCAAAAACAAAAGACTTAAAAACAGGTCATATTAATTTTTTCACTAATTTAGATTGCAGATTACAGATTGAACTTTCTTTCGATCTTATATCTTGAACTAAATAAAATATATATAAGTTATTATGCACCCACCTGTGAATCGGGGGTGCATATTGTTTCTGTCAGTTCCGTCCGTCTGTCTATCCCCAACGGTTTCCGTGCATTTAAAGAAATACCATTTGTCCTATTAATCTCAATCTCGGTCAACTTGTTTTTTTTTTTTTTTTTTTTTTTTTTTTTTTTTTTTTTTTTTTTTTTTTTTTGTGATGAGAAATCGCAAAGGGATTGTAAATCAGATTACCAGGTCAAAGGTCAAGGTAACAGTTACTTTAAATAGAAATTCTGTTTCCGCGCATTTAAAGACCCACTGTTTGTCCGATTAATCTCGAACTGGATCAACAGATTTCATGCGATGTCTCTTCAAATCAGATATCCGTGCATTTAAATAACAACCGTTTGTCTGATTGATCTCAAACTCGGTCAACTTATTCCATGTGATGAGACATCGCATGGGATTGCAAATCAGATTACTAGGTCAGGTCAAGGTAACAGTTAATATAAATAGAAATTCTGTTTCCGCGCATTTAAAGACCCACTGTTTGTCCGATTAATCTCGAACTGTATCAACAGATTTCATGCGATGTCTCTTCAAATCAGATCACTAGGTAAAAGGCCAATGTAACAGTTACTATAAATAGAAATTCGGTTTCCATGCATTTAAATAACCACCGTTTGTCTGATTGATCTCAAACTCGGTCAACTTATTTCATGTGGTAAGACATCGCATGGGATTGCAAATTAGATTACAAGATCAAAGGCCAAGGTAACAGTTACTATAAATAAAAAATTCTGTTTCCGTGCATTTAAAGTCCTAATGTTTGTCCGATTAATCTCAAATTCGGTCCACTTATCCCTTGTGATAAGAGATAACATGAGAATTTTATAAACAAAAATCTAAAAAGCCTTAAGTGCCTGTATAATTAAACAATAGATCACGAATTAACTTTTTGCTTCAAATGAAATAAGTAACACACACGCACACACACACACACACGTATTGTAACGCAATATTCATGAAGCCGATGATTCCATAGTTTTACTTTCTCGTTGTCGGAAGTTTTCTTAACATTGGGGAAACATACACTGGTATATGAAAGGTGGATTTTTAGAAATTTTAAAAAATTAAAAGAGAGAGAGAGAGAGAGAGAGAGAGAGAGATAGAGAGAGAGATAGAGAGGGGAGGGAGGGAGAGAGACGTGATTTTCCACGTCGCGTTTACGGTTTTGGGCAATAACATTGGCAACTTACTTCTGTTTATATATATATATATATATATATATATATATATATATATATATATATATATATATATATATATATATATATCGCAACAATTAATTTAAATAAGTAAAGTGTATATATATTTTTAATAAATATTTTTTTCATTTTGAGTTTTTTATAAAAAATATATTTAAAACACACAAAGTCCTGGTTTGAATTCAATTGATTTCTAAGTACTTTTTAGAGACATAAATTTAGCAAAAACGAAATTGTAAATTCATTTGAAATGTGGTCAAAAGGTCCTCAAAACAATTTTTTTAAAATTTTATAGAGGCTACATATCATCTATATGAGTCTTCTGCGCTTGCAATATCGCAAGATAAAATTCTTAACATTGATCCGCCCCTGTATATAGCACTTATTGTTTACATTTATTATTTATTTATTTAATCTTAAATAAAAAGTACAAAGTAACAATTATCAAAATAATTTGTGAATTTTTCCTGTTCATGCTTTATAATTATTTTTTCACTTATTATGCATATTCCCAACCAATATAAGTGTACCTAGACAAAAAACATTTGTTTTAAGTTTCATCATCTCGGCATTCAAGATCACGCAGACAGGATATTAAAAAACCCCAAATAATTAAAATTTTCCAAAAAAAAAAGTCCATATACACGTGCTTTTTAACAGAATAAAGCTTTTGATACTTTAAAATCAAATGTCAAAGAATAAATAACACACACACACACACACACACACACACACACACACACGTGTACTTACATATTTTGTTTCTCAGTAAGAATTGATAACAATGAGCAGTGAGTTTAATAATTCTGTAACTTATATCCTCGTGACCCGGAAGCGGGAAGCGTTTCTAACGTAAGGCAAACAAACAAATGTATAGAGTATTCGTCATTTAAATAAATATTAAATCGAAAGAACAAAATATTTACTATTGATAAAGGTTTTTTTCAGTAAATCTCATGTTGTGACAATTTATCGGCAAATTTATAAATTTATAATATGAACAGCTTTTTCAGGTTTATCACTTATTTTGCATATTCCATACCAAACATAATTTGTACCTCCCGCCTAATTAACTATAACAACCAAATTTTTAACTAAAATACATTTACCAAGCTGTATATGTAATTGGTAAATTTGACGAAAGATGGAGATCGCTTTTTGAAAGGACACATAGAGTAAAAAATATATATACTGACATGTAGTATAATTGTTATGAGGCGATCTTAAAGAATTGTAAAGCAATTTTAATTGCCATTTGTCGTTTTATCATATATTTTTTTTCAATTGTTTGATAATGAAATTCTTTTTTAAAAATGTCATAACATTAATTAAATAATATTTCATTTAGAAAATTTAATATATATATATATATATATATACATTGATGAATTTTAATATGATATAATCATTTGTCATAGTGTGAAATCTCAATCTTTACCGTACGAAATCCCCAACATCGATTAAAAATTCATTTGTGTTAGTGTTAAATCTCAATCTTTACTGTACGAAGTCACCAACATCGATTAAAAATTCATTTGTGATAGTGTTAAATCTCAATCTTTACTGTTCGAAGTCACCAACAGTGCTTAAAACATATTTTGTGATAGTGTTAAATTTCAATCTTCACAATACGAAGTCACCAACAGTGATTAAAAACTCATTTGTGATAGTGTTAAATCTCAATCTTTAATGTACGAAGTCACCAACAGTGATTAAAAATTCATTTCTGATAGTGTTAAATCTTAATCTTTACTGTACGAAGTCACCAACATTGATTAAAAATTCATTTCTGATAGTGTTAAATCTCAATCTTTACTGTACGAAGTCACCAACAGTGATTAAAAATTCATTTGTGATAGTGTTAAATCTTAATCTTTACTGTACGAAGTCACCAACATTGATTAAAAATTCTTTTGTGATAGTGTTAAATCTTAATCTTTACTGTACGAAGTCACCAACATTGATTAAAAATTCATTTGTGATAGTGTTAAATCTTAATCTTTACTGTACGAAGTCACCAACATTGATTAAAAATTCATTTGTGATAGTGTTCAATCTCAATCTTTACTGTTCGAAGTCACCAACAGTGATTAAAAATTCATTTATGATAGTTTTAAATCTCAATCTTTAATGTAAAAAGTCACCAACAGTGATTAAAAATACATTTGTGATAGTGTTAAATCTCATACTTTACTGTTTGAAGTCACCAACATTGATTAAAAATTCATTTATGATAGTTTTAAATCTCAATCTTTAATGTAAAAAGTCACCAACAGTGATTAAAAATACATTTGTGATGGTGTTAAATCTCAATCTTTACTGTTTGAAGTCACCAACAGTGCTTATAACATATTATATAAATATTACATTTCTGACAGGATGCCAGTACATATTGTCACCTCGAGGAAGCATTGTTTGCCGAGGCGATAGCCGAGGCTGACAATGCTTTTCGAGAGGTGACACTATGTACTGGCTCAAGTTCAAGTTCTTTATTCTCACATTGCAAATTTACAATAAAGAGAACATGTACAATATAAGTATATAATACAACAATATATTTACATGCGTGAGTTACAATATAATTTTATCTATATTACTTATAACACACATTAACCTGGAGGACTGACTCTCTCATAAATAATAGTAATAAAAGTACACAAGTTTTTCAGCACAGATAGTTTCTTAGTTGCAAGAAGATGATAAAACTTTATAGTATTTGGGTTATGACGGAAATAAAAAGGTATATACTTAGTTCTAATATCAGACAATACATTACAAGACAAAATATAATGATACTCATCACCAATATCATTAAAACATAAATAACATAATCTATTTTCTCTAGGAACATTTTGCCAACGACCCGTTTCAATTGGGAGACGATGATTACTAGATCTAAACTTACTTAGGATAATTTTATTTTCACATGATAAACTAGAGGTTAAATAATAGGGAAATTCAAAATTAGAAAGCATAAATAAATTGTAAGATAAACCTTTAGATGATGTATTACAATCACTTATCCATTTCTGTAAAAATTGATCACAGAGTATTTGCTTAACAGACTTAACTAACCATGGTTTGCTACAAAATGTTTGTGAAGACCAAATATAACTCATGCCACATTCTTCTAAAATAGTTTTTACTCTAGTAATCCAATTAAAGTTAATACCATTAATATGTTTCATATATAAAAGATTATAAAGTGTAGAAGAATATTTACTTTCTTTACCAACAATAAGATCCGCCCAATAACTTATGATTCTTGTTTTTATAGCTATAATTAGAGGAAATCTATATAATTCACCATAAACAAAAAAGTTTGGTGTTGACCTTTTAACATGTAAAAGAGGTTTACAAAATTTTAATTGTATTTTTTCTATCATATTACAATTACTAAAACCCCAAATTTCACATCCATATGTGTCAGAAATGTAATATTTATTTTATTACACCGAATGTTTGTTTTAATTTACCAATATATATGTTGTGCATCCGATTAATGTAAACAATATCAATAACAATAAGACGCTTGCGTAGTTACAATTAAAACATGGTTCATTCAAAGCGCTGACGTGATCCAGTGAAGGGAGGCGACTCGAACAAAAATGCTGTCACATAGTCACGCGCATCGCTATGTGACATTATAAATTTTATGTGACAGTACAAATTGTTACATAGCTCTTATCCAATGAAATTGCTAGATTTTTACATAAGGTGTAATATTTTGTGATAGTGTTAAATCTCAATCTTTAATGTAAAAAGTCACCAACAGTGATTAAAAATTCATTTGTGATAGTGTTAAATCTCAATCTTTACTGTTCGAAGTCACCAACAGTGCTTATAAACATATTTTGTGATAGTGTTAAATCTCAATCTTCACTATACGAAGTCACCAACAGTGATTAAAAATTCTTTTGTGATAGTGTTAAATCTCAATCTTTACTGTACGAAGTCACCAACAGTGCTTAAAACATATTTTGTGATGGTGTTAAATCTCAATCTTCACTATACGAAGTCACCAACAGTGATTAAAAATTCATTTGTGATAGTGTTAAATCTCAATCTTTACTGTACGAAGTCACCAACAGTGCTTATAACATATTTTGTGATAGTGTTAAATCTCAATCTTCACTATACGAAGTCACCAACAGTGATTAAAAAATTTATTTGTGATAGTGTTAAATCTCAATCTTTACTGTACGAAGTCACAAACAGTGATTAAAAATTCATTTCTGATAGTGTTAAATCTCAATCTTTACTGTACGAAGTCACCAACAGTGATTAAAAATTCATTTATGATAGTGTTAAATCTCAATCTTTACTGTACGAAGTCACAACAGTGATTAAAAATTCATTTGTGATAGTGTTAAATCTTTATCTTTACTGTACGAAGTCACCTACAGCGATTAAAAATCATTTTTAATAATGTAAATTTTCAATCGGTAATATTCGCGATTCATCTCTCAAAATAATAATAATAATAATAATAATAACAGGGGATATCAATTTCAAAACTGGCCTTCCATCAAGGACCAAAAAGATTTTCTGCACCAGTATATGATACAGGAAATCTTTGAACATGTTATTTCCTGTTTTAGTTTTCAAATCGTTTAGTTTTTTTTTAAATAGCGATTCGAAAAATTTCAGATGAATCGTCGGAAAGGAAATTGTTTGTTATATAAACCGAAGAGGGAAGTTATATGATGTATCAATCTTAGTCAGAAACTTTTGGACAATACGGGTTTTATGAACTAACTAAATAATATTTTGACAGCTTTGTTTTGGTATTAAATCATTATAATTTTAGAACAAGTTTGTTAATTTGATTTTAGATCCCGTTTTCAATCCGGTTATCGTACTTAAGTACTACTACCGAACAAGTCATTGACTCACATAGCTTTGATCACAATGTAAAGAGAATTTTCACGTTAGAGTGATTATAAACACAATTTTGGTTAAGGACTCTATCCTGTATAAAAACAAACGTTAATCTGTAAAGTCAAGGCGTATTTCAAACTGGTACAATTTTATGATGTTTACATAAAAACATAACCAGTTTATATTTCGGCATCTTTTGTAATTTTAAAGCTAAAAAGAAAGTTTTAGAGTCCCGATTTTATTTATAAAATATTTTAGTTAATGAATAAAGTTGTTATTCACTTTAATGAGTCATTCTTTTCATCATTAGAAACTTTATATAGGTATTTAATTCTTCCATATTACGCCAATACAGAATGATTGCTGTACAGCACTATCCCAGTGTTTTTAACGAAAAACGAAGGTATGTGCTATATGCGAGAGAGAGAGAGAGAGAGAGAGAGAGAGAGAGAGAGAGAGAGAGAGAGAGAGAGAGAGAGATCATTATTTTTTAAAGCTTTAAGATTTTTTTCAGTACCAAACGTATCTGACTCATTGAAATCGGATTGTGAGGTAGGTAACTTTTAAAGAAATTAAAAACTTAAAAAGATCAGTTTTTCATTCGCAGAATGAATAACTGACCACGGTTTCCAAAGAATTATCCAAATAAGAACATAAGGACGACGAGATTTTGTGTGCTTGAATATGTAATAATCCGTTAGAATTAGTTCATTTACGGTAGTCCGCATCCTTTTCAGCAAATAATTTCCGATATCTCGATTTAATAGTCCTCGATCACATCTAAGGTCAGTTTAAAATCATATAATACCCGTTACTAATTCGATATGCACATTAATACACTGAAAATCGTGGTTTGATTACCATATTGCCATTATATTGCCCTTTGTTATAACACCCGAGGGACAGTGGTCATTCGCAAGGGTGTTTAATACCCAACGGTATTTAACATACAGTTGTGCAATAATTCGTTTTAAATAAATACAAGATTTGATTAACGAATAACTGATAGTGACAATGTCCAGAGGTGTTTAGTGGTCATCGTAACATCTAAATATTCTTAAGTTCAAAGAGTGGTCTTCGATCCAAAAATTTAGCTACGATTGCTTCTTCACACTGACCAGGTCACATAATGGACTTGCGGCTTTGGTGATTCTTTAAAAAGGGAGAGGTTAAAATCTTTATAAACGATTACGTAATATGCAATCTGGCCAAACAAATCTATAACAAAGGCATCGTAACAAATCTCGAGTGTCCAGTTATATCTCACCTAATCAAACGCTATCATTGACCAAATGCCTTTTCACAATGTCCTTATCCTAATAATAATGTAATTAAAGATGAAAGCGTATTTTTAAATGGGTTTAACGGTAGACTATCATTGTATCATTAAGGTCTTTAAGAAACCATCATAAATTGTGTAATATTAGCCGTATCTTAAAATGATCACGCATGTCTTTATTTTGAAGAACTGACCATAATAATAAAAAAATTGGTGTTAAAAACTGCCTAAATAAAAGCAAAAACATAAACACAATAATGCATGTTTATGCATACTTATATTTTTTAATTTGAAGGATTAAACATATATTTTTTTCAATCATTTAACAATATTCATTTTTAGTTAAACAATTCTCATAATTTTAGATGTAAAAACTTCACCAAATATTTATTCCGATTAGATAACAAGAATGGAAATTTGAAAAGACAACGGAATAAGAATTTATACCATTAAATGATGGCATGGTTGACAATGATTAGGACAATTTAAAAGTAAAAAGAAGGCCACTTGCACTTAAAAATCCGACTTTTTATGGTCACTACACATACTGGTAGTAGAATTACGGTATACAGTGGTGTGGTCAACAGTATCGTGATATAATGAGCCAACTGTAAATATTTGGTACGATAGTGAACTCTGTGTACTAAACCACTGGGTGCTATGGCGAAAACGTTAGCATTTAAACTCAAGGCGTCTTACGACTATGGGTTCGACTAGTGTCGACCGCAAGTGTCATGAGAAAGGTTTTTTCTTGTCGCAGGTCATTACTGGTTGACTCGGTACCAGTATAATGGACTGAATGGTCTGCAGTGTTTATCTGTGATATTGCAAACAGATGTACTAGTACCAAGGGTTGCTATGATGGTGCACGTGTACAGAGCAGATCAGACACTTGCAAACTCGCGCACCACACGAACTTACATGTACGTCAAGATTAATCCTCGACATTAATAAATCTGAAAAATGGCTGATGTGACGTAAAAGAATATTTAAAAAAAACATTAACCAACCAAATGAGTATCAAATGGCAAGTGACTGAAGTCTCATACAAAAAGGGGTTGAGAAACCCTTACGTTTTTTCCCACAGGTTTATAAGATAGACACGTATATATGTTCTTGTCGCTTATTTGTTTCATCATAGAAAGACAATTCTCAAGACATAACTTGATTAGTAATGTCATACATCACTTTCTGAATGTATTTTTATGATTAAATTAAAAAAGTGGTATATGGCAGCAATAATTCTATTTTCATGGAAAAGCGCGTAAAGAAGCATTCAGGTGAAAGTGAAAATACTTCGTTCAATGAACACCTGAGACAAAATGCTTATTTTAAAAAATCAAATAAAATAACTGTGGTATTTAATGTACTTGATTTTATTACACACTTTAACACCTCCCCTCCCTCCTATTTGACAAGGAATTGTAAGATTACTAACAATCCGGTCTGTTTGTTTTTACGATTACTTGATTAAGTAAACCAAAGCACGTTTAATAATCTATTCTCACTTTCAGTTATTTTATAATTACGGTTTAGGGATTAAGGCTAAATCTGAGATTAAAGATCATTCATACAGACTGGTTGTCCCAATTAACAGCGAAATGACAGGTTAATTTAACAGAGTCGTGTTAGAAAGAATTGTACCCAGTATTTACATAGACATGAACCGAATTTATTTTATTCAAACAAAAATATGAAACACTTAATATGAGACCCCTTGTCAAGACAATTTAGAACACTAATGAAGAACTTCGATCAAGACAAACTAGCATTCATTTTAATTCGAAAGTGTTTTTTTTAAATCCTAAATTATAAATTTACTATGGCATGTAATCTTTTGCCATAATTTACTTAAATTTTTCTTTTGATAACATTTTTCTCTAAAAACTGGTTGATTTAAACCCAAAACACATACACAAACTGCACAAAAAAAGTTTAAATTTATTAAATATTGTAGATTTCGTACATTATTCTATTAAATAAAACGGCAAAGTTGAACAGTATGATAATATGTATTTTACAAAAATGCTGGAGCCACCACTTACATGTATATCCGGAGCCACCATTGAATATTTGCGATAAAACTAAAGACAGATGTTACAAGCTTGAAATGATTTTCAAATTAAATTCCTGAAATTCTACAAAATTAACCAAATAATCAATATTTAAAATCTGTCATATTTAAGTTAACGAAAATCTCAGTCAAGAAATGATTGTAAAACTAGGGCCTGGTGATTTTCAACCAATCAGAAATCATTAAGTGGCTTTATAACGTAAAGAACAGTACTACAAAAGAATTTGTTCCGAAGGAGCCATTACACCATCGGAACATTTCTCCTGGTTGAACCTGGTTACACCGTCAGATATACAAGACAAAAGATATAGCCATTGATGATGTAATCTCCGACTTTGTATATTATAGGCACAAATATAATATCAAAATAACATCGTGGCGCAAGTACTTATTGTCTCGCTATTTTTTTTAAACATCTTACGCGTCAAATAATATTTTAATTTGTTAAGAATTAATAAGAAAAAAGTCTCATCTCAAATGATTTAAAAATTGCTGATGTGACGTAAACCATCATTAAACCAAACAACCCTCTACATATATTGAACGATGTACACTCTTTTTAATGAACCATCTCAAATTTTCTGGTGTTGGGTTTGGTACTGCTATTTTTAAAAACCGCATTATTTTTATACGCCCTATATGCATTATTTATTCTTTTATACGCCGATATATAAAGAACTAAAACAGAATATTCTATTAGGCAACCGCACTTACATACTGGTAAGCGTTTTGCATCATCTATTGACTAAGTTGTTTGTAATGTCGTTTAACGTCACATCCGCAAATTTTCAGTTTTTTCGTTTCAAAAGCAAGTTATTATCATTCATATTGGAACAAGTTCGTGCATGCGTGAGATTTGGGAGTGCGTATTATGGTCTGCCTCGCACTCAATAGTTAGCTTATTGGGTCATTGCGCCACAGACAAGAACACCACTCCCGACTCTTCTTTTTTTCTTCGGCTTCCGAGCTCTGCAATTCCATAACAGACCACTTCCATGAAATTGAAATTGTCTTGACAAGGGCATAGAACAAGATTTATCTACCATACTCTTCCAAATAAAAAGTTATGTGTATCCCATGGGATAAAACAATGTAGAATTTGACGCATGAGCCTCCATGTTTACATTCAAATTGAACATTTTATTTGTAAATAAATTATCCAAAGTTTATTCTTCGTTTGATATAATTATTTTTTTAAAAAATTGCGAAATTTTTAAGCAACAACAAAAGACTGTTACACAAATTTGTTCTATATTTGAATTTATCGGTAAAATATTATAATTTAAGTAAGGCCTTGGACTTCCTGTGCAGGAACGAGCAATAATTGAAACGTGATTATCAAGCTTTATTCATTGAACCAGGGTTGCACATTTATACGTATAGGTATGTTCGAGACATTCTACCCTTTAATTCTAAATTTTCATAATTTTGCCCCCCCCCCCCCTCCCACAATATGGAGATAGAATTTGCAAAACTAAAGCCCTTTTTTTAATTTAGAAAAAAAAGCTATCGAGCAGTGACATTTAACAATCTGTATGAAGACTTAATAAACGTAAAAAATATAGAGCACCATGGTGTGAAACACTCAACAAACACGTTACTGAACATCTCGAGAGTCTAAATATCAGTATTCCTCTTAAATAAAATAAATAATTATCAATTTATGTGTTTACCTTAGACATTAAATAAACCATTCGATGATTTAATGCTTTTCATATTTTTTTGCAATTTATCATTATCGAACTAGATTTATTTTAAAAAGTTAATCGTTCAATTAAAAAAAAATTCAGACAATTGTTAAAATAAATCTCTTACCCTCACTTTTAAGAATATATTTTTGATATTTTGACACTAAAAAATTCAAAATGAAAAGGGATATATTAGGATATAAAAATTATCTATTTCTTACCTATTTTTTGATAAGTGGAAAATTAGAGACAAAAATAGTAAGAAAATAGAGAGGGTCTTCTAGAATTAGTGTCATATAAAAACGAGAAGTTTTATTTAAATATATCACATTATTTAAATACACCCGTAGAAACATGCTAATCCCTTGTTCTTTACATAAAATATCCGAAAGGCAAACAAGAATTCCTTATTTTCTTGCTTAAATAACTAGAATGATCATTAAAAATTTGTGCGCAGTCGCAAATATAAACTGTCTCCTAAGGAATTTATTTCTACACATTTACTATTTACATTTGGAATTATTAGTCATAGCGAGGACCTATCATTATTGAGCGATTAGAAGAGTTAGTTTTGATTGACTAGTCGATGGTGGTTTATTTCTTTGAGATGTCTAAGTGTCCTATCCACTAGTAACGTTGCGACATCAAAAGCATTAGGGACAATTTTATCCAAATATGGAACAAATACGACCAGGGATGTTTCCCTTTTTTCCTCATCAATTTACAGCAGCTCCATTTCCAAGGTAAGTAATAGTGAAAAAAAAAAATAAAATAAAATAAAATAAAGAAAGAAAGAAAGAAAGAAATAAAGAAAGAAAGACAGAAAGAAAAAAAGAAAAAATTGAAAGAAATATTTTGAAACATCACAGTTCATATTTCAGAAAAATGCAGATATTAAAAAACGTCTATCTGAAACTAGAGATATGCATTTTTATTATTTTTTTTATAATTATAAAGAAAATTTTGCGAACGCATAATATATAATAGACTGCAAAAATCTTATAAACAGAATTAATTCTAATTAATTTCTTTAAAAAAATTTAAATGATTAAATAAAATAATAAAACTAAGAAAAATAAAATTTATATTTATAAAATCTAAATTATAATTTTTTTAGAGAAAAGTTTAATGGAATACGTGTATAACACACGATCTTGAAATTATGACTCCGCATATCAATTTAAATCGATTAAATTTAATTTCTATTATAAAATACCAAGTATAATGCATTGCAAGGTATCCAAAATACAAAGTTAGGATTCGTGAACAAGAGCTAAACTTTGATTTTAACCAGACTCCGAAATTCGGGAGATATAAAATTGCGTCTTAAAAATTAAATAAAACAATTAATCATTTTTTCATTAATCATCAAACTTTTTAAATTTTTTTTTCGAAACTTAAAATATCAACAATTTCAATTGCTTCTTACCTTAAAAAAAAACTTTAGTAAACACAAAATTTTCTATTGTATATTTCAGCATACCACTGGACAAATTCCGATTTCCGGGACCAGCAGTGTTTCCATTTCCGAGTCCTATGTGGATACCTCCACCACAGCCAATTCCATCACCTTCTTTATCCACACCAAATTCCACAGTTTCCTCACCTCCAGGACCAGTATCCAGAGTTTTTCCACCACCACCTCTTGGAATTCCAACATTTACGTTTTCTCAGGAAGATTTAGATATGTCATTGTACGGATATACCCGGAACAGACAGCATAATAAGTGCAATGGACACGCCCTTTCTGGACTCAAGCTCGGGGACCTCAATCACGGTGAGTTTAAGTTAACATACTAAGTTTGTAGTTTTTTAACATCAGATTGCACTGTCCTGCTTGTAGTTTATTTTGCAGAGCTGTTCAGAAACTTCAATACTTTTGATTTTAATCTTACAGTTTTGAAGCAAGTCAAGTGGTATCCAATTGCTTCTTTTCGATTGGACTTGCATGTATAAGATCTTCTATGAATATTTTATTCAAATAAAGTTTGTATTTTTAGACTCATCCAAATTTTTAGATTCGTGCTTATTACAATATTTAAACACATATACCGAAACAAAAATGTTAACTATCTATATACCATTTGCTGGTTCTATGTTTGATGTTTAAACAGTACGATTTTTTTTGTTTACATCTTCCAATTTTTACGTGACCTCGTTGGCTGAGTGGTCTAAAGCACGATTCCGGATCACACCGTATATCGCGGTCTAGATTCTAATCCTACTCCGGCAGATCTAAGTGTCAGTAAGTTTACGTTTTGCAATAGGTCGTTGGTTTTCTTCGGGTACCCTGTTTTTCCCCACCAACTTTGACTGCCTTTATAAAGTGAAAGAATCTTGACTCGTGTGTAACAAATCGGTACTACATCCGAGTCAATTTTTTTTTTTTTTTTTTTTTTTTTTTTTTTTTTTTTTTTTTTTTTTTTTTTTTTTTTTTTTTGCAGTCTATCAGAATTTTTTTATACCTTACTATTTCGAGAGCATTATAATTTAATCGGAATCACTTAAAACCACGTAAAATTACAATATGCAAAATTTCGAATTGTACTATAAAAATAATGATGCATAAATTCGTTAATTAAAATTGCAATCTGAATTTGATCTACATCTTGGTGCATAAAATAATGCCTACTTTTCGTCTATTGATCTTTACTTACATGTACCTCAAATATTCCTCCCGAGAAAAGTTCCATTTCATATTGAACTAAAAGGATGTGTTAATTCTTAAGGAATTCTAGCAGTTGAATTCGGTTTAAGTTCAGATTTAAAAATTCAAAAAGCCGAATAAAGTTTTATCGAATTTAAGGAAAAGTAACCGTAGCATAACCTAACTTTGATTAGTATTCCTCGCGAACGAGAGCATACCAGTCAGGAGTGAAATATTTTATGATTATCTAATGTGTATCTAGACCGCCTTGATAGCTCAATGGTAGAGCGTCCGCCTGGAGAACTTAAGGTCGCGGTCATACTAAAAACTTGAAAATTTGATATATTGCTTCTCTGCCTGGCGCTCGGCATTAGAAGGATACAACATCGACTGGTTCATCCGCTGTCAGGATAGTGGACTGGGGTAGTGGTCTGCTTGCCTGCGTCATACTGACTCAATGAGCTCGCACCCAAACAAAAATTCACTAAGTGCGCGCTAGTACACGACAGGTTAAAATACACATACACACACATCACATGCATAGAAAAACATTACAATAATAATGTTTAACATATTGTATTGTATCTACAATATAACGATCGCAGACAACAGATCTCATAAAAAAAGAAATAAGATACTGAAATTTGGTAAGACATTCAAAAGTATCACTTGACAACTAAAATGAGTGATTTGAATTTTGCACATGGCACAGGAAAAAAGCACATTCGAAATAAGCATATGACAACTAAAAATACATTCAAATTATCTCATGGCAACTAAAATTATATATTCAAAATAGTACAAGGCATCTAAAATGAAACAGCCAAAATTAGCACAAGGCAACTAAATGATACATTCAAAATAGCACAAGGCAACTAAATGATACATTCAAAATAGCACAAGGCAACTCGTATGAAACATTCAAAACTAGTGCAATGACACTAAAATGAGACATTTTAAATAAGCACAAGACAACTCAAATGGTACATTCAAAACTAGTGCAATGCAACTTAAATGAAACATTTAGTATAAGCAAAAGCCAATTAAAATGAAATATTCAAAATCAATACATGACATAAAAAATTAGACATTCGAAATTAGCACCTGGCGGTTAAAATGAGACACTCAATATTAGCACGTGACAACTTAAATCAGATACACATGCATGTATTCATATTCAAATTTAATACATGACATAAATTTGGACATTCAAAATTAGCATATGTCATCTAAAATGGGGTATTCAAAATTAGCAGATGACAGCAAAATAAAGCACTCAAAATAAGCACATGACATCTAAAATGAGACGGTCAAGACTAGCACATTGCAATTAAAACGGATTCGATATTAGCATATGACAAATAAAATTAAACATTCAAAATTAGCAAATGAGAATTAAAAATCAGATTTTTTTTAATTAGCACGTGACAACTGAAATAAGACATTCAAAACTATCGCATGGTCACTGTGTCATATTATAAATATTTGAATTTTCTGAATGAAATATTCAAAAATTTATAATATGACAACTATATTTCATTCAGAAAATTCAAAAATTTATAAAATGGCAACTGTCGAAATAAGCCCGGGGCAACTAAAACGAGATAGTCAAAATTGGCACATGACAACTAAAATGAGATATTCAAAATTAGCACCTGAAGACTTAAACGAGACATTCAAAACTTGTCAGTTAGAAAAATCAACTGCGAGAAATAGTTTTTTTCATATGAGAGAGAGAGAGAGAGAGAGAGAGAGAGAGAGAGAGAGAGAGAGAGAGAGAGAGAGAGAGAGAGAGAGAGCAATCATTTCCAATGGTGAGTATCCGATCTTGGTACATAAGAAAAAACTTGTTATTTAGATAAGCCATTTGGTGATATATAACATTTCTTCGTTAAAATTAAAAGTAAATATAAGATGTGTATCTATCAATCAAATCTCTAAATGATAAACGTTGAGTAGTTTAGGTTAATTTGCTAGAGTTTAACCTCTCCATTGTCTTCAAATTGTCTTAGGGACAAAACAAACGAATTGTATCTATATTAGCTAGGGTTGCAATTTAAATATGTACTTTCCGAAATAAAATAAACCGTTATTGCATTGTTATATTGTGCACTTGTTAAAAATCTTAATCGACCACCTGATAGCTCTTTTTAAAAAATGTGACAGAAATGTGGTTTTTATTTAAAAAATGACATGTAGTGTTAGCATTTTAAATTTCGTTTTTTAATATAAAAGTCAATATTTCGGCGTTACCTAAAATTGCATTTCTTTGACAGTTGTTTCAGGTTTTTATACCTTTATTTGAGAAGTAAATTTACATTGGTTTATTACTGTCCTTTACTTAGACTTGATAACAATACCGAGACAATCCTAAGCCTTGTATAGTATTTGTTAAGAAAACGTACAAGATTTTGCTCGTTCAATCTCTCTATCTACTTGATAAAGTTACACAATGAAGTAACAGTGTCTGGTGACTGAATTGTTTCTCATCCAAACCTAGGGTTATGAAGGTCAACTACCACAGCGCTCCAGGCGGTACGTCTAAAAAATTAAATTATCACGATGCAGTAGAAAATAGAATTGTTCCATGGTTGCGCTGATGTTTATAATTCTAACCATTTTAGTTTTTTAAAGAAATTTGGCCGTATTTATCGCGTAATATCTCTCAATCTTTTTAACTATTCTAAAGATAGTTTTAAAAATTACAGCCAAATAAAAGCATTGCTAACGAAAATGTCATAATTCATTTTTTGATGTATTTTATGATTAAAGTCAAAAAAAGAAAAAATTACAATAAAAAAGTTTGAATATTATTATGTGTGTGTGTTTTAATTTGACATAGGGTTAAAAATGCCTACCATTTTAAAAGTTTTTCTGCAACAAAGAAATTAATATCATTAGTGACCTCATTTAGATCATGATATCAATTTACCTGACAGTAATATAGTCAAATTTCGCCATTTATTTATTTATTTATTTATTATTATTTATTTATTTATTTTATTTTATTTTTTCAAAAACGGACATACAGAACTACGACATTACGCATTTCTTCTATGTATATTCGTTATAAAATTAATCGCATCTATTCAAAATTTACTTCACTTATTTCTTAGGTCTAATTTAAACAAAATTTTATTCTATATTAAACATCAATATAATTACAATTTGTACATAGGATTCTGGAACAAGAGCAATAACAAAGCTCTTTTGTTAACCAGTCTCACTATATCTTTAAATTACAATAGAAGCCTGACCAATGACACATTAGGTATATAAATTAACAGAAGACATTTAAGTTAAGCTATGAAGAGAGAAAAAGAACAGAAATGATATATGAAAAAAATTAATTTTCTTAGGTCTAAATCTTATTTTCTCAAATCTTATATAAAATGGTTTTAATTTTATTCAACATTTTGTCCCTTTTTGAGTATCAGAATAGGATGTTTTATTGATTCTTCCCCATTTTATCTAGTGTTCTTTGTCATTGTCCAGATACTTTCTGTTCTAAAGTCTTTTTGTTTTTAAGGATTTTCTCTTTTTTAAAATTCCGGGTTATCTTGTTTTTTCCTTAATAAGCCAGACAGGATTTTGTTCCGATTCAGTAAATGCTTAAAACTATAAACGTGTTTATCACGTGATGCGTTTTTAATAATAAAATTATTATTATTATTATTATTATTATTATTATTATTATTATTATTATTATTATTATTATCCCCTTTAGTTATTTATTTATTTATTTATATTTTTATTTATTTATTTATTTATTTATTTATTTATTTATTTATTTATTTATTTATTTATTTATTTATTTATTTATTTATTTATTACTTAGTCGTTCATTTTTTTCTCAGTAAACGACATTTGGCAATTTTCTTTTTTCTTTTTTTTCGCGATTATTGAAATAAAATATGCATACCGGTATTTGAAATAGTGTTTCTTTATCACACAATTTTCTTAACATTTTCATTGCTTCATATAAATGTAAACCTAAAGTTTAAATTTTAAAGTAAATTTTTAAAAATGTCAATTAAACACAGGTGTTTAAACGGATGGAGAGAAAATAGATGGTTGTCTGTTTTTTTGGACTACCTTGTGGGATTTTAACCAAGAAGAGGTTATAATAAAAACTGTGTAAATAGCGCATTTACACACGATTTTTGTATTTAGATGTCAATTAATCCTTTAACACGCTCAAGAACCTTACAGTTAAACAAGCCTACCAAATCGCCAAACAGTATCCTTATTCACTCAGAAAATAATAAGTAAATACAGTCTAAACATCTAGTTATGTTTAGTGTAAATAAAGACACAATTCAAATCTAAATTTAAACCCGTCATTTTAAAATATGAAACATTCTGTGTGGTTTAGAAGACATCGTGTTAGATAAATACATAGTATGTTTAGATATTAATTATAAGAAAGACTAGAGTTCGAGTCCCTAGAATGATAAGTGCACTTATGTAGTTTTATTAAAACTAATCTATGGATGCTTCTACCAAAGCACTTTTATTTTCCGGTTGGCAACCCTTGGTTATTACCCAGTGTCATGATATACTAGTAATTTTTTTTAAAATTTTCTGAATGAAATATTCCAAACTTTAATCATATAACAACAAATTATCAGGTAATAATTTCAAATGTCTCTGTCATATGCGAAAATTTAAATATTCTTTTTCAAAAATAATCAAAATTACGCATATGATGACTCAGTTGATATATATAGAAATTTAAAATTAATAAACAAATTTTACGTGCCTTTCCCAAACTTACTTTCTTTATTTATTTATGGCAAGAAAATGCCCCAAAAATCCTCCAAGTGTGTTTTAATTAGTTGCATTCATTTTCAAGACTTTGAAGCTTGGCTTTTATTTCAGGGTCACATGTAACCGAAATTAATTCAAATTTATTTACGTAATACACACGCATATATATTATTTTCTCTCTCTCTCTCTCTCTCTCTCTCTCTCTCTCTCTCTCTCTCTCTCTCTCTCTCTCTCTCTCTCTCTAGCAAATTGGTGACTCAAATTACCAATTTAGACCAACGTTTGCCAATGTAGTCCTATATTCACACCTCCACTGTTATTCAATATTACCACAGTAGCACATTGATCTGTGATTCTGCATAACATTAACGAAAAATACAGTATGATATAACAGGTAATTGATAAAATAAATATTAACGCTATCTATCTTTAAAGAACTACTTTACAAATTACAGGCCAACGGTTTAGTTAACATCCGAGTGTTATAATTTCTCTTTATTTAATTATCAAAATTTAAGCATGAATTTGCAGAAATGTAAATATTTGCAAATTTGAAACATGACAGAAATGAAATATTGTTTGATGATTTTTTTGGAATTTTTTTGTAACATTATACCTTTTTCGTGTTTGTTGTTTAATAATTTTTAAAGTGTTATTGAAATAAACTCGAAATCATTTTTAAGTATTAAAATAACGGTCACTTGTATACTAAACGAGTCTAGTTATCGAAACAACTGAAATAATGCAAACACGACAGATATGACAATCGTCTTATATAAGTGGGGCAAATGTCAGTGGTGACAAAAAACTGTAGTCTACAATGTGGAGAATAAATTGCGCATTTTAAAGTCGCGTTTTAAAGATAAAATTTAAAAAAAAACACAAGTTACAAAATTAAAAAAAAAAAATTATCCATTAAAAATAATAATATATTGAACAAAGTATGACCTAATAATAATATCGTATCTAGTGGTTTGAATCTAGTGTTCCTGATGGTTGTAACCATTAGAACCACATCAAGGTATGTTCATTTATTGAAAAACACGTGCACCCGGTTGTCACAAAAGAGGAAATAATAAATAATTTTAATATTTACAC
Organism: Tegillarca granosa; assembly: GCA_029721355.1. Classification (NCBI taxonomy): domain Eukaryota; kingdom Metazoa; phylum Mollusca; class Bivalvia; order Arcoida; family Arcidae; genus Tegillarca; species Tegillarca granosa. The sequence continues at coordinate 15,613,351 of CM056599.1, forward strand.
GCATGTTAAATGAAATTTTAATTATAATTTCTGTAATGTCATATTATCATTTTTTTTAACTTTCATAAATAATACATTTAAAAAGTGGTATATAACAAAAATATAAAACGGTATTTATACATAGTGTGTGTGTGTGTGTGTGTGTGTGTGTGTGTGTGTGTGTGTGTGTTAAAACAATATACTCAGACTATTTGTTAAATATTTACCAGTATGATTTTTAAACTTTTAAATAATCGTTTAGTGTATTTGTGGATTGCCATTTTTTTTCCAATTATCATTTGAAAACTAATATAGTGCTTAATTAAAGTGACGTCAAATTTGTACGATAGATATTGTGATGAAAAGACAAGGTTTATGCGGGTCAGGGTTTGCTTTTGATATTTTTGCATTTTAGTTTGACAATTTTCTAAACCCAGCGATGGTATATGCTCAGAACTGAACTGAATATTTGGTTATTGTAACTCGGAAATGTACAAACTTGTGCGTTCACGATTATTGTAATCTAATACGATTAAGACACTTTGATTGTACAATAAAAATGAACCTGATTTTGTATACTTTGATTAAAAAGATTTAACGATACAATTACATACTTTAGATAGCTAACGACAAAAAACTTCTTTATGATTCATGCATAGAATACGGACTTGTATATATAAGAACTTATACCCGCTATCAACGACTTCAGCCTAATGCGACATCGTTCACACAATAAAATATTTTGTGATTTAACCAGATTATGGCAGATTTCTATACAAAATAGAAAAAAAATGTTGATTTAATCATCCGATTTAAGTAGATATATATTACCCCACCGTAAGCAGGGATTTAATATATTATTCTTGTGGTTAATATCGCAAGAAAACATTGTAAAACATCTACATAGAAAGCGCTATTGTTCGCATATAAAACTGAAACCTGATTGGACAATTGGATTAATTCCATCTTTTGATTGGTTTACGGATTTACTTCCGCCGGGTGTAGTAATACCTGTAAAAATTTTGCACATTCCGAAAAGACACCTTGTATTCAATGCTTAAAGGGTTTAAAAGTGTAAATTTTTATTTACTTATAATTTCTTATGATTTATTCTTAGTGGACCCGTGTCGTGTATAGTGTTATTTTTATTTCATTAACAGACTAACAATATTTTATTCTTAGATTAGTCCTAACTACACTTGTAATCCTGTTTTATGTACATGATTGTAACCTGTTTTTATTGAAAATGGAGTTTAATACCACAAGTTAAACAAGTTAAAAGAGACCCCCGCCTAGAATACAGGATTAAAGTACCACAAATGTAAAGAAAATAATAATTCTGGTTTTATATGACATTTGTAAATGATGACTCGTCATTAATTAAGAAAATAAAATAATCTAATTTTTTTCTGGTACAGATCAATTCGAAATGACAGCTGCGTTATCTAAAAATAGTTTTATAAATTTTTGAATAATTTTATATAGAAACAAGTTTTACATTACACAAATAAGGGATTCTATAAAGTGAGTAAGACTCTTATGTAAACCAGTCTCCCTAACACGCACCCCCCCCCACACACACACACACACACATATATATATATATATATATATATATATATATATATATATATATATATATATATATATATATATATATATATATATATATATATGAAGTTACAACAGTTACAAAGAAAAATAAACGAAATATTGTGATATTGTGATTTTTTTTATTTGTGATAGTGATATTGTGTCATTTTTGACTGATTGTTTTAGCTTTCAGATCAGATGAAAAAATTCATTACCATCCCTCAATATCATAAAGACATGGTTATCTATGATAATAATCAAAATAGACAATCTTAAATCATGTGGGGATAAATTACGAAAGAAGTCATTTCCATACCTTATAGTTGTGTTCCTTAAAGAGTGTTCGAATTAACGCCATATTTAATCAGTGCCCTTTAATATGTGCTCAAGAGGGTTAAGAGTTGCGGGAATTCCCCAAAAGCACAAGCATTATATATTTGATCAATTTTCTACCTTCACCATTGAAGAGTTGAAAATTTGATTTCTGATATCCTATTAATGTGTTACAGAATCGACATATTCTTCCAATCATTTACACTTGACTTGATAATCTCAATATTAAACACGAAACTCACCCTAAAGTACGCTCCCTAACGATTTCCACTGTTCCCTTATTTAATTAATTCTCTGAAATCAGGAGGCAAGCACAACACTTATACCTCTCTAGCACCTTAAGTTTTCCATAATTATCGACAATACGTGTTTCTGCTTTTTCCTTCTTCTTCAGAAACAATGAAACAGTTTCTACACATATATTAACGTTTTTTCTTCAAAATGAATGTAACAATCGATCTCTGGCCTAACTCAACTTCTCAATAATAAATTGGACCTTAATTTAATCTAGTTTTAATGTTTGTTCCGTTATGTTTTGTAACACAAAAAAGAAAAAAAAAACAATTCTGTTTGTGGGATTGTTCCTAAATTCAACATTGCCGTAGTGATGTTGTGTCATCAAATTTTGATCGATTTTATATGTAAAAAGTATTATGAGAACACGCTCGAGGAGCACATTGCATTGTGTTGTTTATTGCAACATGACTCCAAAACCGCAAAAACATTGTTGACAATGGTGCAGATGCGTATATTGACTACACAAGATAGAGAAGAAAACCAAAATTTATTTATTTATTTATTTATTTATTTATTTATTTATTTATTTATCTATTTATTTATTTATTTATTTATTTATTTATTTATTTATTTATTTATTTTAGATGTTACCGTCATTCTGTCATTGTTGCTCTTTTTGTTGTTTTGTCAATCGCTTGTCCCAAAGATTACGATGTTGCTTATATCTACTTGGTTATATATTAAACTTGTGTTTATAAAATGGATGTCGTATTAAAAAAACAGGATATGGTTATTCATAGTTACCTTTGTATGTTTCAGGAATACAACGAATTTTAAACCAAAATCCATCACAGTCGCCACCGATTCACTTATCTACCAAAGTGGAAGACACAAATCTAGAACTCCCCGAAGGTAAATCCTCTGACGAATGTACCGCAATCGATCACCTCTGATCCTAGTTTCACAATCATTCACTCAACCGTTGAGTGTACACTCAACTTAAATTAGAGAATATTTCAATGTCAGTTTTTGATACATTGCAGTTGAAATTAAGTATCTTATATTGTATTTGAATTGATTAGTATAGGTTTGTTGAACAGAACATTCACGGTCTCATAAAACATAAAATTTTCAAATATTGATGAGAGAAAAATGGGAATATTTGAGTTGAGTGTACACTCAATTAACTGAACGATTGTGAAACTGGGGCCTTGCTCACAAATCGAGTTTAGCAAATAAAAAGACAGCAAAAAAAAGCCTCAATGATGTATTAAAATAACAATACGTATTGTCTACTCTCTGATCATTTTATTTACTTGATATTTGTTAATCAAAATAGCATCGGAATCATACAAACAAAACATTGAAAAGCATGAACATTTAAGAAAAAACATTAAAATCGGTTGATCAACCAAATTAAGTTTATCAAACAACATGGTTTTCAGAAAAGCAACAATGCCGATATTGGAAACAAAATTAAAGATAAATAGAGAGCAACTGAAAAAAACATGAACTAGACAAAACCGGTGAATCTAGACCATACCACCAAATATAATGAAAAAACAGTGAGGATATTTCATCAATGTCAAAATAAATTATCCGGAAGTAAATACCACACCCATACTTTATCTCTGTAAATATGTTCCCACGATAAACACATCCCGAGACCTTTTGAATTTAACTTCTTTTCATCTTTTGCTTATATTTTGTGCAATATGCAAATGATAATTTATAAGATATAAATTTAATACTAAGTAGAGGTATCTTGTGGGTTTTTTTTTTAATTTCAAAAATATTTATTTTCTTTCATATAGGTCTTGGTCTTTATCAGACGACTTTCGCCGGTTCAGTCCATTATGGTGTATTTTGTACAAAGACAGTTATATCACGTGGTACACGGTATGGTCCATTTAAAGGAAGGGTTGTCAACACAAGTGAAATCAAAACCAATGATGATAATACTTTGATGTGGGAGGTAAAATTAACAAATTATTATTTATCAGACAATTTTATTGCATATGATGACAATCTTCATTATTTCTAAATGTATATGTATGACGCAGGATTTTCAATTTGACCAGTTTTGACTGAAGGGGGCGTAAAACTTGTTGCATCGACTTGTTATGATACACTTGTTAAAATAACTAAAAAAATGTTAATTTCTTGTAGAAATTTAAAAAAAAACCACCGAATTGTTATGATACACTTGTTAAAATAACTATAAAACTATTAATTTCTTGTAGAAAAAAAAAACAACGAAGCATGCATGAGATTTTTAACTTTAAGACGTTGTGATTTGGTAAAGCTATGGTACTTTCAACACATTTGAACTCTTTATTTCATGAGTTCATCTCGTGGAGAAAATTTGATAAACAATTAAGACCTTGACATAAATGCTACGTGTTTTATTTTGTCAGGTATTTCAAGAAGGCAAATTAAGTCACTTCATTGACGGACGAGGAGGTGCCGGAAACTGGATGTCGTATGTTAACTGTGCACGATATGCTCAAGAACAGAATCTGATTGCAATGCAAGTGGAAGGCGATATATTCTATGAAGTATGTAAAGACATCCCTGAAGGAACAGAAATTTTAGTATGGTATGGAGATTGTTATTTACAGTTTATGGGCGTACCAGTATCCCTAAAGGAGATGGCAGACGGTGGCTTACACGAAGAAGCAGAAGGTACATTAATGCTTTAAAATTTTGTACTGCTTGATCACGCTCAACAACATGCTATGAAATAAGAGTTTTCTATCACCCAAATATTAAAAAGAAAGCATTTTATTTTTTCATGAGCAGCATACTACTACTACTGAAGTATTTTATTATTGTGCAACATGTCAATATACATTTTAAGTAAAACATTTATTATACACTCATAAAATAAATAAATTATTGACACCCAGCCACATATGGCCTATGAGACACCTTAAATTAAAAAATAAATGCATATGAAAACTGAAATTGTCAAGACTATAACGCAACGAAAAATTTTTTCTATAAAAGATTTATGTAAAACGCTACCTAAAACTCTTTAAATACGCGAGTCCTTCATTTAAAAAAATAAACCTGTCATGGTTATATATATATATATATATATATATATATATATATATATATATATATATATATATATATATAATAATAATAATAATAATAATAATAATAATAATAATAATATTCTATTTACAGCCAGTGAGGGTTTCCAGTGTGAGAGGTGCGGTAAAGTTTTTGCCTATCAGTATTACAGAGACAAACATTTAAAATATACAAGATGCGTTGATCAAGGAGACAGAAAGTTCCCTTGCCATTTATGTACAAGGTAGGGCAAAAACATTAGTTGTCATATAAATAACTTTGTCTGCAATAAACTTCCGGAATAACATTGATTCGAATTTTAATTTGATATTTGCGGTTATTTGATAAATAAGGGAAAAGTTTTAAACGGATTTTTATTTCGGGAAGCTACAAATTATTGTTTGAAAATTATGCTATGGCTATGATTTAAAATTTCATCATTTCTGAATTCTGTTTGAATTTTCAACTTTTCAGGTATTATAATGGAAATATTGAAAGATGTTTTTAGGATTTTTGTTCAAAAATTCTTAAAAATTGACTGACATTACGACTTAAACTTATTAATACAGTTAAATTGATGCAAATGAAATGTTAGAACATCTGTTTTTTTTAAAACGAGGTTAAATACATTTCGACACGTAAACATGGCTATTTTTTACTTGATCTTTATTCTGATGTTTTATACTGTTAATTGGTCAGTAATAGGACTCAATTATCAAAAACATAAAGAAAGGGAGAATACTCGAGCGTCACGTTGCATAAGCACTGCCGTAAAATGATTCATGACTACTTTATTAATTCACAATATTTATTTATGCATTTATTTATTGTATTTATTTATCCCAATCTTCTTATTTTCATTTTTGGTTAAGGTCGTTTGAGAAGAGAGACAGACTTCGGATACATATCTTGCACGTGCATGAAAAACATCGCCCTCACAAATGTGGTGTCTGTTCTAAAAGCTTCAGTCAATCTTCTAGTCTAAATAAACATATGAGGGTAAGTGCGACCTTGTCCACTATCAAATTATCTTCTTCAAAAACGTCAAAATATTGGAGTATCTTAGTACTTATTTTTTTAGCAAGGTAAACTGTCACATTATACATTTTAAAATTTTCTGATTGGAATTTTAAAAAATAAATATATATATAACCACTGTGGAAATTTCATTCAGAAAATTAAAAAAATATTGTAATGTGGCAGTAATTATAAAAATTGTATACATTTACTTCTAAACAAATGCGAAAATATTGGTAACATATAAAATTCTGACATTGAATGTTATTGTATTAAGTTATACTTTATCAAAATACGTATTGTAGAAAATTATTGTAATATACATGTAAGCATGGTCTATATACCATTATTATTATTATTATTATTATTATTATTATTATTATTATATTAAATGTAACTGTTTATATTTTGAAATCCATGAATGAAAAAGTGCTTCAAGCATTTCTTTTTGTAGAATAAAGACGTTTGATGAATAATGCATTAGAAGTTTCATGGAACACAAGAAACCCGATTTACCTTTTGTTCAAATTTGAAGGAACCCTAATTACGCGTTTACTTGGCACCATGTTAAATATTTCTCTTATAATTATACTACATATTTCTTATTATAATTATGCTACATTAACTTTTCATAATCTTTAATTTATTGTTACAATATTTAAAATATTTTGACGTTTACTTACAGGTACATAGCGGTGAACGACCGTACAAATGTGTTTATTGTAACAAAGCCTTCACAGCTTCCAGTATACTCAGAACACATATCAGGCAACATTCAGGGGAAAAACCATTTAAGGTATTTAAATTAAACATACTCTTATTAAAAACTTAGTTTATATTGTGATCTGATATACGAAAATTATCTACACTTTAGCATAATAATCAACTATCTGGGGTTCTACACTTTAGCACAATAATCAACTGTCTGGGGTTCTACACTTTAGCACAATAATCAACTATCTGGGGTTCTACACTTTAGCACAATATTCAACTATCTGGGGTTCTAGACTTTTTTGTCTCTATCAAAGTCTTTGTCCCTTTTCCTTCTGGATCACATTGCTTAAAAAGTTCCGCTAGCTTAACCAAAATGATAAGCATTTATAGCATGAGTGTTTTATTGTTAGTAGATGGTACATTGTTAAACTGTTGTCAAGTCGTCTCACGCCTACGTTCTAATCCAATTCGAGAGATTCTATTGTGAGAAAAATTGTTAGTATGCTGTATAAAGGGTGGTGGTTTGTTCCGGGTATTCCTGTATCCTCTATCATTCAAGAAATGACCGCCTCGATATAAGTAAAATAATCTTTACTGTGGCGTAAATCACCATTTTACTAAAAGAATTAAAATAGATTTGTGATTAAAGTGTATGTTAAACAACGAATTAATATATAAGCATTAGTATTGATTGTAAAATTCAACCCACTGCCTAAAGGTACGTGTAAGTGTCTGCTCCACTTTTTTTGATATAAAACAACTAATTCAGCACATCATTTTGTTGGGTACAAAGTATGTTAATTGTTAATTAACTTGTTTTAAATTAAAAAAAACTTAATTTTATTTTATTTAAATTTCTATTCTTTATTTTTTTTCAGTGTCGACATTGCGGAAAAGCTTTCGCCTCTCATGCAGCACATGATAGCCATGTGCGACGCACACACACAAAAGACAAGCCATGTACATGTACTTTGTGCGGAAAATCTTTTTCACAAACATACGAATTAAAATTACACATGTCTCTCCATTCACAAGACTGAAGTCGTAAAGAATGATGAAAATGATCAGTATTATGTGACATTTTTGTTACGGTGTCCGATGAACTCGTGAGAGGTTGTTCTTATTTATGACATGATTTCATCTAAGGATTGTGGACTGAAAAGAGTGACCATGTTGAATCATACCTAATTTAAGATGTTCCAGACACTTCAATGAAACCATTAAGTTATCATAACAAGAACTGATGAGGTGAAGTCAGATAAAAAGCAATTAGATTCCATTTTTTGTATGTATAAGTACTCAAGCAACCTTGCAAAGAGAAAGAAAATAAGTTTGCGTTGAAGCGGGCTGGGAAAATCGCAAATGACTAGGACAAGATGTTGAAAAAATGCGTTAAAATATGTTTTTATTTCGCTTATTTATTTCTAAATATGTACAGTTAACTTATGTCTAAAGGCCACCGAAATGTCATAAAAAGTATGTACTTTTTAGACAGGTTATATTCGTATAGACGTGACTACTCTCGCAGGTTTTACTGTTATTGGTCTTGATTTGTAAATAACGATTTTAAAAAGTGCTTTTAGAGTGGAGTGAAGTAGCAGACATTTTAATATTATATTTTAGTGTCAAAAAGTGCCAAATATGTGTGAATGTTAAATATTTCAATTGTTCATATTAATTGTTGATGTTTTTACATTATTATAATATGTAATGGGTTTGTTGTGGAAATCTGGCTGGGAGTGGTTTTATCTATGTTGTTAGAAATGGCGGAGTTTTTGTAACTTAATTGTTTTACAAGCAGGAAGAAAATGGAAATAGTTACGGAAATCATCCAGTCTTTATTACATTTAAATAAAATACAACCTAGATACATGTATATAGTCTTAATATTTTTATGCATTGTTTAAATGCGATTTATGGTCTGTCATGTACTAGCACCCAATCTTTGCGTCTTCAATGTGGTAGCTCACTTAGTCAGTGTCCGCTAACATTCTACTTCCCATTATACTAGAAAATTCCGAGTGAACCGCAGTTGATTGAACAATTCTCAAATAGTGAAGTTTTTTGTGACTGGGTGTGGGTTCGAACCCATTACCCCCAACCAATACAGTGATCTAGCGGATAAAATTTATGCACTAATCTCTACACTATTTGTTATACGAGTTTGGTACTTGTCGTCATCTTTTTAAAACTGGCTTTTTTTTTTTTTTTTTTTTTTTTTTTTTTTTTTTTTTTTTTTTCATTTCATAATATTTACATGTACATGCTTTCAAATATTTATAACAACTTTTATGTACATAATAAAAAGAAAAATCCTTGATGTACATGTGGCATAGTGGAATTCCGCATTCAATTAAGACTCACTTTCGAGGCGGTTTTTATTGATGGTGGGGAAACCGGGATATCCGGAAGATATTAATGACAAGTAAGTTTTACAAACCTTTTCGCGCTCGGATAAAAATGAAAAATTGTGGTTAAAAATTGCATTGTTTCTTCAAACACAATTAATAAAGAAACGAATTTCGATGATAAAAATAGTAATTTGTCATCAACAAATAACGCGCACCTGCCAACAGCAAATTTTACAGAATAGACATGACGCATAAGATTCATCTTGGGCTTTGATGTGATTTTATCGGTATAAATAACATTACAGTTTAGACATGTGCCTGGGTTCCCGTTATGATCAAAGGGAGGGAACCAGTACTATATGTAACTATACTCACTTCAGCTGAAATAGACTTTCCCGTTGAAGGCGAAAATTGATTTACGAGAGTTTATTAATCTTTAATTTAATGAGATGTACGAGTGTATTATATTTGATCTGCTTTATACTAGAGCATACTCGGGGCGAAATTTTGCAAAGCGCTAACTTGCCGATTCACAGACATGCATACTTATCTCCTGTTCACCAGGGCACCAGGCTAGGAAGCATTAACTATTATGTGTTGACCCGGCCGGGGTTCGAACCTTTGACCTATCGCTCTCAAAGCGGACACTCTACCACAGAGGTACCGAGGTGGTCTGAAGGAAGAAGTGCAAAAAAGTTTGAGAAAAAGGTTTATTTCACACGGGAAAATTAAATCTTTACAAAAATATCACAAGTTTCTTTTCTTTTTTTTTTATTGTACCTTTCAAGTAAACTTATGTTTTAGTGCTGAGGAAAATATATCCACACATTTAGAATTTACTTTACATACATGCATTCATACATGTGTTTGCTAGAAAATCGGATTGTTAAAATCAGATTATCATTGACAAACCTTAATAAGAAAATGCATTTTGATATATTGGCAGTATATGTTAATGTTTACTAATCGATTTCTGAATTAATTATTAGCAATTTGTTTAAAATTTATTTATTATTCTGTGACTTTTCCCTAAATATCTATGAAGCTGGTTTTTACCTTTAAAGAATCTGAATCCAAAATAAAGCCTAAGATTCATCATTTTTTGAAGTAAAAAAGCCCCTGAGAAAATATCATAAAATCAAGTAGATTGCAAAAAGTGCCTTCAGACATCTTTATTCCATTTTATCGTCTTAAGCTTCATTCATGATCTAGGGAATCAATTAACTAACATTCTAACATACAAATTATAAAGATGACCCCCACACCCCATGTATTGCATGATGTATGTATCTATTGTTTTCTATGGAAATTCTAAAATTTATGTTTTATCAAACCCCATTGCAGAAATTCTATCGGCGTATATTACCTTAAAGGGTATAAATGTAGTTGGCATTAGGCAATTGGCTTATTTGTGTTTTTATTAGACATAAAATCAGTTTGATCATGACGCTGCCGACCTGTAATTATTGTTAATTGATGGTGATGATTAAACTTCCAGTTACAAGAGATAAGAGAAGGCGATCCGAAAGTAATGTGTCCTACAACAGTAACACATTTAACGCCTTGAGATCCAAGCAACGCTTGGTCATGTTTTTTTTTTTTATGTATATCAAGGTATTAATCCAGAGATAGTGTAGGGAAATGGAGTGTCCGAGGAAAACAGCATCGACCTTCGGCAACCTATGTCAAGCTTTCTTACATTAGAATCTGCCTGAGTTTGGTTGAACCTAGGCGCTGCAATCCGTAAGCGGGCGCTTTCGTAAGACTATTCGGCCATCGGGGCATCCATAGTTTATCTGAGTATGTTTTTTTTTTTTTAAATTGATGTGGAAAATACAGGATAAAACTGCGGTTAGCATTTATTTTCAACAATTTCAAGTGGTTATATTTAATATTTTGAACCATTTAGTTAGAATTCAGTTATATAGAAAGGGTTCTAAAATATCTGATCAAGGTGTGATTGTGGTGTCGAAAACTTGTTTCCGATGTGTTCTACAGCAATATTTTTAGGGTATTGACTATAACCACACACACACAACTGCAATTTAATTATTTTAATACATTAATGCGCATTCCGCAAAATCTTAATTGCTTTGCTGTAACAAATTTAAAATAAAAATTTATTTTTTTCGTTGTGCATAACAATGATGTTTTTTCGTAAGTTAATCTGAAGACTTTGATAACTCAACTGCAAACAGAAGCGCAACTAATTTTATATAGAGAAAACGTTAAAAATACTATTTGACAAAATACTGTAAAATTTTGACCATAAGGTTCCATTTCTCGTGAGTGTAGTGCTATTTTACATAAAAGTGATTTCATATCGGTATTACGGTAGCACTGTTGTAAGTATTTGCCTCCTATGCGGAAGGTCGGGGTTCAAACTCGGGCCGGGTCTGACCAAGACTTGACAATTGGTATTGACTGTTCTTTTGCCAAGCATTCGGCAGTTAGAAATGAAAGGCAAGGGGTCCTTCGGAAGAGACCTTAAAAACTGATGCCCCGTGCCACGGCAAGCACTTACCGCACTGCAAATGTCACAACTTCTGCCACTTCACCTATAGCTGGTGACGTCTCGATAAAAGCGAAATATTCTTGACTGGAATGTAAATTCCCATTTCATTAAATCAAAGCGGTGTCATAATAACTTTTGAGATAGAATAAACAATGTTTGCCTAGATTAATCTCCTTTCGACCTACTTTAAATGCGTAACTGTCATGTTTCAGTACTTTTGTCTTTAAAAGTTGCAGTAAGAAAATTATCTTGTTGATACACTTCTGTGATATCATTTTTTACACAAGCCTTGTCAGGGATCATTTTGTCAACATTCTTTTTCATAATAATCTGTGTTAAACTAAATGCGACGATAGATTCAAGATAACTGAAACTATGTTTACTAGTATAGATTTTTCCACCTATATAAATTACATTTCAACGTTGGTAAATAAAGATCGATATTTTTAATTGCTATGATAGCTAAGTACTTTTTATTTTGTAACCATGGCAACATTGATACCATTTTGCAGTGTATTTAACTTTCATCTTTCAATTAAAATAGTAAGGATTATTTACAATGTTTCCATGGCAAACTTGTTGCAGACTAAACGTGTTATATCATTACATTGCATTTTACAGAAAACCACTTTAGCTACTAATCTTTCTACGGTAAAAGTATTATTGCATGAATAAATCATGTTAAGACATAATCGGTTTAGGTGATTGTCGGCTATTCACACAGTATAAAAGATTTTTTCGCTGTTTTGCATTTCCGAAAATTAGCATATCATTTCCGAAGATTTTTTTTTTCATTTCCGAAACTTTTAGTATATCATTTCCGAAAGTTTTTTTATTGCATTTCCGAAAATTAGTATTGCATTTCCGAAAACTAATATTTAATACCTATACCTCTTCCGTTAGCCAGGCTAAACCTGTTGCCCCCTGCTCACCACGGGGAGGTGGAAGTAGGATTTCGAGCAGGAAATGTTTGTAAAAGTCTTTTAATATCTTCTGGCAGCACTAAAAGTCATGTATATTTACACTGGAGTTAAAAACAGTCTTAAAATCCTTAAAAATCCTTTAAAATCCTTAAAAGTCTTTTAATATCTTCTGGCAGCACTAAAAGTCATGTATATTTACACTGGAGTTAAAAACAGTCTTAAAATCCTTAAAAATCTGTTACAGCTGAAAACTTGTATCCAAGTGCCGAAATGTAATTCAGTCTTGAGATAGATCCAGTCCTGAAGTCATTATATTTGTCAATGCTGTATCGCAGTCTTTCTGTTTCAGCTCTTCTCACCAAAGCTTCGTTGTTCAATGAGCGCATCTTTACATAGGTTGTCGTTTGTATTTGCTTTAACACATCCAAAAATACGAAGATATTAGGGTGACTGGTGTAAAATTGTCCATTAAAGTGAGAATGAAAGGCCTCAGGTCCATTATTTGTTCTCTTATTTCTTTCATCTGGTACAGCTGCCCACATTAATGGAGGGTATGATGATGTTTCTGCCACGTACCCGTCTAATATGTAATCAGCAAAAGTGACCAGAGATCAACTCACAACAAGTCAAAGGTTAAAGTAATTAAAGGTTACCTGGTTTTTACCTATGTTATTGCGCAGGTAATCATGAAGTGTTAATTAAAAGTTTCGGAAAAGAAATTTACTATTATTTCGGAAATGAAAAAAAAATATTTTCGGATATGAAATATTAAAATTTCCTAAAATTTTCGGAAATGCAATACGGCCGATTTTTTTACGATGATCACTTTCATTAAAAGTTCGACAGACACACAAATTCATGTATAACATTTCAGATCTGAACATCTCAAACAATATAAAAATGTCAAACTGTCAAGGAGTTTATCAAATCCTTTGTATTTGAATACACGTTATTCAGCAAATTAAATCAGGTTGGGAATATACAAGTAAACGTTTTCAGTCCGCTCAATGGTTGAAGCTAGTGCTACATTTTGAAAAAAAAAAAATTTAAAAAAAATAAAAAGAGGTTTTACGATAATTTTGCAATTTAAGCAATGAATTACACATATATATTTATTCAATACCATAACACAAACCATTATCGAAGAATCAGAAACATAATAATTTCAAATTGGTTAATCTTTTCTAGTAAACATTGTATAAAATTACTTAAACATGACTTTGCAATTCCAATAGCGTTTAGAAAAGTCCGTTACATACTGTTCTAGTGTTGTTCTATGGTGTGTGGTGTAAAACAAACTCTGGCTAACTTATACAAATTTTGTTATTTAAATTGACTTGGTAGTATGTATTTAACATATGTTTAGTTTTTCTTAATTTATACATAAATCTTTGTTACAGATTTTGTTTCAAAGTTAATGGAAATTAGTTCTAGGTTTGTAACGTTTTCTAGTGGTTTTCTTTGGTGTGCACGTGCTTTGCAGCTGCAAATTAAAACTGTACTTGTTAAGTTTTTGGTATATACTATATTGCTATAAACCCTTTTTTAATGACGATAATTTGAAGTTTAATTTGAATTGTTTTTAATCCATGCATAATATCGGAATAAATATATCTTCAACGAACCAATGGGGTTTATCATGAAAGCATTATCAAGTAATTTTAGGTAAAAGATCATTTCTATAAATGAAACAGTATAATAAAGAAACGTAAATAGTAATTTTTTCGGCGATAAAAGAAATCAACAGTTGGTGATTTTTTAACGACATTTTTTTTCAAAGTTATATTGTGCTTTTCCACCTATAGTATATGTAGCTAAATGGTTTTTGAAAGAAATTTAAAAGCATAAAAAGTGCAATATAATATTTAGTAGGTTTTACAACATAAAGTATGCTGCCATTTTCTTTTCACTCGATTGTGATAAGAAACATATAAAATCTGCAATGTAAACCCTTTAGAACTTACTTTCTTAAAAACATTGGCGATCTAAGAACACATTGAAATGTTGAACATTAAAAACGAACCACAAACAAAATTCTAATCGTCACGTTCAATAGTTCTTCCTAAAACAGAATATTAAAATATGTGATTTCATTATGTTTTGGCCTTCTCTATTGATTGTAAATGTTTGGTTTTCTTTGTTCTTAGTAAGTAAAATGATGACTTTATCAATTTCTTCATATATATATATTAAACCACATTATTACAAACGTCCCTCCTAATTTATTATTACTGCTGTAAAATTCTGTAAAGAAAAATTTATATGGTTTGTAATATCACTTCGACTTGAGCATAATCAATCAAATTGTAACATTATTGAAATGATTATACATAGAACAATACAAGGAAACATTTCAATAACCAATTTGTAACTGATTCTTCCTAAAGTTAAATTATCTAGGCGTAGCATATGGGATCTGCTTTAACCATTTCGTGATTTTAACTAAAATGTTTACAGTCTTTACATCTGAATGGGTTTAATAAAGAGAGGTTTATCATGTGCAAATTTCTGAATATTAATTGTATAAGTGTAGTCCTGACCTAGACATGGTTGTTTAAAGCTTCCTTAGTTTAACTAACTGTTACCGAAATTAGATGTTTTTTTGGTTTTGTCTCTATTTTTTCTGATTGAAAAAACAACTGTATGTTTTAACTTTTCACGGAAATAAAAAAATTATTGATTGATGCACAAGATTCAAATTTTCGTTTACCAACAGGTATAACTAACAGAGCGTTGAACAACTCGGTCCTGGTCGAGTATCAAATAAAATTGGTCTCTTCAGTCGAGGCACGCCCTTTTTCGCTAGGTTTTTAAATGTCATCTTGACCGTGACGCTAGCGAGACGGACGATGTTTCACCAGCTTGAGTTTATTGCTAGACTGTATATCTAGCGAGTTTAGCAGTAGATAAAGATTTGATTTTATGGGATTTTAAGTCCCAGTCAAGAATATTTCACTTATATCGAGATGGCACCAGCTATAGGTGAAGTGGCAGAATTTTTTACCTTTGAAGTGCGATAGGGCAATGTACATGGAGAGTTCTTTAGCGTGCCACGCCTGCAGTGACACGGGACATCAGTTTATAAGGTCTCTCCGAAGGACACTGTCACTTTTATTTCTAAATGCCGACTGTTTGGCGAAAGAAATGCCCTTACCAATTTTCAAGTCAGACCTGTTCGGGTTTTGAACCCCGACCTACAACACACGCCGCGAGCACTCTACCAACTGAGCTACCGTCGTAGTGGTGCCAGTAGATAAACAGTTTTGTCGTTTAATTTATATGGTAGAATACTTGATCCCGAAAAACGAGCTCGTCATCAAAAAGAGCGAACATGATCGAGGAATAAACAGCGTTTGAGAAAAGCTTTCTAATCAAGTTTCGGCTGTCAAAAGAGCGAGTCCAGCCGGCAAGCTATTGATGTTTACCTTTCGTCAGGTTGCTTGGTTTGTTTATTGGTTGTATTTTTGTTTAACGTCGCATCAACAGTGTTTCAGTTTATATAAATTACGACACTTACAAGGTTATTAACATCTAAGATTAATTTAAGAATATATACTAGTATGTAATGTGCGAGTGTGTAAATTGTTCTGCTTCGTATTTATCTAGACACTTAGTGGCTAGTCGATACTCAGTCCTTCTAAAGCAGAGCGCCAGGTTAGTATCGCAAAATTCAATGTCGTATGTATGACCCGACCGGGGTTTAAACCCCTTACCTCTCGCTCTCTAGGTCGACGCTCTATCACTATAAGCTACCGAGGCGGTATTTTTGTCAGGTCTGTATAGTAGGATGGGCAAGGTGATATAATGATACTAGAACCACACTACAGATCGTAATTATGTTTTTTATCTGCCCGTCATTATTTATTTATTTATTTATTTATTTATTTATTTATTTATTTATTTATTTATTTACATGTATTGTTTTATGTTTTAGATAGTGCCAACAACTTTGCACATATAAGTGATCAACAAATTCCATAATAAGTTTTGGCGTGATGTACTTTTTGTAATCTGATAACAGTTCAGTATAGTTTAGATAAAAATAAGATCCGTTTGTCATTTTGAACTTATTAACTTTGTCCAAATTATTTTAAGCTTAAAATTATTTTTATTTATAGATGAAGCGATTCAAAACAGAAGGATCACATCATATACACATGGTCAGACACCAATAAATTAATAACAATCAACAATAAACAAAGCAGAGCTTTATTTAGACCTAGTTGCATAATTATTTTGAGATTATATTATATTTAGATTAACATTCTTGTCTTTTCTCGATCAAATTAGAAAAAGATTAAAATTTAATACAATATAACTATTTTAGACCGAAGTTTAAAATGAATTAATTTCGAGGGAGGTAAAATATTTTGGGTCGGCACAATGGGTTCGTACCTATTGTTTTAAGAACTCATTGATCTGAAAATAAAAACATATCCTGGTTGCTTTGTTGTGTTACAATTGCAACAAAAAATATATTATATAATTTTTATTTTTTTTAAAGATGTTCAAATACTTAAATATAGATTTCCAAATACAAGAGCCGTGACTTTCATTTTTACAGCTCGATACCACTCTTTCTTTTAATTAAGTACAATTATAACATATTACTTCACAAAATCACAGTTAAAACCTAAGTGTGAAGTTTTTACTGTAGCAATTTCGTTTACCAGGGAAAATGTTACAGGACCCAGTTTCATAATCATTTCTTAACTAAGATTTCCTCAAATCTGGCAAATTTAAAGTCGTAATAATTTTGTTAATTGTTCAGATTTGTATCATCCGTATTTAGTTTGGTTGAAAGTATTCATTTATAGTTCCAATTTAGGTTAAGGAAAATCTTGGTTTAGGAACAATTGTAAAACTGGGGCCAGGATTAATTTTTTTTTTTTTTACTTATGGTTGGATATGTGTCTGTTGATATGAATCACCAGCAGAATGAAGTGTGTTGACGAGCTTTGTTCATAATCACAAATCTTATTTTAAAAACACCGCCAATTATTCATTCATTCATCCATTCATTCATTCACTTGTATTTATTTATTTATCTATTTATTTATTTATTTATTTATTTATTTATTTATTTATTTTTAATATAAAATCATTTATACATCTTTTTTTAATTTTATTATATCATTTCGGTTTCAATAATCAACTTTTTGTGGGTTAAATTTATTGAAACAAAATCGAACAATATTTCAATTGTTTATAGGAATAATCCAATTGTAATCGTAAATTTTCATCCTCGTCTTGGATCGAAACATCATCAACAACAACAGTAAAAAATCAATATTCCATCCTTTCCTTATTCCGTTTGTCAGACAATGTAAATATATACAAGCAACTATATATTGATTCTCAAACGAACAGATGTGTGTACACATTTGGATTCTTCATCATAATCATATTAGAACGATGTTGCATCTGGCTTGCTTGCAACGATGCTGTTGAAAGGTAAGCTTTTCCGAATTCAAAGATTTCTATACTTTTTTCATAATAATTCATTGCATTTATTTACATTTTGAAGAATATTTGTTTATAAGAAATCGATTTTTCTTTCTTGATTATCATAATTTTATTTAAGTGTTTGCTTGGTATTTTAAGTAGATAAACTCCAACTTGTGTCACTGTTAGTTACATGCTCTGGTTATTAAATGTAACATGCGGTAGAATGTAAATAAGCGTTTATGAATATATATGTGATATTATAAAGGTGCTGGTTTGTCATTTAAAATCAATGTGCATAGAACTGAAAGTACACATATAGAGCTGAACTATAAAGAATTACATCAATTACCATGTCCATGTGATAATTTATATAACAGTTACGAAGGATAGAGATTAATAACACTGAATATATGACCAGTCAATATGCTTTGTTGTGATAGGAATGTCATAGCTTTATTGTAGTTTTATAAACATTTAGAAATAATATCAATATGCTCGGTAGTTATGAAATGTTTAAATAATTTTATAAATCAGATGAAGCCACGTTGTAATTTTAGAGAAGAGAAGACGATATTTATTTTTAAAGCCTGAATGTCATCTGTAATGACAGCATCCACTTCTTCCACAACGGCGTCCACAAGACATAATCCTGTAGGAAAACGGTGCAAGGAACATCTACAGCAAATAGGAATTGAACAAAGCAGGTAACGGGGAGAGAGAGAGAGAGAGAGAGAGAGAGAGAGAGAGAGAGAGAGAGAGAGAGAGAGAGAGGGGGGGGTTGTTTATTATAAAAGAAAGAAAGAAAACATACAATCCTGGTGATGTATCGTAAACAAACTAAAAAAATCGAACATATTAGTCATGAAGTTCTCTAATACACAGAAAGGTGTCTTTAAACAGTATAGAGTCGAGATGCATTTAAAATAAACCCATAAAATATAAATTGACTTTCTTTAGTTATAGATTTGTTTAAATACCTACATCAAACGGCGTTACGGAACCTTATTGTCACCTATACGGTATATATTAATATACTATTAATGCCCACGCACTTGCCGGTCTACTAGTCAACACCGTTGAATTATGATAAAAATGACTCGTGACGCATTGTTGTTAAATGAACTGAAAATGCACTTTTAAAGTTTATATTAGGATGTCTCTAGCTAGATACGTTCACGTAAACAAAATAAAATAAAACTAACAAACTAAATTATGACCAACAACTAATTGGTGAGAGCATATAAAATCCTGTTTAAAATAATTCAACATTACTTGGAGTTCAGCAAGTTCTTTGACACCAAGAAGCATAAAAAAATTCAAATATTCATGTCAATAGTGAAAACGTTTTCCTGGCCTTTTTAAAACGGTTATGACGATGATATGTGCTTTTTTTGGGTGTTAATGAAATAACGTATTCAGAAGTACCATGAAAATATTTCAAACACATTCAAAGACGCAAATAACAATAAAGTAGAAAGAAAATAACTTGAATGCAGAGTGCGAAATTACTGCAGGCCCGAGGCTATTTACTTTTTGCTCGCGTCACAAGCGTCATAGAGTTCCAAGTCAGTTTAACCAGCGGTTCTCTCAGAGCAGGCGGAAGTTTCCTCAAGACGCCTAAATTCGTGGTAGTTTGTTTCAGTATAATAAGCAATCTTCATTAATGAACAATACTTTACACTTGTACAACAGACAACAGACAATATAGCAAAGACACAACAATACATACAGTACAGTCATTTTTGAGTTTTAATTGGCAAAATTAAAGAGACACGCAAACTTCTACATTTCAGGGCCATTAACTTTTCAAGGGCCCTAATGATCATCATGTCCTCTAGCTAATTCCATACACTGAATGCAAGTGATAATTTTAAAAAAAGAGGAAGGAATTTGTAACTTAATAGCATGTACATTGCAGTGACCATTAACGAAAAGAAAACGAAACAACGAACGAACGAACGAACGAATAAACAAACAAAACAGGAGATTTTGTGATTATTGGATCAGACTTACAAATTAGTTATTTTTTGTGTGAATAATGCTTTGAGTATAATATAACTTGGATTGACAAAGAAATAAATGAACTGAGTTGAGTTAAGTAATGGTGTTTTACGCCCCAGTCCAGAATCTTTCACATATATGAAGGCGGTGGGTTCTGAAATGGTGGAGGAATTGGAGTGACCGGAGATCCATTTAGTTATTCACAGACGTAGGACACATAGTCGTTTCAAGTTGGATAGTTTGACAACTTGTCAGCGTGTTGTAGGCGTTGATATTTAAATAAAAAAAGTTATAAAAGTAAGATTACTACGTAACGAAGCTTTAATAAAAATGATTTACTTTTCAATGGCTTTTTCCACATTAAAATGTCAGGTTCAGAGATAAATCTAATGTTTCTCTTAAGGCTTCCATCGATCCACAAGTTTCAGTTATGAGAGCAGGTAGATTGTGATATAGTGATATTGTGATATAGTTTAATTAAGTGAACACAAACTACAAAGTTATACTAAATTGTTTCTAGGTACTTGTATAATTCGTTCACTACAATTATCAAAACAATATCAACTATCAGCAGATGCGGTAAAAGTGGTGCTTCGATCATGTTGTCGTTGTTGTTTGTTTTGTTTTGTTTAATCACTCGAGTTTTAAATCCGTGAAATTTTGGACACTCTATTGGATAGAATTCTAGGTGCAAAGCTTAAGTGTTCTTACGGCGAGTTATTGTTTATAGTTTCAGTTTACCTCCCTGCTGATGGTGATATTGGCTCTTACAAACATGTAATTGGGTTAATTGCTGGTACATATGAACAATATAATGTAACATGTATGGTAAAATCATTTTTGCTGGCGACTTCAGTGCAAGTTGTCGTCAATGTGGCAGGGGTAAAACAAACAGCAATAAGTCACATGTAGTTGCACAGTTTAGGAACAACAATGGTTTATATTCTGTTAATAATAGTTTACTAAATAATCTAATATTTATACGTAAGTTACCAACAGAACAATGCTAGAGTATGTATTGGGTCCGAAGACTGTTACAATTCACCCACGGGCTGAAATAGTTGCTGAAGGTTATATCAGTGCGTCAGACTTCCTGGACTGCAAGTGTTGAAGATGTCCGTACCAAAGAATGTGCTAAATGTCGAGCTTGAATTACGGATGGCAGGCGTAGGGTTATGCAGCAAACATATTTTAAGTACAAAAAAAGGCGAAGGACGCTTTCCGTAACAAATTGAACTCAGAAGCCGAGAAATATTATGCGGAATCATTATACGAAATAAACAAAGCAGCTGAATGTGATGTCAGACTTGTCCGTCGTTTATTAAAAAGATTAAAGCCAAGAGGTTCAAGGGTTAACCCTATAATAGCATATGCTGGCAAAACTCCTACAGATCGAGATAGTGTGCTAAACTTGTTTGCCTTTTTTTCGAAGACATATATGCACTAACTACATGTAATGATTGTGAATTCAATAAAGAATTTGAACATTATGTTGAAGAACAATATAAAAATATATTCTCAACAATAAACGGCTGTAATGAAAGTTTTTCTGGTGGCGATATTAGTGTGAATGATTACTTTGATAATTTGAATTACAACCGACTTGTCTAGTTACAGTTGATATTCAGGATGGTTCTACTTTGGAATCGGGCAAGTTTGAATCGTACTAGGATTTGAGTTGAGTGGTGGTGTTTGACGTCCCAGTCAAGAATATTTTACTTATATGGAGATGTCGCCAGCTATAGGCGAAAGTGCAGAAATTTAGCCCATGCGTTTCGCTGATGGCATTATACAGCAGGGTTCTTTATCGTGCCACGCCACGACACGGGGCCTCGTTTATTTTAAGTTCCCATCCGAAAGAATCGTGACTTTATATCGTAATGTCGAGTGCTTGGCGAAAGAACAGCCACTACCCTCCCACTTACGGAGCGAGCACTCTACCAACTGGACTACCGCAGTGGGAATCGTACTAGGGGTCAATCTCGACATATCATTCAATTTTTCAGAGAGGTTTTTCCTTTAATCCATTCTTCAGTCTTAACTTTTCTAATGGGCCAGTATCAAGCGATTCCATCAATATTACGTAATATTTGATAACGCATGCAACTTCCTTAACACAATTACCAGTAGTTTTTATTTCTTATTCTTATTCTTCTTTATTCTTTTTTTTTTTTTTGAGGGGGGGGGAGGCTTATCCTCTGAGTTTGATATTACATTGATTCACAAAGGAAAGAATGAGTTGAGTTGAGTTGAGTAATGGTGTTTTTTGCTCTAGTCAAGAATTTTTCACTTATATCGAGGCGGAATTGCGGAGAAAACTGGAGTGCCCGGATTCATTGTAATTAATTTACAGACGTACAGGACACAAAGTCCTTAAAATGTCAAGTGGGTAGTAGTTTGACAACTTGTCAGCGTGTTGTAGGCGGTGATATTTATACAAAACATATAGTGAGATTACTACCCAAAAGAACTTTAATGATTTTTTTCTTTTGAATGGCTTTATCACATTAAAATGTCAGGTTCTGAGATACATCTGATGTTTCTCGTAAGGCTTCCATCGATCTACAAGTTTCTCCAAGAGAAGTGGCTGGTTGGCTAGTTAAATATAACACTTACAATGTTTGAGCTATTCGTGTAAGACATTTTTAATTCATTTTTTTTTTACTCTCGAGAATTTATTTTAACAAAAAGATGTCGGGACGTTAGTATGTAAGTGTTTCTGATCTGCACTGTAATGCACTTATGCCGACCTTCAGAATGCTAGTACAATCATCCGTATTGTCGCAGATAAAACATCGCATTCAACTAAGTCCATTACACTGATACCGAAACTTCTAGTGAAAATCTACGACAAAAAATAACTTTCTCATTCGCGCTCGACTGGAATCCAACCCACAGCGTTGAGACGCCTAGAGTTTGAAGGCTTATGCCTTGATCACTCCGTTCGCGCTCGACTGGAATCCAACCCACAGCGTTGAGACGCCTAGAGTTTTGAAGGCTTATGCCTTGATCACTCCGTTCGCGACCGACTGGAATCCAACCCACAGCGTTGAGACGCCTAGAGTTTGAAGGCTTATGCCTTGATCACTCCGTTCGCGCTCGACTGGAATCCAACCCACAGCGTTGAGACGCCTAGAGTTTGAAGGCTTATGCCTTGATCACTCCGTTCGCGACCGACTGGAATCCAACCCACAGCGTTGAGACGCCTAGAGTTTGAAGGCTTATGCCTTGATCACTGCATTATCGCGGCCTTTCTTCCGGTGTGATGTCATTATTGGTTCTTGGTTGAACACCCACAAACATATTTCTTGTTCAACCATTCAACAGGACAATTTCGTTGAATGTTTAAAAATTTGGGTTTAAAAAAAAAAAAGATGAAGCTAAGGTTTGTATTTTTTGTTCATCCATTCCACGAAGGAATTTGTTTAACTTTTTAAGGTTTTAGAAACATAAAAGTATAACCTAGGTATGTTGTACTTTGTCTAAAGGTTGTGATTTGTTCCAGTGTTTGGAGATAGTAGTATTTGTCAAGAAGAATGATGAGTTGCTTTATAATTTACCAAACTGTTTTGTAATCAACAAAAATGTACTGTGGCAGAAATTTCTATGTCTATGTGATTACCACGTCACTTC
This sequence comes from Tegillarca granosa, assembly GCA_029721355.1. NCBI lineage: Eukaryota > Metazoa > Mollusca > Bivalvia > Arcoida > Arcidae > Tegillarca > Tegillarca granosa. The sequence goes on from CM056599.1 coordinate 15,637,176, forward strand.
ATTTACTAGAAAATTGGTTTTATATTTGATCCTTTCACGTTAATAAGACATCATCCATCCGTAGTTAATATCACGCAAGGTTGATAGATTGTAGACAATGTAGAATCCAAAGTCATTACTTTTATAAACCTTAATTTATTACATAATGGTTTATGTTGGCTTTATAGTCACTTTAATTAAAAAAAAACGTCAGTTTTTTAATCGATGTCTTTGGTATTAAAATTAGTACGGAAATGTTTTAGGTTCGTTATTATCATATTGAAATTTAAAATCAGACTTGATAATCAAAGCATTTTGTGACCTAACAAACATTTTGAAGATGACTTAAATTTTCATCCGCTTCCGAGAGACGTCAAAAAGAATCAAAAATCGATTATATATATATATATATATATATATATATAGAGAGAGAGAGAGAGAGAGAGAGAGAGAGAGAGAGAGAGAGAGAGAGAGAGAGGTGTGTGTGTGTGTGTGTGTGTGTGTGTGTGTGTGTGTGTGTGTGTGAGAGAAACCAATGAAGAAGCGGGTATCTTACAGGTTAAGCTGTACAATAAAGAATAATATTTTGCGCCTTATCTTTTCGACGCTCGAATTCGAAAGCGTGTGCCACAATCTGGTATAACACTGGGTTTAAAGCTAGCTTTGCAAAATTGAAATCTAGTAATTGTCCCAATGGTTTTTGTTGAGCTCAAAGAATTCATTTGTCATATTTTCACTTCATTACTCACTATAGTCGAGAATGTTGTTGCGACCATGTTGATATCAGTTCGCTCATAATTCTTCTTTCGTTTAATTTTTTTTCTCTGTCCTGAACAACATTTCAAGTTGAGTAATTAGTGTTTAACTTCCCAGCTAAGACTCTTTCACTTTTCTCGAGACGATCAGATTTGATGAAGAAAATGAGTGGTCGGAGAAAATCGCCCATCATCGGCAAGCGAACTAATCATTTTTCTGCCATTAGAATCTGCCCGATTGGGTTCGAACTTAGAAGGTGAGAAGCAGTTTGCGCGCTTCGGACCACTCGGCAACCAGCGCCCCAAATCGTCAGTGTGTCAAATATATGATTGTACGTTCGAGCCACCTTATCTTCAAGACTTGTTTCCTTTCAACTTAAGCAATATTAATGTAACTAACTTGTGACAAACCTGTCAGAACATTTAAGTACCAATCAATGTCTGTTTTAATCAACCAAAATATTATTCAGACTAACGAGGCACTAATGAGCCGATGGATGAATTGTCTCTAATTACTCAAATCAGTCGATGATTTCTGGTAAATTATGCTTTATTACATCAATAATAAATGTGAATTCTTTAACTGTTTTCTATTATGTCGAATGTGTGTAACTTCGGTCATTACTACTTTTAGTCCATTTTCACACACAAAAACGTGAATAATCAGTTCTTTTTGTACACCAAGAATTAATTACCCGATTTCACTTTTAACTGCAGACATGAGACAGGCAAGTAGATTTTATAAAATATATAATATTGATCAGTTTTATTTAAATGTACAAAAAGTAGATGTTCAATCAAATAAAGCGCACTTTGTCACGAAAACCGTATCTCATTATTCCGTTGCTATTTCCACAGATAACTGTAAGGATCACATCTTCGCTATATGACTGAAAACACTCTATCACTGTAATTACTTTTATCGAAAATTCTTTTAATGTTTCACTTTTTTATTTAAGTATTTTTGAAATGTACCTGATAATTTTAGATATGTCCACTAGTCTATATAGTCATGGTTACAAATGCTGATACTGCGTTTTTGCACACATAATTGGCCATATGAATAATTTACTCCAAGTGTTTCAATGAGAATATCATATAAATCATTCTGAGGTGTGCGATAAGAAAATCTAGTTTTGAACACGATATTATTAAGCCGTTGGACTAAATCACTCAATGATTGCATGATTTCGGTATTGCATTTTTATTTCAGACTAATAGATCCAAGTTCCGACAAGTGATCAACATTCGTACGGAGCCAAAAGGTTGACGCTGTTTCGGAGCTTGCAATACATCATCCCGATCATCGTCATCATCATCATCGTCATCATCATCATCATCATCATCATCATCATCATCATCATCTGTTTTACGATGCCGCTTTCTAAACGATGTTCAATTCATCAAAAACCCAGTGAGAGCTTAATGTTATTGGCATATTTTTTATTGGTAGAAGCTTTAGTCTTTTTAGTGCAAAAGCCAAGTACATTTGTAATCTAGAAGTTGTTAATGATTTAACTCATTTGAACATCCTTTGAGTTTTCCATAAAGAATATTCATACTGAAGAAATTAATTTTGAAAAAAAAATCTAAAGAATTCATTGAGTACGAGTAGTATATGTTAAGGCATTAATGCCTTAACATATACTACTAGTACGTTAAAAATATCTTAATCTTTTTATTGTCGAAAATAGATATACATGTATATGTTTTTTATTGTAATAATACATGCAGTTTTTTACTTGTTGGTCAAACACTTTCACCTTTGTACCGCGAGCTATTTTTGGATCAAAGAACAAAAATACATTGATAAACATTATAGGATAATTGAACTTAATGTTGTATTTTTTATTATTTAAGTTATACCAAATATTAGATATAGCTTGACATAAGACGAAATTAAAATATTACTCTAGAAATAATTAATTAAAAGCTTGCAAACATGTTTTATTTTGTTTTAGTTTGTAGCGACTAGACTTTGAAATTTCAGTGTTGTGCGCTACTTTTGAATTATGTCATTCCATAAGAATTAAAAGTGACACAAAATAGAAGGCGTTTTGCCGAGTAGGAGTCGTCTACTATCACTCACTCTGTTGAACTTAAAGTGACTAGCGTATCGTTCAATTGCAACAGTTCCAACACTACTACACATAATTAATAGTTTGTTTTGATCAGTTTTCTTTTAAAACTGATTTCGTACATGAACAAAATCAACCCGTGGGTAAGAACGATTATTAATTCTAATTTAAGGCATCTGAACCGCCATCATTCACAAACATCATTAGGTTAATAATTGATCGAACGTGCTATCCATACTAGTCAGGCTAAGGCTCTTAAAATCCAATCGAAGTCATTAAGGAGATTAAAACTGTTTAATTAAGTGCGAGTTATTCGATTTCACCATCTCGTTATCGGAGAACCAGATATCTGTAACTCAGTGATGTATTTGCCATGTCAGAAATCATTCGTTAATTTGTTACTCTACATACAAGATTATTAACACTCCATATTAATGTCAAAAATATGTGAGGCAATACTGTTTTATTTGTATAAATCAATATAAAACTCGCTATTTTTGTGTTTCAAATGAAATTACTAATCATGACTCTGGGAGAGAGAGAGAGAGAGAGAGAGAGAGAGAGAGAGAGAGAGAGAGAGAGAGAGAGAGAGAGAGAGAGAGAGTGTGTGTGTGTGTGTGTGTGTGTGTGTGTGTGTGTGTGTGTGTGTGTGTGTGAGATATGACAGATGACTGATTTGTTTCTATTTCTTTATATTTAAACCAGTTTCGATGTTTGCGAAATATTCAGAAACAAGTTTAGATTATATATGCATGATATTTTAATTTACTTTTTTATTATTTTTTTACCTTTATTATTATTTTTTCTGGCTTATTTCTATTTCATTTTGTTATAAATGTCATACTTAACTACCCCATCACACTTGAAAGGATGGTTACTTAAAGTGAAAGTAGGTTGACCTCGCTTTCGGTAGTTCTCGGAACTGTTCCCTTGTAATTCATATGGAATCGACGCGAGTAGTAACGAGTATGACCTATCGGAAATTGACTTCAGCGTTTACCTTCACCTTGTCATAAAAAAAACACTTAAACCCATTTCGAGGCCACATGCTTTATCGGGGAAAAACAAAACGAGATTGGACAACGAAGTATTGAAATATATGTCTGATATTTTCAGCATGGCAGATTATCTCATCACCGGAGGGACGGGTTATGTACCAGACGATGGTCTCACAGGAGCGCAACTATTTGCAAATGGAGATGGACTAACTTACAAGTGAGTTTTCATCGTTTTGAAATTGTTTTCCATCCATCTGTCTATTCATGTGTACAAAATAATTAAAGTGTTTTTCAACATTCACAAACTAGACACGTGAAGAAGACGTGTTATAGCTTAAAATCATTTATTTATAAATAAAACATTAGAACAGTATTTACACCTAACTCTGACAATGACACTCCTCAGTTCTTTGTTAATTGTAATAATTATCAGCTGTGACTCATGTTTATCTCTGTTTTGTGTTGTTACCATTAACAGGTTAGAGCCAGTACTCAGATTTTGATATATATTTTTGAAACAAGTTGTGATACACCAAATTTGATTATGGATCTAGTCCCATACAATCAATTTTGAAATTGTTTGAGAGAAAAAAATACTATTTAAATGTCACAATATATTACATAAGATAAACAGCTTTTAATTTGGAGAAAAATTATATATTTTTTTTTAATTTTGAATGAATACAGTAAAAAATAGCCCTGAAATTATGATAATCAAAGTCTTGTTTTTTCTGAAATAAGGATAATTAACCTCATAATGTCATTTTAAATATAAGCAGAGGCTTTTGTGGCTGAGTGCTCTAAAGCATGTACCTGGGTTCGAATCCCACTCAGGACAGATCCTGGTGTGAGAAAAAATTGTCAGTTCACTTGTCGAATATGGATGGTTTTCTCTGGGCACTTCAGTTTCCTTCGAAATCCCACAACTGACCGCCTCAAAATAAGTGAAAGAATCTTGACTGGGGTGTAAAACACCATTACTCCACTCCACTCATTTTAAACATAAGCAAAAGTGAAAAAATATTAACTAAAAATTGTTACAATTTTCATTCACTATTAATACTACAAAAAAAAATTAAAACATTTATAAATATGAAGTTTGGATCCAACATCTGATTTATTTTATAAATCCTGATTTTAGAAATAGCTGAAAACCTGTATTGGCTCTAACTTGCTCAGTAAGACATTTGTCAGTCCTTAACAGAATTTTTAAACCAGTTTATATTTACTGTTAAAAACTTGCAATTAGCTTGCAGTGTAAAAACTAGAACTGAAATGTTTTTTACCCAAAACCTTGATAAAAATGGGACCATATTTTAAATGGGGTCAAAATAAGAACAAAAAACAAATGGTTTATTTGTAAAAATCCTTGTTGTATTTTGTAATCCATGCTGTCACATATTAAATCTTGTTCTATGCACATAATGTAATTTAAAACATGCCACATGTCCTGTGTCATCGAAAAAATTAAAATTATTAGTCAAGTTTTCAGACCAAAAAAAATCTGAAACTCAACTAAAAAAAGATGAGCCAAAGCTAGCCAAAAAGTAATATTTTTTAAAATGTTCATTTTGAAGACATAAGGATAGGAATCAATGCTAGATTAAGTCTGTCCCCATTCCTTGTACACTTTTTTTTTCATTCCTGTTTTCAATTAAGATTAAACAAGGCCATTTTGAATTTTCAAATATTTTAACTTTGTTATAAGTTATAACCAACACTTTGAGATTGGATACTTATTTAAATCAGAACATTAGTATTGATTTTGTCAATTAATTCAGTTTTGTTAATTAACACTCTACATTTTGTTTGACTAAGTACACTGGATACATATTACAGTATTTATGCATGCATCAATATTTTGGCATGACTATAACAAAAAAAAAAAATAAATAAATAAAAATAAAAAAAGTACACTGGATACATATTACAGTATTTATGCATGCATCAATATTTTGGCATGACTATAACAAAAAAAAAAAAAAAAAAAAAAAAAAAAAAAAAAAAAAACAAAGTTGAATATCGGCCAAAACATAGTGACAACAAGTCTCTCACCAATATTGTTATTTGAATGTAGAAACTTGCTATCTATTACATAATCTATGATTTTGTCATTTAAAGTTCCTCCTGACCCTAACTACCATCAGAACTGTGATATAGATTATGTGTAAACATCTGAATCCAAATTTGTTATCTGTGATCTGAAGTAATGCTGATATGGCTCTACCTACAAAGTTGGAAATAACATCCAGCACTAGGCAGCCAGCAATAGACAGCCAGCACTAGACAGCCAACAATAGTCAGCCAACAATAGTCAGTCAGCAATAGACAGCCAACAATAGACAGTCAGCGCTAGACAGCCAACAAAAGTCAGCCAACAATAGACAACCAGCAATAGATAGCCAAAAAAGTCAGCCAACAATAGTCAGTCAGCAATAGACAGCCAGCAATAGACAGTCAGCACTAGACAACCAACAAAAGTCAGCCAACAATAGCCTGTCAGCAATAGACAGTCAGCACTAGGCAGCCAACAAAAGTCAGCCAACAATAGTCAGTCAGCAATAGACAGCCAACAATAGTCAGTCAGCAATAGACAGCCAGCAATAGACAGTCAGCACTTGGCAGCCAACAAAAGTCAGCCAACAATAGTCAGTCAGCAATAGACAGCCAACATTAGTCATTCAGCAATAGACAGCCAGCAATAGACAGCCAAAATTGACAGTCAACACTAGACAGCCAACAATAGTCAGCCAACAATAGTCAGTCAGCAATAGACAGCTAGCAATAGACAGCCAACAATGGACAGCCAACAAAAGACAGCCAACAAAAGTCAGCCAGCAATACTCAGTCAGCAATTGACAGCCAACAAAAGTCAGTCAGCAATAGTCAGTCAGCAATAGGCAGCCAGCAATAGACAGTCAGCACTAGACAGCCTACAATAGCCAGTCAGCAAAAGACAGCTAGCAATTGACAGCCAACAATAGCCAGTCAGCACTAGACAGCCAACAATAGTCAGTCAGCAATAGACAGCCAACAATAGTCAGTCAGCAATAGACAGCCAGCAATAGAAAGCCAACAATAGACAGCCAGCAATAGACAGCCAACAATAGTCAGCCAGTAATAGACAGTCAGCAATAGACAGCCAACAACAGTCAGCACTAGACAGCCAACAATAGTCAGTCAGCAATAGACAACCAGCAATAGACAGCCAAAAAAATTTGTCAGCACTAGACAGCCAGCAATAGATGGCCAACAATAGACAGCCAACAATAGTCAGTCAGCAATAGACAGCCAGCAATAGACAGCCAACAATAGACAGTCAGCACTAGGCAGCCAACAAAAGTCAGCCAACAATAGTCAGCACTAGACAGCCAACAATAGTCAGTCAGCAATAGACAGCCAACAATAGTCAGTCAGCAATAGACAGCCAGCAATAGACAGTCAGCACTAGGCAGCCAACAAAAGTCAGCCAACAATAGTCAGTCAGCAATAGACAGCCAACAATCAGGGATTTATCAAGGGCCTTTTTAGGGCCGACTTTCGGCCCCATTCCCAATTGAAAAAAGCGTATATTTTTCCCAAAATCGCCTGTAAAAATTCCCAATTGTAAAATCCTGTTTTGTACCGTCAATTTTTTTAAAAGGTAAGAGTAAATTGAAAACAAAAGTAGAGTTTTGGAAAGCCATTAACGGGTTCCCACTTCGATACGGCACTATAGAACTGCACACCGACCCCGTAGACGCTAACAAAGTAATGGAGCGATTATGGGTACCTGTTGTTTTTACACATAATCATTAAGGCATTTGTATCTAACATGTTCTATACATTCTCCATAGCGTAACTTCAAACACTTAAACGACATTGGTTTAAAGAAAAAAATGTCACATAATAGCAAATATTACGTGAAAGGATTGAAAAAAGAACACGTAAAATCGAGTAAAAAAATTCTTGATTTTTTTAAGTCTGTTCCTACATCAAATGAGACAAGCGCCGCATCAACTGTGTCTACGTCCGTTGATATTTCAGTCAGCAATACCAGTTCTACGTCTACGAATCTGTGCAAGAATGCAGAGATTCAGGTCACTAAGGTCAATGATGACCCTGATGTTGAAGTGGCGATCGATAGTAGTGATGCCATTCTTGATACTGAAACAAGTGTTTGTAATGATGGATCTTTCAATTCAGAGTCAGAGGAAGAAGAAAAAAATGTAGCTAAATATGACCAGCGATTGTTTAGTGCTGATAAATATGAACGTTCCTACCCCTGGTTATATTGGAGTTGTTCAAAAAATGGCTATGTTTCTGAAGGTGTGTTCCTAGGAACTCACCCAACAAGAAAACTCAAAAAACATAATGATAGCAAAAGGCATATTGAAAGTGAAAAAAAATATGCAAAATCAAAATCCACAAATCTTTCAAAACTAAAGCAGTTAAGTGTTTATGAACTCATAGTGAATTCAGAAAAATCTGAAAGTGAAAAAGAAACAGAAAGACTGAGAAACAGAAGTGTAATAGGTAAATTTTTTGAATTTGTTACTTTATTGTGAGAAAAAAGTGGGCACAGGCAAGTTTTGAGGACTTTGTAAAGTTCGTTGGCAATTTAGGTATTGAGGATATTGATGCAGTGGAGGAATTAGTTGACAATTTTTTAAAACAAAAAAGACAGGAAAATTCTTCTGTGAAATACATATTATTATGGATTGATATTCTCACTACCATCTCTCTTTTTTGAATAAATATTATTTAACATAATGTTTTATTATTGTTTAAAAACTTGAAAAAGGTATAAAAGTGAGCTTACAGTTTTTCCCAATTTTAAGTTTAGGGCCTTTTCCCAAAAGACCCTGATAAATCCCTGACAATAGTCATTCAGCAATAGACAGCCAGCAATAGACAGCCAAAATTGACAGTCAACACTAGACAGCCAACAATAGTCAGCCAACAATAGTCAGTCAGCAATAGACAGCTAGCAATAGACAGCCAACAATGGACAGCCAACAAAAGACAGCCAACAAAAGTCAGCCAACAATACTCAGTCAGCAATAGACAGCCAACAAAAGTCAGCCAACAAAAGTCAGTCAGCAATAGTCAGTCAGCAATAGACAGCCAGCAATAGACAGTCAGCACTAGACAGCCTACAATAGCCAGTCAGCAAAAGACAGCCAGCAATAGACAGCCAACAATAGACAGTCAGCACTAGACAGCCAACAATAGTCAGTCAGCAATAGACAGCCAACAATAGTCAGTCAGCAATAGACAGCCAGCAATAGACAGCCAACAACAGTCAGCACTAGACAGCCAACAATAGTCAGTCAGCAATAGACAGCCAGCAATAGACAGCCAACAATAGTCAGTCAGCAATAGACAGCCAGCAATAGACAGCCAACAACAGTCAGCACTAGACAGCCAACAATAGTCAGTCAGCAATAGACAGCCAACAATAGTCAGTCAGCAATAGACAGCCAGCAATAGACAGTCAGCAAAAGTTAGCCAACAATAGACAGCCAACAAAAGTTTGTCCTCTTCTTAGTTGGGTCACCCATTAATATTTAAACCATTTAAATGTCACGGGTCCAGCTATTGTCAAGTATACATTATTAACCTATTACTACTATATGGTTAATTTTTCAATTGAACAGATGAGAGAAGATGTTTGGTTTTACAGGACAACTTCCTATGTACAAATATAAAAAAAAATTATCATTTCCATCCAGTATTATTAGATATTTTTGATTTAATACCTCCCAGATGGTTGAGAGACATGTGAGATGTACCATTTATGCATCAAACTGTTTGGCAATTTTTTTTGTTCATTTTTTCATGCACATGGCTCCACACTTGACACAATGTGCCTGTGCATGTGTCTGTCCATCATAATTATGTCCAGAGCTGATATACGGGTAACTCAAAACCTTTAAGAAATATCATCATGAAACTTCATAGTTTGATAGAGCTAAAGGAGGAGAAGTGCAATGCCCAAGAACCGCAACACTATTTTGCATAGTTTTGGAGTCATTGCCCTTAGTAAATTTCTCATACTTAAATTTTGTCCAGAGCATAATCAAAACCTGTTACAGGTATAATAATGAAACTTCAAAAATAGATAGATCTTGATAAGAAGAAGTGCTATGCACAATTACTTTCCTTTTCAAAATTTTATTTAAACAAACATATTTGTATTAAGAAATAGCCCTTTTAGAACTAGCCTATATCTGAGGATAATCCATTGGTTCTGCAGGTTCTGTTGTTTACGATTAGTATTGATACTTGAGACATATGCAGCATTGCATTACATTTTATATATTTAAACTTGTTTGCCAAAAATTTTAAAAGGTAAAATATTCTCTAAATGTACAAGTTTTTCATAATGAGTTACGAGTGCATTGTTTGACAATCATACGTTGAGTTTGACAATCATACGTTGACAGTTCACTGTCTTCTTGTATTAATACTGTTCATGTATATGTTTCCGTACACAGTACAAGAAAAGCTTATGTCACAATCCAGGTGAAAATTAAGTTTGGCAAATGTTACATTGATTGCTTAAAGTGCTGTTATTGTAGTTCTTTTTTTTAGCTCACATGAGCACTTTGTGCTCATGTGAGCTATTGGTATCAATAGAGGCAGACTCTCCATCGTCCGTCGTCTGTCCATCCATCCAACAATTGCTTCAAACGACTTCTTCTCAGAAACTTCTGGTCACATTTTATTGAACCTTGGTCAAAAGCATCTATAGAACATTGCCTTTCAGATTTGTGTTTTTGGTTGCCATAGCTACCAAATGTGGGTCACAATGATCTACATAGTTAAAAACCTAAAAAAAATCTTCTTCTTTAAAACAACTTCACTGAGATAAAATATGATGTGATATTTGGCATCTACGGCATCTTATTTACCAAGTTTGTGAATTTCAAGAATTTTTGTGAAAAATTAGGTTATGCGTTTTTTGGGTTTAATTTTTGTATATGGTAAATAGTACTTTTTAACAAAAAATTTCAATAATGATTAAATTTAGGTGAATTCTTTTCCAAACATCATTTTCTTGTGAAGCAACATATGTGACAATTTTCATGAAATTCTGTAAAATACAAGTCGCTTTTTTCGGCCTTTTTCATTTTCAATTCTAGCAACCCAAGGGTCGAGAGTTCAAATCCCACTGGGGCCACTTTTTTTTTTTTTAATTTTTTTTAATTTCTAAATTTTTTGACTTACAATGGTGCAATGATTTTATCAATTTTTACCTTTTTTAATAATTTTTTTTTTTTTTTAATTACATGCGATACTGCAACCCAAGGGTCGAGGGTTCAAATCCCAGTAGAGCCTTTTTTTTTTTTTTTTTTTCTTTTTTTTCTTTTTTTTTTTTTTCTGAATTTTTATGACCTACAATGGTGCATGGAAGAATTTTTATGATTTTTTACTTTATAGGTTGCCATAGCTACATTGACCTAAATAGTTGAAAACCTCAAAAAAATTTCTTCTCCAAAATCACTGCACTGAGATCAAATCTGATGTGATATTTGGCATCTTATAAACCAAGTTTGTGAATTCCAACAATTTTGTGAAAAATTAGGTTACGTGTTTTTGCGTTTATTTTTTATACATTGTAAATAGTACTTTTTTACCAAAATTACAATATTAATAAATTTAGGTGAATTCTTTTTCCAAACAACATTTTCTTATGTGGAGAAACATATGTTTAACAATTTTCATGAAATTCTGTAAAATACAAGTCGCTTTTTTCGACCTTATCCTTTTTCAATTCTAGCAACCCACTGGGCGAGGGTTCAAATACCAGGGAGGCCGCCTTCTTTTTTTTTTTTTTTTTTTTTTTTTTCTTTTTTTTTTTTTCTTTTACTGTTTTGTTAATTTCTGAATCTTATGACTTACAATGGTGCATGGAAGAGATGTTATGAATTTTTACTTTTTAGTGAATTATTATTTTTGAAATACGTGATACTGATATGTAGATTTAGCTAGAACCTTGAATTTTTTTTTTTTTGTTTTTTTTGTTTTTTTTGTTTTTACAAAATCATTGTATCATTGTTATGTGACATTATTTAAATTAATTGAACAATTTTTTAAAAATAATTTGCAGTTGAATTTTACAATTTTTTAAAAAATATTTTAATTAATGTGTCAAATCTGTGAGGTCTTAAATCCGGATCTGAAAATTGCTCATTTGAGCTTTTGTTATGGATAGGAACTCTGCCATCCATCCATACATCCATCAAAAGACTTCTTCTCAGACACTACTGGTCACATTTTATTCATATTAGTCAATAGCACCTTTAAACCATTGCCATTCTCATTGTGTTTCTGGTCACTTTGGCTACCAAAAGTAGGTCACAGTGACCTATATAGCTAAAAACCAAAACAATAAAAATAATGTTATCTGAAACCACTTCTATTGAGGCAACATGTTATGACTTAACCAGGTATTATCAAGACATACCAGTTACATTTAAACTCAGGTGAGCAAATTAGGCCATCTTGGGCCTCTTGTTTTTTTTTTAAATTTTTTTTTCTTTCTTTTTTTTTTTTTGAATTGCCTAAATTTATTTTAAAGTACTATTATTTGATTGATTAAAGTGATTGTTGGACTAGATGTTCCAGTCAGCTATGCTGTTTCTTTAAATACATTTCTTATTTAAATTTACAATGAATGTTTATTATAATTTCAGTGATTTCCTGATTCTGCCTGGCTTTATTGATTTCTTGGCTGATGAAGTGGTAAGATTGTCATACTGGCATTTATTATTTTATTATTATGTTTGTAGAATAGTTTTCATCTTGGTTCAGTTTAAACCAATGCTCAGCATGAAAAATTTTTTTAACAATTTATTGTTGAGTACATGAATGATGATTTCATATGCATTTGATATTGGGTAGCATAGTCTTTATTTTCTGGTAAAAGTTATCTGATGCTTGAACTATGTTTTAGTAAATTTTGTAAATAGAAGTTCAGTAAATTTTAACTATCATGATACAGCCACATTTTAATGTGAGTTGATTACGGAAGAATCAGATATTCAGAATTCTATTACACATGTTATGTACAGCACCCGTACAGCACCCGTCATATCCATGGGATCTCATGTTTGGAAACTAATATGCTATTGACTAGGGCCCTACCAACAGAACAACTAGCAACCACATTCCATCCTTGCATATTTTTTTCATTCTTTTTGAACTGAAATTACCAGGTTCATTCAGTGGTTTAAGACATCTGTCAACCATATCTATGTGTTGGCATGGTTACCAAATCTAACATTTTAACAGAATAAAATAAAAAAGAAAAAGAATAATGCAGAATTGGACCACCATATCCTATTTTTCTTTGTTATTTAATTAAAAAAATCTCTGATGACATTTCATCATTGTATCTTGAAAGCACAACATCATTTTAACTTCACAGTGCTGATATTGCATGGACTTTTTTTTTAATCTAGTTCTTCAGGAACGGCAAATCTAATGTGGTATCTATAAAAAATTTGCATAGATTATTTATTTTTCATACACTGTGATGATGTACACAGATTTTCATTATTTATATATATATATATATATATATATATATATATATATATATATATATATATATATATATATATATATACATGCATAAAAAATTATTTATTTTAAACATTGTCATCAAAATACCATTTAGATTTTTTTTGTGCTTATTGTCTTTCACATTATCTTTGTGATTTACAAAGATGTTTAAAATGTATTCATTATTCTTTGATTGGATATATCAAACACATACTTATCAATTTCCTTTTTTATTTTTTCATTGAAACAAAAAAATGAAAATATTTAAAGTTATGAAAATACATGATGCACATTCATAATGTATGAGCTGCATGTTCATTGCACATGTTTGTCTTTTGACAATGTTTGGTTCTTGTTATACATTTGACAATTGGACTGTTTGTAATAGTTTTTGATCAAGTCTTGTTGGTTATTTTTCTTTGTACTTCGACTTTTGTTTATTTTGTTAAAGTTTAAATTATTGGTTTCATCAAATGTTTTGTCATGTTAATTATGTGGAGATGCCTTGCCAGATACTTAAGGCTGACAGTTCATTATTCCAGTTTTATGGGTTCAAGTCCCAGCTGGGCTTAGAAGTATGTTCTAGAACAAAAAGTTATTTTTCCAGTCCTAGTCCACTTAGCTGCTATATAATTGGTTTGGTTACGATTAAAATATTGTTGGTTAACCATGTTAACCTTGGAAAAAGTTGTATATCTAGTCATTAAGTTTACTATTGAAACTTAGCTTTTAGAACTAGCGAATTCAGCCAGGGGCAGAATTCAACCCAATATATTTACAATAGAAAAATAATTTCTACGTTGAACCCAGTTTGATTTTTGTTTTCATTATTCGCATAAACATCGGTTTTTCACATCCCGCATGAATACCATTTCTGGTTTTTCCCTAACTGACCTATTTTTAGCTATCTGTTTTTATCTCACAAAACCACGTACATACTTCGATATTTCCTTCTTTTTTTCAAGTTTTTTTCACGTTAAAGCAAAATAAATATTTTTTCAAAAAATAAAAAATATTTACAACACCTATTGAATTCCTATGATGAACTCATTGAAGAAAATCTAGAACATTAGGCAATTCCTGTGACCTACTTTTATCAATCTATTTTTAACATTCAAGTCATCTCATTTTATAGTGTTATTTAATTAAATATACATTGAAAATGAAAGAAAAAATATTGAATTTTAAATAAATAAATAAAATATTTGTTTCGTCAGGGTGTTCTAAACGCTACACAGCACACTGCTTGCGGGCCACTACCATACAAGCTTTGAGCAATGCCGGTGTTGAGACCAAACAGATAATGTTTATGAGCGGTTATCGGAATGAGGCTTCTGTCAGGAGCTACTCTTGCGACTGTTCGACCATTCAAAAACATGCTTTAAGTTCGCTTCTTTCATCAACTGTCACTGGTAATACTTCTGCTGTAATTCCCTCTACCTCTGACCATGCTTCTTCTTCTCTACCAGCAACTGATAATCACGTGATGGTTCCATGCTCGGACCTGTGCACAACACAGTCCAACAAAACGTCGCGCATTGATGTTTCCAATACTCTGTCATTCATACAATCGGGATTTTTGACAAATTCAACGTTTAATAGCTGTAATTTAACAGTCAATATGAATTTGTAACTTTGTTTGTCTATTCGAATAAAATTGTATGAAATATTCTTTTGTTTCCAGCGTACTATTTTTTAAACCGTCTATTACGTCACACAATCAGTGAGAAGGCGGGAATTATTTTTATTGACATATATTGGCTGTTCCAAGAATGTTTACATTGGCGACAGATTCGGTATATACCGGTTTTTCTTTCTTATTTGTATGATGCAATCAAGAAGTCTGTAAAAAGAATGTTGGGAAAAATATTGTAAATATAAGAATTGACTGTCATTTTTTCCTGGGTTATCAAGGAATGAACCAGATTTTAAAACTAGCAAATCTGATGAACTGCGAATAATTGCATGTACATGTATGCATGATTAATGTTGTATACTTTGGCCTTCTATACATCTGTACATTAGTATCGTAAAAAAAAACATAATGTTATTTATTATACAAATGTGCATGTATGTGGTTTTTTTTTTTTTTTATTATTATTTCCATTCATATCAGCACTGTGTCAGTTTTATTTATTCTGATAATTTTTACCTCGAATTCTTCTCGGATAAATCAGGCATTGAATGAATAATGATTATAATGATTGTTTTGAACCCATTTTGAATTAATAGTTTTCTTTGACAAATTATTCTTCAATTTTTAATACACACTACTTTAGCCTAAATAATATTTTTAGCTCACCTGAGCTGAAAGCTCAGATGAGCTATTGCTATCCATCTTCGTCCGTCGTGCGTCGTGCGTCGTCCGTCGTCCGTCGTACGTCGTCCGTCGTGCGTAAACTTTTTACATTTTAATCTTCTCCTCCAAAACCACTGGGCCAAATTTAATGAAACTTGGTAACCATCATGCCTGGATGAAGCTCTTTCAGATTTGCACAAAGGAAGGAGTTATGTCCCCTTGGGGCCCCATAAGGGGGGAAATAGTGAAAAACTTTAAAAATCTTCTCCTCTGAATCTACAAGAGGTATACCTTAGTTATTTCATTTATAACATCCTTAGGTCATCTATTTTCAGATTTGCACAAATGGTAGCCATGGGACTCAAAATGGGGAAATTATGAGGCACTGAGTGGGGAATTGGATAAAAATTATATATTTGTCACTATATCTTGAAAACTATTAACTTTTTGTATAGGCATGTATATTAGAATATTGTAGGTATTGACATGACGATCATTTTGATATATAGTTCAAGGTCATACGTTGAAAGGTCAAGGTCACAGCAGCAAAAAAAGACTTAAATTGCTAAATATCTTGAAAACTATTAACATTTTGTATAGGCATGTATATTAGAATATTGTAGGTATTGACATGACGATCATTTTGATATATGGTTCAAGGTCATATATTGAAAGGTCAAGGTCACAGCTGCAAAAGAAGACTTAAATTGCTAATTATCTTGAAAACTATTAAACTTTTGTATAGGCATGTATATTAGAATATTGTAGGTATTGACATGACGATCATTTTGATATATGGTTCAAGGTCATATGTTGAAAGGTCAAGGTCACAGCTGCAAAAGAAGACTTAAATTGCTAATTATCTTGAAAACTATTAATGTTTTGTATAGGCATGTATATTAGAATATTGTAGGTATTGACATGACGATCATTTTGATATATGGTTCAAGGTCATATGTTGAAAGGTCAAGGTCACAGCTGCAAAAGAAGACTTAAATTGCTAATTATCTTGAAAACTATTAAACTTTTGTATAGGCATGTATATTAGAATATTGTAGGTATTGACATGACGATCATTTTGATATATGGTTCAAGGTCATATGTTGAAAGGTCAAGGTCACAGCTGCAAAAAAAGACTTAAATTGTTAATTATCTTGAAAACTACTAACTTTTTGTATAGGCATGTATATAAGAATATTGTAGGTTTTGCGACAATGATCATTTTGATATATAGTTCAAGGTCATATGTTGAAAGGTCAAGGTCACAGCTGCAAAAGAAAATTTAAATTGCTAATTATCTTGAAAACTATTAATTTTTTGTATAGGCATGTATATTTGAATATTGTAGTTATTGAGACAGTGATCATTATGATATATGGTACAAGGTCATATGTTGAAAGGTCAAGGTCACAGCTGCAAAAGACGACTTAAATTGCTAATTATTTTGAAAACTAATAACTTTTTGTATAGGCATGTATATTAGAATATTGTAGGTATTGACATGACGATCATTTTGATATATGGTTCAAGGTCATATGTTGAAAGGTCAAGGTCACAGCTGCAAAAGAAGACTTAAATTGCTAATTATCTTGAAAACTATTAATGTTTTGTATAGGCATGTATATTAGAATATTGTAGGTATTGACATGACGATCATTTTGATATATGGTTCAAGGTCATATGTTGAAAGGTCAAGGTCACAGCTGCAAAAGAAGACTTAAATTGCTAATTATCTTGAAAACTATTAAACTTTTGTATAGGCATGTATATTAGAATATTGTAGGTATTGACATGACGATCATTTTGATATATGGTTCAAGGTCATATGTTGAAAGGTCAAGGTCACAGCTGCAAAAAAAGACTTAAATTGTTAATTATCTTGAAAACTACTAACTTTTTGTATAGGCATGTATATAAGAATATTGTAGGTTTTGCGACAATGATCATTTTGATATATAGTTCAAGGTCATATGTTGAAAGGTCAAGGTCACAGCTGCAAAAGAAAATTTAAATTGCTAATTATCTTGAAAACTATTAATTTTTTGTATAGGCATGTATATTTGAATATTGTAGTTATTGAGACAGTGATCATTATGATATATGGTACAAGGTCATATGTTGAAAGGTCAAGGTCACAGCTGCAAAAGACGACTTAAATTGCTAATTATTTTGAAAACTAATAACTTTTTGTATAGGCATGTATATTAGAATATTGTAGGTATTGACATGACGATCATTTTGATATATGGTTCAAGGTCATATGTTGAAAGGTCAAGGTCACAGCTGCAAAAGAAGACTAAAATTGCCAATAATCTTGAAAACTATCAACTTTTTGTATAGGCATGTATATTAGAATATTGTAGTTATTGACATGACAATCATTTTGATATATGGTTCAAGGTCATATGTTGAAAGGTCAAGGTCACAGCTGCAAAAAAAGACTTAAATTGCTAAATATCTTGAAAACTATTAACTTTTTGTATAGGCATGTATTTAAGAATATTGTAGATATTGACATGACAATCATATATATTTTGAGGTCATATATGTTCAAAGGTCAAGGACATAGCTGCACAAGTATACTGAAATTGATTTATGATTTGGAAATTATTCATTGCACTACAGTTACTTCCTGCATATTATATAAGCTATTTATAAATGAAATGTGAGTGGATATATTTCTGATAAAGTTTTGTGGGAGTTCTTAACTTGAGAAAACTTTTAAAGTTTCTGTACTTAATATATTGTCTATTGCACTTTGCAAACTGCATTGGACAATATCTTCAGGTGAGCGCTAAGGCCCATGGGCCTCTTGTTAAATAATAGCATTTAACACATTAGTTTTCCCACTTCCGTGAGCTAAACCCCAGGAAAAAAAACAAGATGCACATGACAACACTTATACCATATTAATGAAAGTTGTGTAAAATGTGTTAAGTTTTTTCTTGTGATTTAGAGTGAGCTAGCTAATATAGATATGAAAACAGACTTACTTGTACCTTCTTTTCTGTCACATGCAGTACCTAATACTTGAACTGTTACCAATGAAACACCCCCCCCCCCCCCCAGTATTTACTGAAAGTAAATCAAATATCTTAAGTGATTCACGACATATAAATCAAACAACAAGTTTCAAAATTTCAACATTGTAAATATTTGCTATTATATATTTGTATTGAATACTTATTTTATTATTAAAACATGAAAATTGAAAAAAATAAATAAATATGTCTTATTTAAATGCATGTCCCCTTATTACATGTTATAGGATTTAACGTCTGCACTTACAAAGAAGATCACATTAAAGGCACCACTAGTATCATCACCAATGGACACAGTAACTGAGTCACAGATGGCTATAGGCATGGCCGTAAGTATTAGTTTGTCATTTTAGAAAAAATGATTCCAGAAGGCTAAGGAATCCCACAAAGGAGACCTTAAAAACCATTGCCGCATGTCACAGCAGGTATGGCATGTTAAAGAATGCTCCCTTAACAATGACCTAAGTGCACACTGCAAAGGTCAAAATTTCTGCCACTTCACCTGTAGCTGAAGTGAAATATTCTTGGTAAAACCCCATTAAATCATTCAATCAATCCAAAAAGCTCACATATTTCTTCACTTAAGGTCAAAATTGTATGAAATCAAGAATAACTGATTAAGTTGAAGTGACATAAAAGAATAGACAGCCAGCCTTATTTACTTTTGTTTTACAGAGTAAATGTGGTTGGCTCAGCACCAATGTAATGAACTGAGTGGTCTGTAGTGTTTATCTTAGACATTGCAGGAGAGTGAACTAGAACTTCAAAGGTTTCCATATTTGTGCACACATATACAATGTAGATCAAAAACACTTGCATTCGTGCACCACATAATGCATTCATGCACCATGTGAGCTTGTGTTAAGTTTTATCCTTGATATTATTTTAAAATTGACTGGCCAAGATATAAAATTTAAAAAAAAAACAATAAGTAACAAGTTTTCATAAATATTTTATAGATTATACAGTGTAGATAATGTTTAACATACAGATGTTACAGAAATCGTTTGCATTATTTATGATTTATGATTGTGCCCTTTGTAAGGGGAGATAATTTGTCACATTTTAAAATTAATTTATGATGTGTATTTTGTATTTATTTAGTTATGTGGTGGAGTTGGTGTAATACATCATAATTGTACTCCAGAATTTCAATCAAACGAAGTCAGAAAAGTCAAAGTAAGTTAAAAAGTATAAAAAGGTACAAAAATAGTTGGCCAAGAGTGTAGTTCACATGGCCAGATTGATGTTGTATGATGAGACTAAAAAATTATGAAAAGGTATGTTAATAAATACATTTTTAAAAGGTTTAGGACTAAATACAAAATTTGTAAGAAAACATGCAAAAATATTGACAAAGATTTTTAAAATGATCCGAATTTTTTTCCTTTTGAAAGGATATTATTTAACTTTTACGGTTATTTATTTAAGTTCTCTTTGGTTTTTTTTCTTTTCTTTCTTTCTTTCTTTTTAATTTTTTTTATATTAAATTATTTTATTTTTAGAAATATGAACAAGGTTTTATATTGGACCCTGTAGTCATGTCTAGTTCACACACAGTTAAAGATGTTGTACAGGCTAAGAAAAATTATGGTTTTTCTGGTATCCCAATTACAGAAAATGGTCACATGGGTGAAAAATTGGTAGGATTAGTTACACAACGAGACATTGATTTCCTAACTCCAGATGAATATAATACACCTTTATCAGAGGTACACTCGTAGTATTTATTTGACTTTTGTTATTGGTATCAAGCAAATTCAGAAATTCTGTTCAGTAAATTTAAAGTGATGCATTATCCTGACCTTGCTGCTAGTCAAGAATTCTTATTCCTTAAAATTCTTGTTTAAGTTAATATTTTTAAATCTTATAAAGGATGTATTATGTATTTTAAATCAACAGTTGCAGTTACATTAATCTACTTTTTAGATATAATTCTCTGGTCTTTTGAGGAAAAAACTTTTCATTATTAGTTTTTGAATGAAAAAGGTTTTCTACAAATTTTGTAAAATGGAGAAACTTTACATATCATTTGCAGTGATTGAATTAAATTACATACTTAATTATTTTAAACTTTTTATCTTCTAATTTTTTTCTTCTTAAAATGAAATGTTTAAAATAGTTAGTGTCAGCATCTAGTTGTGATGAAGAGCATTTTTGTGTCGCCTGACTAGGCCACATAGAGGGATTACTTTCGTAGGCGGCAGCGGCATCCGGATTTCCTTGTCCGGAGCATAACATTGGTGTTGTATGTTCAAATGACTCCAAACTTGGTGTGCATGTTTCTGGCAATGACTCGAAGTGCAGTGCACAAGAACTGCAACTCTATCTTTTTCCCTTTTTGAATTATTTCCCTTTGATTGATTTTTATAGAGCATTTCTTGTCCGGAGCATAACTTTGGTGAAGTATGTTTAAATGACTCCAAACTTGGTGTACATGTTTCTGGCAATGACTCGAAGTGCAGTGCACAAGAACCACAACTCTATCTTGTTCCGTTTTTGAATTATTTCCCTTTGATTGATACGACATATGATATCAGTTTTGTGTTTTGCTGACAAAGTGATTATAGCAGAACTTAATTAACTTATACATTTTATATTGTTAACTTCAGTTTGACATTTATTAATCACTTCTATATTAAAAACACCTTAACACACTTGGATGCCTGAGTAAATGTAAGGTGTGATTTGATACAATGGCTGCTTACAACAATAGGTGAGACAATACCTCTCACCATTGAGTCCCAAATCAGTTGATTATTGGCTTTTGGGACCTGCAAATTTGTTTGCAAAATCGAATACTTCTCAAAATAGGACCTCCAAAAATTGAAACCTTTTTAATATAGAATTAAGAACAAATATTGTTGGGACCTGAAAAATACCTCTCAAAATTGAGTACCTCTCAAAACTGAATCCCTCAAATCTGGACCCGACTGTACTATGCAGTGTCAGGCGACACATCTGTTTCAAAGAAACATATCAAGTGTGTCTTATTGAAGATCATCATGACTGAATAGATGGACATCTGCAATCATACAGCAGATGGTGAAAGGTTTTGATCAGTCTTTTGTGACATATTATACTCTGCTTATTTATATTTTTTGTAATACTTGATTCACAGGTGATGACTAGAGTAGAGGAATTAACTACAGCACCACATGGTGTCACATTGAAAGAAGCTAATCAGATATTACAGAAAAGTAAAAAAGGTTACTATAACAAATTAATATTTACTTAAAATGGGAGTAATAAATGTAGTATAAAAATATAGGAAACAGTTTAACTTATCTGAGATAAGAAATAGATGTTTATAGGCAAGAATTTTAGTTGGCTGGTTGGTTGTAATTCTGTTTAATATCACATCAGCAATTTTTCAGCTATTTGTAATGGGTTTATTAATCTTTGAGGATTAATCTAAGAAGTTTCTGTGTGTGTGTGTGTGTGTGTGTGTGTGTGTGTGTGTGTGTGTGTGTGTGTGTGTGAGATATGTGAGATGTATGAATGTGTGTGTGTAACCTGACTTGTACTGGCATGGGTGACTAGCTTGAAGAGTCAGCACAAGACCAACAAGCATACAATTTTCCACTCACAGTATACTGAAAACTGAAATATTCAAAACTCTTTACTGTTTCCTTTTTCTGAAAATACCAGTTTATGAAGCAGTTTCTTAAATTTTAAAGTCTTATGTTTAACCAGGATGAAGAGCAAACCCATAACCTCCCACTCTTAAGACAGACGCTCTACCTTTGAGCAATCGGACATATTTTGGGGCAGAAGGTTCAAGGATCATTTCCTTGCACTTCCTGTAATAAAATATAGAGAACAAAATAATGTGTCTGTGTGACAGAATCAGAATTGTGCAACTAATATTAACAGTTAAAGAGGACTTCATTGCAGACAAATAGTCTATAAACTTTTGTCAGTTTTTTATAATTTATCTGTGTAATGTAGATATTGGTTTACTCAAATCTCATATCATGAAGTTTTCAATGATATTTTTATGGAGAGTCATGGTCTTCTGTATCTACTGGTTAGAACATAGTTAAATAAAATGCCTTTATCTTGTTGTTGATTACTTTGGACATTTAGGTGCTTTCACAACAGTGTTTGCTGCATGTTTTTGACATGGTACAATATGGCATCATATTACTTAAATAGGAAACATTAACTGATTTCTACCAAACAAAATCACATGCACCTACATGTATATTGTCTATAGGTGCATGACTAATGAGACGTGTAAAACCATCCACAGTTAACATGAAATATGTTTGACTAGGGATAGAGATTACCAAACACTAATCATTATATGTTTTACTTGCTTTTTTAGGAAAATTACCAATATTAAATGAAGATGGAGAGTTAGTGGCCCTTATTGCACGTACAGATACAAAGAAAAACAGAGAGTTTCCATTAGCTTCAAAAGATGAAAAGTATGTAATAAACTTAATTATTTGAAATCAACTTAGCTAAAAGATGTGCTTTGTGTTTGAATGAAACATGTCTTAATTCGTAATAATATGAAAAAAAAATTATTTCTATTTTTAAGTTTGTTTTTATATGTACATGTATATTAGATATTAAGATATATCTACCTAACTAACAATAATGTAAAAGGTTGCATAAAGGTTATATACATGTATTAGCTTTACAAAATAACGAGAAAATTTACGAAAGTTTTAAAGTTTTTACAATGCACTCCTTTGATGGGTGTAATCAGCAGCTTCAGTGTTTAAGTTTTTGATCAAAATAAAGTAATGTTTGCAGTATGGAAGGTTAGGGTGGGGAACAGCGTACAAGTTGTTAATGTGTGTAACAACATACCAAGTTATATACATGTATAAGCTATACAATATAACAGGCAAATCTACACAAAGTGTGATGTTTTTACAACTTACTTATACTCCCTTTGTTGGTGTCATCATGAGTGTTCTGATTTCAAGTTTTGTACAGTATGGATAGTTAAGGAGGAGAACAGCCTAAATGTTGTTTGTGTGTGTAACTGGAGACATCAGATCTTTATTAATGAAACTAGTCTATTTATATTAAACTTCCCTTTTGCACATCATTGACTGCAGAGCTCTCTCCTACAATGTTAAATTAATACATGTACTTCATTTTAAAAGACGCTATACATAGAGTCCATTTGGATCATTCTTAGGACTTTACCACATTTCAACACAACTGAGATGTTGGTTATTTTGTCTATAAAACTGTGAAATAGTTTACACTGCAATACAGCTGCTACTCTTAGAAGGCTTTGATGCAATGATAGCCATGATAAGATGGATCTGCCATCTCAAGCCTGAAAGCCTGAAGAAGATGTCTCCATAGAGTCTCTTCTCTCTCAGCTAAACATTAAAGATATCCCAGAAATTCTGCAAACAAGCAGGCTAAGATGATTTGGCAACATTGAGCACAGTACAGGATGGATATCTAGGATCTGTACACTGAATGTCACTGGTAATTTGGCCTCAGAGAGACCAAAATTTACCTGGGATGACCTAGTGAAACTGGGAACAAAAAGTCACAAAGAATGGGTGATACTAACCTACAAGATCACCGAGCATTGAGGGGGGGGGGGACTTCGTTCTTGACGGGATAGCCAGGCCCCACCCTTGTAAAAGACTTATCAAGAGCCTGGATAATCTAAACAGGATGTTTAAGGAAGTTGAATTCAAAGTTATTGAAACAACTTCAATTAAAAGAGTCTGGCGAGTATTGACAGGTGCTTTTGGGAAAGTTTTAGACTTTTTAATCAACTTAATGAATCTTATATTACAGAAAACAGTTAATTGTTGGAGCAGCAATTAGTACTCATGATGAAGATAAGAAGAGACTGGAAATGTTAGTTCAAGCTGGTGTTGACTTTGTAGTTCTTGTAAGTACAAATGTTTGTAGTAACTTTTAGAGTGTAGTGGAGTGATGTGTTGACTTTGTAGTTCTTGTAAGTACAAATGTTTGTAGTAACCTTTAGAGTGGAGTGGAGTAATGTGTTGACTTTGATGTTCTTGTAAGTACAAATGTTTGTAGTAACTTTTAGAGCGGAGTGGAGTAATGTGTTGACTTTGATGTTCTTGTAAGTACAAATGTTTGTAGTTATTCAGCTCAGTTTGAGTTGAGTTTAGTTTAGTAATGGCGTTTAATATCCTAGTCAAGAATATTTCACTTATATCAAGATGTCGCCAGCTATAGGCGAAAGTGCAGAAATTTTGCCTTTGTGTATGCTGATGGCATTATACAGCAGGGTTCTTTTATGTGCCATGCCTACTTTAACACAGGACCTCATTTATTTTAAGTTCCCATCCAAAAGAGCCGTGACTTTCATTTTGTAATGCTGAGTGCTTGGTGAAAGAAAGTCTTGGGGAACCCATGACCTCCCACTTACAGAGCAAGCACTATACCAACTGAGCTACCACAGTAGTAGTAACTTTTAGAGTGGAATGGAGTTATGGTGTTTTACTCAACATGCATGATTCTTTTATTTCTATTGAGGCAACCAATTTTAGAATGATGGAGTAAAGAGGAGTACCCAGACAAAACCACAGATCTCAGGCAACAAACTGACAAACTTTCTCACTCTAGAATCTGCAATAGTGGGATTTAGATATAGGTGGTGAATAGCCCTGCCATGCATAAATGTGTGCTTTGAATACTGAACCACCATATAAATATTGAACAAAGAGGTTCCGATAGGCCAGAAATCAAATATTTTGAGTCCATAGGTTAAAGCAACAACATGGTACATGAGGCTAAGTATGTTCATTGAACTGGTCATATAACCTTGCTTGTTAAAACAAAATACAGACTGGAGCGAAATATATTTCCAATTCTCCCATTCGATCATGATTGTGCCCATCATTGGCACATTTGATGATTTTTTTACTGGACATTTATGTTGAAAATGTGTCAAAACGCAGCCTTTTTGTGCACCAGGGGATTATTTTTGACCAGAACTTACGCACCAGTTAACCCTGTGGCATGGAAAAGACAATTCAGTAGACTGAGTAAATAAAAAAACCTATGCTTGTCTAATATTTTTGGTATACTAAAGTACTAATTTATGTACATGTATATTTCATCATTAATTTGGTAACAAGTACATGTAAGTACATGTATATATTTTGGTAACACTGAAGTACATGTATATATTTTGGTAACACTGAAGTACATGTATATATTTTGGTAACACTGAAGTACATGTATATATTTTGGTAACACTGAAGTACATGTATATATTTATGTTCCAGGATTCTTCACAAGGTAACTCAGTGTATCAAATTGATATGATTAAATATATTAAGAAGTTATATCCACAAGTACAGATAGTAGGTGGCAATGGTAAGAAATAATATTAAATCATATTTATCATGTAATACTTTTTACCAATGGATCTCCAATAATATTGACTTGTTTAAAGCTAAATGCATGAACAAGTATTTGAGAATGTCAACCTGGTCATATGTTTGTAGTTTAAAGTTTTGATTGACATCTTTTGTAAACTTACAGTTTTTAACAGATCTAATAATGTTTTCAGTCATTTATATCTTCCATCTTCCTGTGACCTCCAGGTCTGTCAGAGTTCATTGTCCTTTTTACTGGTTACAATTACATTACTGAATCTGGTGATAAATGTTTTGTGTACTTTAAAAGTTTCTTTCTCTACACAAACATGTCATTACAGTTTACAGATTCTCTGTCCTGCAAAATATCTTATGGTATTGGCCACTGTAATCTTTATTCTGCTGGTAGTAAAATTTTGTTTTAAAAATGGTCCTGATTTATTAATATGGCTGACAAATTATCACATATAATGTGTTGTTTTAATAAAATATTTAAGTTTTAAAACACTATCTAGCATTGTGACATCAGCATACTGATAAAAATTTTAATTCTGGTACATGTAAAATACAGCTGATTTCATTTACTTGTTAATTTCAGTTGTAACAGCTGCCCAAGCAAAGAATCTCATAGATGCAGGAGTTGATGGTCTCAGGGTTGGTATGGGAAGTGGTTCAATATGTATAACACAAGAAGGTAATTTTTATCAACTACTTTTGTCTTAAATTTTTTAGACTGATCAAACATAAAAATAGCTTTTTCAACAAAAATTTAGACTGATCAATCATAAAAATAGCATTTTCAACTAGCCTGGCATTGCCGTAAGACAAGACTTAGGTGTTACTTTTCCGGTGTCGGCGGTGGCAGCGGCGTCGGCGTGTCAAAACGTGAAAGTTTATGTTAAAGTAATGTAATTTCCACTCGATCAAAACTAACCAGGCGAGACATTTGAATCCATGGAATTCTTGTTGAATAGAAATGATACAGCTTTTGGGACTTTGATCGCCAAGTGGTCTAAGTGCCATCTTGCATGCACAATGCTTTGTCTAAGTTCTAATCAAACTAGCATAAATCATAGTGTGTTGGTTTCCAGCAGCTTATTCTGGTGGGGTGCAAATTTTGACATGCATGTATTTTGGCGGAAGTATTAAAATCGACAAAATTAAAACCGTGAAAATATTTGTGTACCAATTAATCATGAGTGAGTTGGTTTAGATTGCCATAATAAATACCGGTACACAAATTTTCAACTGACCTTGTCTTGTCAAAATTGCCAAAATTTAGCCCTGCTAAAACAACCCTCTTCATGGTAGTTAAAACAGTTTGACTTTGGCATGAAACACCATTCCCCCCAAAACCTCCCACATGGTACAAGTTTGATTTAATATAAAAATTGATCATATATGCAATTCATAAAATCTCTTTAGTTAATAACATCTGATTTTGCAAGTTTGTCCAAAAATTTTAAAGAAGTAGTTTGCAACACAACTTTTCATAATGTATGTACAATGATTGAACGAGTGTCACTTTTTAACATTTTTAGCTTTTTTATATCTCTTTTAACATTCTTTTCATGATTCCTTTATAAGTTTTTTTTTATAACTTTGTAAAATATTTATATGTTGAACAGTACATTAAATATATTTTTAAATCAGTTATGGCTGTTGGTAGACCACAGGGTACAGCTGTCTACAAGGTAGCAGAGTATGCGCGGAGATTTGGTGTACCAGTGATAGCTGATGGTGGGATTAGCTGTGTAGGACATATCATGAAAGCTCTAGCTCTTGGAGCATCAACTGGTAAATACTTGTATAATTCTGTGAAATGATATTTTTATGATTTAAAACGGAAAATTAGAACAGTTTGCAGGTATTTATGAATGTAAAATCAAATGGCATTAATCAAAATTATTGTTGTTTGTTTGATGTTTCATTCATTTTATTTGAAATATTTTTCTTATTTGTTATGTAATTGACAAAAAAAAAAAAAAGCCTAAAAATGACCAAATAAAATGTTCCTGAATAAAATAGAATTTTTCCAAAAAATTACATTGAATTTAATGATTCATGATTACATAAAGAACCCTTAACCTCAATTTTAACCATTTTCGTGAAAGGCTGTAATAATGCTGATGCAAATTTCAACAATAACATTCTAAAAATTTACCATACATTGTTGCTGAGGTAGTATGGTGAAAAATATTTGAAATAATTTTCTGTTGTTTTATGATTACAGTGATGATGGGATCTCTCCTAGCAGGAACTTCAGAGGCACCAGGTGAATACTTCTTTGCAGATGGTGTCAGGTTAAAGAAATACCGTGGTATGGGATCTCTTGATGCTATGGAAAAACACAGGGGAAGTCAGAGCAGATATATGAGGTAATATTGTCTATAGTCATTAAAAAATTACAGCTTCGATTAAGATTGGAAATTTGTTATTTTTTTAACCAAAATTGGAATGGAGTAATGTTGTTTTACACCTCAGTCTAGATTTCTCCCATTTGTATCATTCAAAGCATTTAATTCCTTGATGGTTGAGAAAACTGGAGTACCAAAAAAACACTAACATTAGGCAAATGAACTAACAAACTTTCTTGCACTTCGATCTGCCTTTAAGTTAGTGGAATCCATAAAGAGGGAAATTGAAACAAACAAACCCAAGGCAATCAGATTATCAAACTCTCTTACACTTGGTTTTGCCTCAATTGATAATTACAAAATAATGAAAATTGAAGGTTAAGTTCAGAAGGACAGTTCAGATCAAAAACTCTAAAGAACAATTAACTCTCTAAAGCACCAATACAATTACATGTTCTTTATACTGTACATCATTTCAAAACTGAATTCACAGCATAGTCGTATGTAAAGTTATAAAATATTTTTGTTCTTGTTTCAGTGAGAGTGATAAAATCAAAGTAGCTCAAGGTGTATCAGGTTCCATTGTAGACAAAGGTTCTATAAATAAATTTTGTCCATATCTGATTTCTGGTATACAGCATGGTGCTCAAGATATTGGTGCAAAAAGTCTCTCAAATCTCAGGTTTGTATCAAAACTTTTGTAATGTTCCAGTCATCATCATCATCAGTTTCTTTTTATTAATGTGCAGGTTCAGAAGCATTGCATTGTCTTCTCTAGTAGGCTCCCTTACAGATGACTGGCTAGCTGCACATATGGCAGATTTCACCCCATGTCTCCATTTCTTATGATTATAGGGGTTGAAATTCAGGAGCTTCCACTCTCAAAATCTCTCTCTGTTAGCTCATTCCAAGACATTTTTGGATGGCCAACACCTCGCTCTCCATTAACCTGTAAATCATGTGTACACTTGATTGCACTGCTGGATCTTTGACAATTGTACATGTCCATACCAGTGGAGTCTTCTTTGTCGTAATATGATGTAAGGTCTTCAAGGCCAAGTCTCCCCAGTAATTCCTTTGACTGTACAGTCGCCATGTCTCTTGATTTTATGCCACAGATTTGTCTGATCATGGCCAGGTCATTACGCTGTAGACGATGGAGGTTTGGCTTGGTCAGTGCCCAAGTCTCACTGGCATGGAGCATAGCTCTCCACACACAAGTGCTGTACAGTCAGCCATGTGTCTTGTATGATGGCATGACATAAGGACTGGTATCAGCTCCCTGAATTTCTTCCAGGCAGTCTTGACCCATATAGTTGTAGCAAGCTCACAGCGGCACCAGCTACGGAAAGTATCTCTCCCAAATAGCAGAATGAAGGTTCAACTTCCAGCTGCTCCATCCCTACCTGGACATCACTTTCTGGTCTGCCACACTACTTTAGTT
Organism: Tegillarca granosa; assembly: GCA_029721355.1. Classification (NCBI taxonomy): domain Eukaryota; kingdom Metazoa; phylum Mollusca; class Bivalvia; order Arcoida; family Arcidae; genus Tegillarca; species Tegillarca granosa. Next base: position 15,667,022 of record CM056599.1, read on the forward strand.
ATTAACACATATACATATACATATCTACATACATGTATGTGTACATAACACATATACATTTTTATTCACAATATAATAAACTTCTTATGAAACTATATTTGAACAATATTCATTAAATCATTATTAAGTGAAAAATACAGCCTTAAATTCTCAATTTCTTGATTCATAACGTTTTAGGAGTTACATGCACATGTTCCTGACAGTTTTTCATCCATAAAAAATTTATGAATTATTCTTTGTTCTCTGAAAATCACATTCTGAAAAAAAAAGTTACCGACAATCTCTTTATTTAATAAAAGGTATAATTATTTTGTTGTTCTGGCAAAATGCAGTCTACAGCATTATACATTGTAATAACATTTGAATTTCAAGATTAATTGTGCATTCAGATGAGATAGAGTTTGAATGAAGAACCGCATCAGATAATTCTGATAAAATGTAAATGTTTTTTGTTTTGTTAAGTCAAAATGCAGTGTAAATATCCACATCTGATAATATTTGAATTTCCAGATCCATGATGTATTCCGGGGAGTTAAAGTTTGAACGAAGAACAACATCAGCACAGATTGAAGGAGGCGTCCATAATCTTCACTCGTAAGTAACATGAACTATTTGATTTTATATGCCAAAAAGGCTTCCTTTAAAGCCTACAAAAGTCTTGTAAAATTTAACTTAGATAATGAAAAAAATTTTGGTTTTACAGTGAATAAGTAACTGGATTTAATGTACCCTTATCAATTTCTAAAATTTGTTTAAACAGATTGTTTTAAAATAAAATATCTTATGAAAGTGGAGTTTTAAGATGTTGTTTTAAGATGAGATTTTTTAATTTCTCTTAAAGACATTCCACATATCCCATTTTAAGTCAGATTTAACATATTTTTGTTTCCATCTTTATGTGTACACATAAATGATTTAAAATAGCTTATTTGATTCTGTATTGATTAATACAGGGTACTTAGAATTTAGAGGTAATGTATTATACATAAACAAATAGTTTTAAGCCATTAAAATCACAAACAAGTCATCCATTCTGTTATAAATTTCATGATTTTTGTATTAATAAAAAAGGCATACTAGTATCATTAACTGTTTTGTCTCTATTAACTGCTTTTTTCCACTAAAAAAAACTCCATAATTTACATCTTTTTGTTTCATGATAATTTGGATTATCTGCCCTTTAATGAATCTATGTTAACCTAATATTGTGTAATTTATTCATATATATACATAACTTATTACCTGAATTTAAACTATTTTCATTATGATTTTTACGAACAGAGAGGAATCTCTGTGATGTATTGTCACGTACGTCGCAAGCATTTGGCAAGGAAATCGTAGATATCTTTAAAATGGGATAGGGATACAGGGTGACAGAGATGTTCATAGATGGGGGCAAGTAAACCCAAAACAGGGAAATGTTAAACGAAACATTTTTCCTAATGTCAGTGAAGAAATTCAATTTTTTTTTCAATCGGACAAGCTATGTCACCGCTATGTCAAATCCTTGGGCAATATATGTGGAATATAGTACGGTAGTTTGCGGGTGATAAGTACGTGCTGAGGGTTACCGCACAATGATGAATGTATGTGGTATTGAAAATAAAATTTATACATGGATTCTGTGGAGAAACTTTTGGTGGAAAGGATACAATGCGGCGCAGCGGAAGAATACATGAACAGTTTATGTAAACAAAGACCTATTTTCGCAACATTTTTGTGGATATCCCATAATTTAAACGGTCTCTTTTGATTGGATGAATTATATGACGTGTCATTTCTTGGTAGCATTCGTTTTGGCGAGAAGAGTGAACCACAGTAAATAAAGCAATATTTTTTTAACATTACCCGAAGTTTGAGCGTGTAAGTAAAAGTATAGGTTGCGGAAAGTGCTGTAAAGAAATCATGTCTTACATGCACGATAGCAAATGTCATGTTTATAGGAATGTATTTGTTTTCATTCGTTTCCCTTCCCATCCCCTCCTCGAAGCCCAAACAAAATTTGACCTATATCTGATGTAGACATGTTTACATTTTAATTTTGTCGACGTAGCGTAAAAATGATATACACGATTTTGAGAGCAGCATTGTGAAATCGACCGGAAAAAGCTATTGCTGAGAGATTTCACGAGTTCCTGTCGATTGTGCAAGATGTACTCTTAGAAGTTTGTACATGGAAAGCTTTAGGGTAAATCCTCGGTAGGTGGCGTGTATTTTGTATATCGTCGTCGGTCCTAAATTCGCGATGGTCCGCGGCATAAACAGTTTTTTGCAACCATCATTTGTAGCTACGGGACATTTCGGCCTATGACAATATCGGCCCATAATAAAATATATTCAAAATATTTAATACACCTAAATTTGGACAACTTTGTCATGACTTATGCCTTGGTTTTAATTTTATTTTTAAAAGAAATTATTATTTTTTATTTCATATTAGATCAACCTATAAATGATGCACACACTCCGTTCACAATTGTTTTAGTCAGAGTCACTCATGACTGTAAGACTCGTCGATTCTGATCGATCTAAACTAGTTCGTGCAGATAGCGTAGAAGAAAGACAGTTTGAATGTAACTTGCATGAATCTACAATTATGTAAAAACACTAAAGTATCAGGATTTTTAAAGACAAATTATATTTACAAGAAAAGGATCTTTCTTTTCAATTCATTCTTATGGTTATTTTTCTTTACACACTACATGTAATTAAAGCATCATAATAATACAAATATTAAATTAAGATTATAATTAAGATTATCTATTTTTTTTAAATTTTTTAAGATTAAAACAAAGTATAGGTACACCTTCCTGTCTTTAAATTATTCATTTTTTAAAAAAAGAGACATATATATAATCCATTATTTGAGTTTTAATAGATTAGTGGTAGACTTGATTAGAAATGATAATTTGAATTAATTCTTGTATTGCTTTGAATAAATTTACTGAAATTTACATGTTTCAAAGCATAATAATACTAACACATGTTTATGCACAACAATGCAAATAAACGAAATGAGTAGCAATCTTTGATAAAGGCATTTATTTCATGGGCCGATTTTGTTATAGGCCGATTTGGCTATAGGCCGATATTGTCATGGTCCGTTTTTTTATGGGCCGAAATGTCCCGGAACCGTTTTGTCGTTATTGAGAAATATAACGATTGATGACACCATAAAAACATCTTTCTGTTTTTGTAATTAATTAAAAATGTTACGTATGAACGTTTTTGTCTTTTCTTGGAGAAATGCTTGGAATGTGAAAGGACCTTGCTTCAGCACAGACTCTTCTGAATGTGGTAATTTGCCAACACTAATACAAAAAATATAATGGACACTTTTCCAGTCATGAATTCTTACTCCCCTTCCATATGGTGTTTTACAACCTTGCTCGCATAGGAATGGAATGGGATAAGGCAGATTGTAATACTACCTACACTTACTTTCAAAGCCTCTTGCGTTTCCATGCTCTCTGTTCGTACGGCACCTCCGGTGCTTTGATTTAATTTTTTTCTTTGAAAGTGGGAGGTTCTTGGCCATTTCACATTTCAGCAATGATTCAGACTTAAAACTTGGAACTGGGTTGTAAATGTGCTTTTGTTAGTGTTTTGCTAAAATCATCCAGAATGGAAAGATATGGTTTCTGGATGAGTATGATGATACAGTAGATTCCGCTTTATTGCATAGTCCATTTGTCAGAAAATTTTATGTAATTAAGCGGAATATGCAAATAACCGAAAATGCCCTTTGGGCACAACTGATTGATGGATACATCAGTTGGGGCCATTTTAGTACTTGTGTAGGCATCATAGTACACTGTAGAAACAACAGAAAATTAGTTACTACTTTGAAATTAAAAAATGAAATAAATAATTCAGAATAAAAAAATCAAAAAAATTATTTTATTTAATTTGTATAATGTTTTAAAAATTCTAGCTTATCGATTGACGGATACACCCGGTTAGGCCGTTTTTGTTTTTTTTTAGTAGACATCAAAGTCGGTGTACTGTAGAAACAGTGGAAAATTTGTAATTCCTTTGACATAAAAAATAAACAATTAAAGATAATTGAAAAAAATAATTAATTAATTAAAATCTCAAGACTTGTAGTATATTTTCTTTACTAAATAAAGATTTAAAATTCTAGCTGATCGTTTTAAACCTCGTATTTACATGGAATTCCAAAATGTGGTATAGTTGGACTTTTCTTGCAGACCATCGATCTGTGTTTAATCCTAGAAAATGTATGTAACTGGAACATCTCTGGGTATTTAATTCATTGTTCCTTAACACTCGCGATATTCGTATTTCTTGTTTATTCACTTCTTTTTAAAAATCCACGTGTTCGCACATGGCACTGAGTTATATTGTTTGAGTTATCTCCCTTTCATGGTACGATAATCTATTTTTAAATGTGACATAAAAAAATCCAGTTGCTTGACAATGTGCACGATGTCCGATAAAATTAAATTTCAAACAGATTTTGTGTAAATAAATTGAAAGATGTCTTATCTTGTTATTTATTTTGATACAAAGTTATATTTTAATTGTTTATTGACCTATTATTCGATCAGTCATAAATTGGAAATTCCCGTTGTTATGTGTAACTTGGTCTGATCCAATGAAATTAATGAATAAATTGTCACTTCCTAAAGTGAAAAAATGTCTTTGATGTTGAATCTGTATACCGACAAAACTTGCTACTTAAAGAGTTTTTCAGCCGTAAACGATGATTTCAACCAGTTTATCTTAAAGAGGAAATAATAAATAAAGAATAAAGCATTTAATTGAGGTATGATTTATTGAGTTTACGCTAAAAGAACTGTAAATACGAGTTATCAAGCTTACTCTGGGATAACAGTCAACGTACATACACATTCCTTAACCATGTTAACAAAAACATTAATTTAAAAAAAAATGTTTTTGGTTTTATTTAATCATTGGTTAAAAAACCCAGCACCGAAGTTCCAGTAAAACCATGTCTGGGTTTAGAAAATGAAATGGAAATAAATTTCAGTTAAAAAAGATCGTTATAAAACTTGTGTGACCCGGGTACAAATTTTTCACCTGTCATAGCCCTTTTAAATTGGTTTAACATAATTAATTACGTTTCCTGACAAACGCGTAATGACAGACCAATTGGATGACTACCCTAAAGTGAACACTAATTAACTGGCTTCATATCTCACCTGGTGTTAGCTGTACACATCTTTATATAATGTAAACACCTCTCGAAGTTACCTTGCATTGTCGGCAATTATCTTTTGTAATCATGAAAATTCAGACCAAGATCGCATAATTTTCAGAATTTTTTATGCAATTAAGCGGAATTTAGACTTTTGTTTATGCAAATAAACGGAATTTTTTACATTGTTTAAATAGGAAATGGTTTGGTGCAGAGAAAAATTATGCAATTAACCGGAATATGCAATTAACCGGTATGCAATTAAGTGGAATCTACTGTATTCCTTTATCTAGCTGTTACTAGCGACATTATGATATAAATTAAATATCTCCACTTAAATAATTCAAATATAATTCTCTTTTCTAGACAATCATCCATGAAATTCCTCACACAGAACTAGTATATTTTTTAAACATTTGTTATAAAATACACATGTATATTGTTAATGGAAGTATAACATTTTATTTTTCCCAATTTTTTTTTTTCAAAACCCTAATCTAGTTTGTTACCCTCAGTTAGATTTGTTATCTATATTCACTTACTATTTGTATTAGATAATACATTTACAAAGTTCATCACATACTCAGAGTGGAAGATCATTATATGTAGCACAAGTGTTTGCCTAGCTGTTGTGTGATCTGCCATAACTCTTAATGGGTTATTTTAGACTTGCTTGGGTTTATTTTCACCACATCAATTTTCACCAAAAGTTCATGCAAATTCATATACATGTATATGTACATGTAAATATAGATGTACATGTATATATGGAAGTTAATAAACTTCATTAATTAATTTAGTTCATAATAATACATCGCTGTGTTTTGCAAGGTGGTTTTGAATCACAGAGTGATATAAAAATTGTTTGTTTAGATTAAAATTATGTGAGTGACAGAAAAATATTATATGTTTAGATTAAGATTTTATATTCTTTTTAACAAGAGCTACACTTAAACTGTAGAACATCTTTATAGTCCACCTAAATAACTTTGCCACCTAGCTCATTACCACAGTTTTTGTCGAGCATGACATTGCCATAAGGCGAGACTTAGGTGTTACTTTTCAGCGTTAACGTAGGCGGTGGCAGCGGCGTGAGTTTATTGATTAAGTAATGTATTTTCTACTCAATCAAAAACTAACCAGGCAAGACATTTATTTCTGTGAAATTCTTGTTCAAGTCCAAAGGGTATTCAGTTTTTTTTCCTCTTGAAAATTGCCATTGGTTTTACCGCAGGACCTCGGTGGCCAAACAAAATAAATTGTTTATGGATCACAATGCCTCTTACTGCCTAGGTTCAGATTCCACTCGGGCAGATTCAAGTTATAGGAAATTTACCAAAGGTCTGTCTGTTTCTCCTAGCACCACAATCCCAAAACTGACTGCCTTGACATAAGCATTATAAGTGAAAGAATCAATTCTGAGGTGTAAATTTAAACCAGAATGACAATAGAGAAAATATTAAAAGGGTATTTCCTTTAGTCATTTTTTGCAGGGACTGATCAATGTAAAAATATTTTGATATTATTGCTAATTCACGTTCATCGGTATTTGCCACATGTAGTTATGATACTCCATAAAATCATTCCACAGTTCTAAGATGGCTACGTGTTTGCTTTAAGGGATTCACTTAGTCTAGATGCTTGTGTTTTCACCATTCAGATGTTCACAGATTATAAAAATATTTTCTGTTGTGTAGTTTTAGCTACTTGGTGCTTATTATGGTATGAAATGGTGTCTTAATGCATATTCAAGAATAACTAGAATAGATGAACATCTCCAATCAAACTAAAACATTACGTATGAGCTAGTTGACTTTTAAGCATTTGGGTGTTGATCTATGAGTATCAATTATATCATCCAATATAACATGTTTTAATAAACAGAATCTGTAGATCAGTTCTGACAATAACTTATAATATATTTTTACTTATTTTGTTAAAAATTAGATGCATTCAAACCCTGAAAAAAAGAGAATAAAATTTACTCTGTGTTTCACGAAATAACCAGAATCATGTCTTTTACATTTAATTTTGAACCCTTGGAGAATAAAATCACAGTATATGGAAAGTTTGACATGAATTTGTGCATTTGATCAATTTACATATATAACCCTTTTGATTGACCAATTATCCATTTCTTTGGTTTTTTCATTCCTTTTTAGTTCATTTTGTCCTGTTTATAACACTTTTTGTTTTGCTGATACAAACCATCCTCTATGCTATTGAAAATATCCTTTTATGAGCTCACCTGAAAATGAAGTTTGCAAGTGATTTATAGTGATCAGTATGTGTCTGTCATCTTAAATACATAGTCTCCCTCTCTCTAGAGACCACAGTGTTTATTAAATCTATATTAAGTATACCCAAAGTAATCTTTATCAAAAAAAACTGCATCAAGTTTGTATATGGATCAGTTTGGGTTAATAAATGGGTCAAATAATAGAAGAACCCGTGTTAAGACATTTGAGGCTACAACTGTAGTCAACATCCTCAAATTTGTATAGAATTATCTTCTTGGCTCAAGATAGGTAAGGTTTGTGTATGGGTCATGTTGACTGAATAAGTAGGTTACTAGGTCAAACCATGAAAAACCTACTCAACACTTAGCAGATTTTAATCTGAGTTTCTTAAGTCTTGCTCAGATAATGCACTTGACAAAATCTAGGTCATATTTGTAGAATGGGTCATGTTAAGTAAATATTTAGGATTACTAGGGCAAAACAAGGAAAAGTTTTATTCACTAAAAGCTTAAACTTTTTACAGATCTTCATCAAAACTTACCTAGAATTATATTTTTGACCTTAATTAGGTATATGGGTCATGTTGGGTCAATAAATAGGTCATTTAGTTCAAATTATTAACTTTTTATAGGGTATAATATTTTAAAATTGAGCTAATTTGCATATTAAGCTTAAGTGAGCACCCAGGGCCTTTAAATCTTTTTGTATTGCATGAGAGATTGAGAATCAGCTGGCAAACCATTGTTTTACATATCTCAACAAATGACATTAATATGTTGTTACAGTCAAATTGTTCATTAAAGGTCAAAGGTCATTTACAAGGAGAACTTGCCTATAAGTGGCCTTTTAAGCATGTGCTTGATTTGTGCAAATTAAAAAAGAATGAATCAAGAGTAAATAGGATATAAACTAATTGCTAGTTTTTTTTTTTGTTTTTTTTTATTTCTTTAAAAGAGGAATGGAGACAATTCTTAGGTATATGCAAAAGCAGAATTAAATAGACAGGTGCTTCTAATTTAGAGGTGTTATTTTGAGAGGTTCATATATCTTTTTACTTTCTGCATAGCTTGGAGTGCCCACTAATAATACTGTTTTGTTAAAAAGAAGTAGAAACATCATTAATCATCAATGGTGTTGGCACTCTTTGGAAATTAAAACTCTCTAACAGAAATATTTTGTAAGAAATCTGAAAAAATTGTTTAATATTATTTATTTTCGTTACCCATCTAAAGGTTTCTTAATTAATTAAATGGTTTACTCACCCTTACAAGACATTGGCCTATACTGTCTTGATATTCCTTCATTAAGATTTCTTTAACTTATGTTCAATTTTGGCATTCTTTATTTAAAATTACTTATTTTTGTCTGAAACTTAGTTCCTGATGCCAGTACAGTAAAAATAATTTCAAATTGATACCTTAAATAGAAACATAATATAAGACAGCCTTTTTTTTTTTTTTTTTTTTTTTGAGAAATTGGAAACATTTTTTTTTTCTTGCAATAAGTTTTCAATAGAACTGAATTTGGATTAACTAGAGTTCATATTTAAACAGATGACTTCTTCAAGATTTGCAGACGTGCTTTATCATATTTGTCATAAATAAACAAACTTGTTTTAGTTTTACTAGTAAAAAGAAAGCTATCTGTAGACTAAAGACAGCATAAAAAAGATGTTCAGGTTATTCGAATCATACTGAGATTTATTTTTCAAATTTAAATAAGAAAGTTACACCGATGGAATGAAAATGCACTTTAACAAAAAAGGTTTATATTAAATTGTGCCTGGGGTGTCAAAGCAAACACTAACTTTTGAAATACAGAGGAAACCAGAAATACACATTTTCACCAGATTTCTGAAAAATACAACTTCTTATGATGCCTGATGAAGAAATGTTTACACGAAGTCTAATATTTTTTGTCAAGATGAATGTTTGTAGGGTTCTGGACCAAATATATTTTTATCTGAAACTATGTATACATAGTGATTGATTCTATTTCTTGCACCACAAAATATATTTGAATTAAAATTTGTTTTTTACAAGTTGAAAGATGTGAGTGACAGTACATTTTGAATTATTTTGTCAATAAACTATATGAAGAAAATGGTGTAGTAGACTATCTAAAACCCATGAGTTTCAGACAAGAACATTCTTGTTCCAATTTTAAGAGGTCTCTTTATTAGAGATAACAGAAATATATTTAAAACCTATTGGTGCTAAAAAACCAAAAGAATTATCTACATTATACATTTATATATATCCTTGCATATTACTAAAATGTTAAATTGTACTATCCTTATTTCAGGTATGAAAAACGACTATTTTAGCATGAATTCCAGCCAGTTGAACCAGTTTATAAACTATATGCCATAATGTGTTCTAAATCAGTACCAGTTTGAAGAGGACCAGTTTATTTACAGATGAAAAAGAACATTACCAGAACTAAATATATTTTGAGATTGTTTAAACAAAAACTTCTTAGCTTAAGGTATCAAAGATATTTTAATGTTATTTAAATTAAAAAAATTCAGATTAAATTCCTTTACAGGAGTTAGAAGTTATTTTTATCACATTTAAAATTTTGGAATATGCCAATAAAATATTTTTGTTGTTATCACAAGAATACTGATCTTTGTATGCTTTTTTTCCATGACAACTTTAGGAAGGGCTCGTTTGTGTAATTTGAACCTATAAAATGAATACACTTGGTACGGTTAAGTTTCCAAAATTATTTTTATTATTATTATTATTATTTATGTTAAAAAGTTTTTGTATCTTAACCATGAAAATCTGTAAGGAATGTAAATAAAAAAATATAAAAACTTTTAACTCATATTTAGATATATATATATGATGTAAAATGACAAAAAAGGGAAAAATACAGTTTGGAGGTTTGAAAAATTGTTGTATGTAAAATTTTGTATCATAAATATTGTAATGAACATGAATTAGATTGAGGGTAAAACTAAACAACAACCAGAAATATTCACAAAGAACAAATACAGTAAAATCTGTACCAATAACCAATCACCCCCCCCCCCCCCCCCCCCCCCCCTTTGCACCTTTGGTCTTTATTGAGAGGTGGTTGGTTGCTATATCAGGTTTCCTGTATAAATAGAGTGGATTTAGTTCAAATATAAAAATTCAGATAAAAATTAAAATTTGTTCAAAGGTAACTATATGTAAAATTGTGAAATTTTCTTTCTGTGTGTATTTCTGGTTATTCAGTATAAATTACTGTAAATTGGGAAATTTTGTGATTGTTTAATTTTTGCATATTTGTGGGAGTCTTGGAGAAACAATATAACCAATTTTTTTTCTTAATTTTGCTATATTTCACTTATACATGTATTTGCATTGACCATGATCAGACAATGCAAAAGTTAAAGTACACATATATCTTCAAATGACAATATTTATGAAAATCATATGTCGCAAAAATTTCCCAATTTATAGTAACATGTGTAAATGTCCTCATTGGTCATCAGACCAGGGACACAATATTTGTTCCTTTAACTTAGTAGTGCAATTAATTTTCAGTTAAACTTATTATACATTAAATTTGAAGAAAAAATGAGATTATTTTGTTCAGAAGTAGTAAGAATTATATTATTACATTAATGCATCATTTTATGTATATTATATGTTATGTTCATTTTCATATCAGAAGAAATATCAGTGCTAGTCTTACTGTATTAAAAGCATTATACCATCTTTGTACATTTATTTAAATCTTCAGTCCTATTGTAATTTATTCCACTATGTATAGTTACATGTAAACAAAAAAACAAGTCAGCTTTCTTGTAAAGGGGTATCAGCACTGATTTTGTTTTCCTTAGCTGAACAAAGTACAGAATAGCATTATATCAAACATAAAAAAATTACGTAATTATCAGCTTTAGCATCCAGCATCAAATATTAAGATTGGCAATGATAACAGTTTTTAGATAATGCTTTTAGACAGACTTTATATGCAGCTTGGTTATACCCATCTTGTAACATTTCTTGTTATTTACTCAATTTGTGATTGCCATACGACTTGTAAAGGTTTTTTTTATTGGCATTATTATTATCATCATTGCATCAGTATTAATTTAACTGAAAAAATTTGAAGATTTCAATTTGAAATCAGTACTTTTGCATACATAAGATCATGTTGTTTTTAGAGAAATGAACTGAAAGTATTTTTAGATAGCATTCTTATATGAAACGCCACCTTATATTTGAATAGCTCACCTATGGAGAAACGCCATCTCCCAAATAGAACACTTATATTGATTGAAGACCACCTCTATTTAAAATAGTCCAATATTCCTATATTATAGATACATATATATTTATATATATATATTGTGTAGGACTACAACACAAATAAGTTTAACTGACTGGCCAAATAAACAACTCAATCATTCAATGGTTGAAATGAACTAAGTCAAATATTCATACCCAGGGCGAGAGGATATAAATAATAACCGGACACATACAAATCGGGAACAACATTTCGAGCATACACAAGTCATAACTTTATACATGTATACGGTAGTCAGCTTTTTATGTTAACATACATGTATTTGCTTCTATTGATTAAACATTTATATAGTAGATTTATTAAAATATTGTCTCTGGTTAAGAAAAAAGGAAAGATTGATTTGTATCTATGTATGAAAATTTTTAGAAATTCCATTTTTTCAAGAGCTTAAGATAGTTCAATCATTAAATCTCCTTGACCTTTGAACTTACCGGTATCTCTTGCAATATTAAAAGTAGAGGAAATAATTCTGCACATAAGCCACATCTCTCTCTCTTTGTATGTCTTTTACTGTAGGAGAAAAAATCTAAAGAATTTAAATTACTACTTTTTAGCTAAATCCAAAAGCAAACATTTTGCAGATATACAAGGGATTAATTGATGGATATGGCCCCATCATTGATTAAAATATGCTTGCCTTATATCATGAACTCGAAATCCAGATCATGATTTCATCAATATTTACATTTTTTACAATTTGATATTATGAATTATATAACTATGACCTGCCTTTTATTATATTCTGTACTGTTTGATATTGTAAAACATGTATTAGCTAGTTAAGTGTATAATCAAATTTCTACAATAATCGTTATGAAGTTGCAAATTTATCGACATAATTTACAAGAAAAATGCCTTTTTAATTGTTAAATTAATCAGTTTTTCAGTACATCTATGTTAAATGTTTATAGGTATTTCATTTAGGTAGTTTATTTTTTACTATTTTGTATTTTGTGGAGACTGTGAAATGATATTTTTGTGCCATTTATATTACATTTTAATTATGTTTATTATACAAAGTGCATACTTACTTCGTTTAATTTTAACTTTCTGTAAAATTGCTCATATAGTGATTTCCTTCCTCACACATCTGTGATAACAAGGTTTACCTTAAAAGTCATTAAGGTTATTTGGCTGATTGATTTTTAAAGAAGTTTGTGGTGACCCTTATATCCAATTTGTCAAAAATACTTTGTTTTCTGATAGAAGTATTAAATATAAAACAATATTCTTTATACTTTTGTTTAATGAGTCACATTTTTTTCTGATAATAGCTTACAAACCCAAGACTGCATGTCACAAAATAAGAGGCATGATTTAAGAATCTAACAACACATTTTTTTCAAAAACTCAAAAGCTATAATTCCAATGCATTGTGAATCAGATTTATTATTATTATTATCATTATTAAATTATTATTATTATTTTTTATTATTATTATTATTATTTTATTTACTTTTTCATTGTGGAAGAACAAGAATTAGCTCCCTTTGATCACATTGCAGTGTCAAATCGACATCCAATTGGATTTAAATCATTTGAACCAGTTATTATTTACCATGCGAGCTTTACAGGTGCTCTCATACTTATGTTCTTTATTTTATTATTTTACAGATGTATGTGGTTAAATATAAAATAGTATATGGTATACATTATGTAGTAAAACTTTTTTTTTTTAATGGAATTCTGATATACATTACTGCTAGAAACTTTTGTTTCTTACAAACTTGTGCAATTTTTCATACTACAATTAAACAACCTTTCATATGTGGTCATGAAAGTTAAAATCAACCCAGGTTGCTCTTGCTTATATATATGTAATTCTATTTTAAATTACAATTTTTTGTATGACACTGTTTCAACAAATTTTTAACAAAATATGAATTACTGCTCTTGACTTGATTGATATATGATAAGACCACTCTGCATCATGTATATCTGCCCACATGATTTAAAATTAGGTTAAATGCTTGTTAAACTAGGTTCGAGGTGCCAACAACATTTGAAATTTCTAAAGTGTAAACACTTGTTTAACTAGGCTTTGAGGCCTTTTAAGGTATATCTGAAAATATCAATCAGTGGCCTTTTTCTTCCAAATTTTATCAGATTTGCAGACTTTTTTATCATCAAGGACAGCATAAAAGATGTAATGCATTCAAATAAGTGACTTTGTCAATTTTTAGCTCACCTGAGCTGAAAGCTCAGATGAGCTATTGCTATCCATCTCCGTCCGCCGTGCGTCCTTCGTTGTCCGTCATGCATAAACTTTTTACATTTTAATCTTCTCCTCCAAAACCACCAGGCCAAATTTAATGAAACTTGGTAACAATCAGGGTGAAGCCCTTTCAGATTTGCACAAATGAAGGAGTAATGTCCCCTTGGGGCCCCATAAAAAGGGGGGGGGGGGAAATATTGAAAAACTTTGAAAATTTTCTCTGAATCTACAAGAGATATACCTTAGTTATTTCATTTATAACATCCTTAGGTCATCTATTTTCAGATTTGCACAAATGGTAGCCATGGGGCTCAAAATAGAGAGATTGTAAGGCACTGAGTGGGGAAATTGCTAAAAAATATGTATTTGTCACTATATCTCGAAAACTATCAACTTTTTGTATAGGCATGTATATTAGAATGTTGTAGGTATTGACATGACGATCATTTTGATATATGGTTCAAGGTTATATGTTGAAAGGTCAAGGTCACAGCTGCAAAAGAAGACTTAAATTGCTAATTATCTTGAAAACTATTAACTTTTTGTATAGGCATGTATATTAGAATATTGTAGGTATTGTGACAAGGATCATTTTGATATATGGTTCAAAGTCAAATGTATAATTAAATAAAGGTCAAGGTCACAGCTGCAAAAGAAGACTTAAATTGCTAATTATCTTGAAAACTATTAACTTTTTGTATAGGCATGTATAGTAAAATATTGTAGGTATTGATATGACGATCATTTATATATATGGTTCAAGGTCATATGTTGAAAGGTCAAGGTCACAGCTGCAAAAGAAGACTTAAATTGCTGATTACAGTCTAACTTGTGTTAGCGGCCACTTGTATAAAGCGGCCACTTGTCTATAACGGCCATATCTTTTTCCCCCCGATGAATTTTGTTCTATATTTCACCTCTATATAGCGGTCACTGTGTTATGCGGCCAGCGGCCACCATTTTTCCGACCCAAAGCTTCAACAGAACTGTCTATAGCAGCCATTTGCAATGTTACGAAACTTCGTCAGTTTCTGGAAATTACCGGAACCAGTCAACATAAAACAAAAAATCCCATAATGCAACTCTGTTTATATGTATCTAAGCTGCCATATTGGGTAAAGCTTACATCCCGATATTTTAAATTTTATAACATGCAGTAATATTTGATTTTATTTCTTTATGTCATAGTAAACAGAATGCATTGACTTTAGAACAGCAAGTAGAATTGTTTAATAAATCTGAAAAGGAGAAATAAAGTACTAGGAAACTCGCGGAAGTTATGGTGTTGGACGAACCCAAATCAAAGCTGTGTTATCAGACTATGAAGCAAATGTATCTTGGGAAATAAACTGATGTGCCGTTCTACTGCTAACGGACATTAATTTCGTTAGTTTGGAAATCGTACCATGATGCAATATCAAGTCATCTCGGCACCAGTGTAAAAAGTCATTTCGGCAACGATATGTTTTTGGCACTAATTTAAATTCAATTCGGCACTGACTACGGTTTAATTCGGCACCAGAAAAAATATTTTAATATTTATTTTATGTTTGTGTACCATTTTTTATATTAAAAATTAATAGTTATTTTTAATAAAGATATGTAAACAGTAAATTTCACAGTTACAAATGACTCAGATAATCACTGCTCTGATCACTTAACCGTTTAATTCATTTTGTAACAACTTCCTTTGAAGTCTGAATTAGCAAGAGTGACATGGGTCTGAAGAGACCTAATTATGTTTGTATAGGTGTAAGGAAGCCTGATAATAATACTTCTCAATGCAACACCCCTATACCTAGCAAAAAAAGAGAGAGAATAGATCATTTAGACATATTAATGTTACCAGGCCGGTGTGGTGCAAAAGATTTGTAAATTCCTGAAAATGTTGAATAAATTGATGTTTAAAAAATTTTTTTCTTGGTTAATCTGAAGTTATAAAAGAAACAACTTCATTGGTTAGCTATATTCAGTTTAATTTGAGTACTTAAATGAACAAAAAAAAGAACGGTTTAGATAATAATTTTTGATGATCCTTGATCAGAGAACTTGTCTATAAAGGCCACCTGTCTATAAAGGCCACTTTGGCCCCATCCATTGAGTGGCCTTTATAGACAGGTTTCACTGTATCTTGAAAACTATTAACTTTTTGTATAGGCATGTATATTAGAATATTGTAGGTTTTTCAACAACGATCATTTTGATATATGGTTCAAGGTCATATATTGAAAGGTCAAGGTCAGAGCTGCAGAAGAATACTTAAATTGCTAATTATCTTGAAAACTATCAACTTTTAGTATAGGCATGTATATTAGACTATTGTAGATATTTACATGACGATCATTTTGATATATGGTTCAAGGTCATATGTTGAAAGGTCAAGGTCACAGCTGCAAAAGAAGACTTAAATTGCTAATTATCTTGAAAACTATTACTTTTTGTATAGGCATGTATATTAAAATATTGTAGGTATTGACATGATGGTCATTTTGATATAGGGTTCAAGGTTATATGTTCAAAGGTCAAGGTCATATCAACATAGGAATACTAAAATTATTAATTATCTTGAAAGCTATTAATTTCATGCATAGGCATGTATATTAGACAATTGTAGGTATTGACATGACAATCGTATATGGTTTTAAGTCATATATGTTCAAAGGTCAAGTACATAGCTGCTTAATTATACTGAAATTGATTAATGATTGCATTACAGTTACTTCATGCATATTTTACAAGCTACTTATAAATGAAAAGTGAGTGGATATATGTCTGATTAAGTTTCGTGGGAGTTCTTAACTTCAGAAAACTTTTAAAGTTTCTGTACTTAATATATTGCCTATTGCACTTTGCAAACAATATTTGACATATCTTCAGGTGAGCGTTAAGGCCCATGGACCTCTTGTTTACACATTTTGTTTGATATTTCTGAACTTTGTGTTTAAACGAATTATTCATCATCATAAAGTATGATGTTGTGTTTCAGAAATAAAAATTGACACTTAGAAAAAAAATATTGATGGAACAAATATTTTTAAAAAGTGACACATTGCAATTTTTTGGTGATACATGTAATAATAAAAGGGCTTGAATTTGGTAGTTAAAACAAGACCAGATTTAAAAGGCAATTGCTTTTAAATTGTTGTGAAGTCCTAGAGAATGGGCATTACTGGTACATGGGTACTTAGGTTTTTACATGATTTTTTTTTTCAATGCATTACATACAGTTTACATAATAGCTGTGATTATTTTCATATTGAGGTGGTAATTCTTCTTTCATTTTAAGCTCCCTTTGGTAAACTAATCTTTAATTTTTCAGTACATGCTTTATTTATGGGCTGTATATTATACTTTTGTGTGTAATTTTTCATCAAAAGTACCAAAAATAAAGAAGACTAAAGATTAAAGTGTAACCTTTATTGAACATATAATGCAAAAACACTTCTATTTGACAATGCAACCAAAATACTAGTAAAAAGATATTTGGTAACAGATTCCTAAATCGTACTATTTCTTTCAAATTTATATACTAGTACCAATATTTGTTTCTCTTTGTTCTTCATATAACATTTTTTAACAGAGAACTTCATTGTTCACATGATACTCAATAATGTTTAAGCAGAACTATAATTTGTATTACAGAATGATATTAAGTCGTAACTTGACATTTTTCTGTGAAACTGATTTTAATCAATCAGTTTGTAACAATGAAGTTTCTCATTGTTCTGTCCAAATTAATGTTAAGTGGTATGAATCTCTTTGTTCTACTGAGGAAACCAATTTTAAGTACAGGAAATTTTCTAAAATACATTTTAATCTAAGAGCATAATGGAACCAAAAAAATCCATTTTGGTTCAATAAATCCATAAATTGTCTAATTAAGACTGAAATAAAGGAGGATTTTTTAAAGATATTGTTAGAAGTAGATCAAATAAATTTCAGTAAGAATGTAATTTTTATTTTTCATTTCAAATTCAGATATTTCGTAAGTCCTTGTCAGAGGAGTACATAATGGTCAAGAGGACTATAGTCATTAAGACTGTAAAATTATTGACATATACAATATGTAAAAACCTTGTGTATATTTGTTATTATTTAGATATTTTAGACCCAGTCTCTACATACATGTGCATTTACAAATAATAATAACTTGATATAAATAAAGTGCTCTAACTATATATATACTATATATATATATTTTTAATGTTAAATGTTCTGAACAGTGTTCTTGTTGATGTTCTGTTTGTGTAAATTCCTTTATGTTGGAAATAAAATTCCATTCAATTTCAATTGAAGTTTTTTGTTTTTATTTTGCTGTAGTGTTTAGTATTAACATTGCTATGTACAAGTAATATAAAGCTCAGAAACAGCATCTGTCATCTATCTCAATATGAAATGGAATGCTATGTAATACCAAGCTCCGAAACAGTATCTGTCATCTAGCTCAATATGAAATGGAATGCTATGTAATACCAAGCTCAGAAACAGCATCTGTCATCTAACTCCATATGGAATGAAATGCTATGTAATACTAAGCTCAGAAACAGAATCTGTCATCTAGCTCCGTATGGAATGAAATGCTATGTAATACCAAGCTCAGAAACAGCATCTGTCATCTAGCTCCATATGGAATGAAATGCTATGTAGTACCAAGCTCAGAAACAGCATCTGTCATCTAGCTCCATATGGAATAAAATGCTATGTAATACCAAGCTCAGAAACAGCATCTGTCATCTAGCTCCATATGGATGAAATGCTATGCAATACCAAGCTCAGAAACAGCATCTGTCATCTAGCTCCATATGGAATGAAAGGCTATGTAATACCAAGCTCAGAAACAGCATCTGTCATCTAGCTCCATATGGAATAAAATGCTATGTTATACCAAGCTCAGAAACAGCATCTGTCATCTAGCTCCATATGGAATGGAATGCTATGTAATACCAAGCTCAGAAACAGCATCTGTCATCTAGCTCCATATGGAATGGAATGCTATGTAATACCAAGCTCAGAAACAGCATCTGTCATCTAGTTCCATATGGAATGGAATGAAATATTCACTGCTGAGCTTGATATTGATGCAATACATGAAGTCCCAGATCCTTTTGTAACCCTTATGCAAGAGGTTCTTTTAGATACAGGACCCCTGTGTAATGTACAGAAGAGTTTTACAATCTCAGATGTGATCATTCTTACTAGCATTTATATATAATACTGTATTATACTGTATTTTTATGTCGCTGTTGTTTACAGTTTCAGCTTTGACCTCAATGTAAGTTTTGATGGACAGCCATTTGAATTGCAGGAAAATTGTAATGTAATTTTGATAGCCTTTGTCTGTTGCCCTCGTCTCCAGAACTTAACAAAACAAGATGGTAGGCTTAAACGCCTTTTTTTGCCAGAAATTTGTATGTTTATTTTTTGTACGTCAGAAACTGGTGGAACATTTAATAGGGTGTTGAAACCATATAATTGCCTGCTTTATAGGCGATGTTCATCTAGGTAGTTGAGAGCAATGCATTTTTTAAAAAAACATTTTAGATATGAATTTCTTTTTGTTGTTTAAGAAATGTTTCTTGTTTGATTTTAAATTTTTGTTCTACAAAAGCTTTGCCTTTTCCACAGATATTAAAAAACTATTGCGTTTTGGAATTAAATGAGACGGAATGTAAGCGAGTTACGCACAGTAACGGATACCATTCCATCTACGTGTTTTTGTTGTTTTCCTTGCACAATTGCCTTTATTGATTACCACAACAGGTGTCTGTATATTTACAACATATGCATCTAGTTACTTATTTATAATTTCGATCGAAAGAAAACAAATAAGTTCGATGTTAAATATTCTAGTGTAAAATCGTTCAAAGCATTATGTTTTAGCACACTCCATTAAACGTGATATTGTATACATTAATGCACGCATATCGTTAGAAATCAATTTCTGATAAATAAGAATTTAAAAACAGCGACATATAACACAATTTACTGTATTATCACTGATAAAAGTTTAGCTGAATAGTATGTATTTGGAAATAACAAAAATAACTAGGTCACAAAAAAGAACGAAACAAGATAAATACATCGACCCAATTGATTTTACATGGTTTATAAACATGAGCCATCATTCTCATTTTGGTTGTCCAAAAGTTTTTGCTTAAGGATCACAGCATTTCTCGTCGTTAAGGTTCATTTTCAAATTATGCAGGTCCTAGGATAGGAAGAGGGTTGTCAGTTAGCTCTCCGAAGGTTGTCAGATTTAATAAAAAATATTTCGAGCACTTCAATTTCCTCCACCACCCCTGAACCGACAGCCTCGAATTAAGTGAAATACGCTTGGCTTTGACGTTAGCAAAATAACTCCAATGAACTTTAATTGTTTAAGCAGTGATTTTGAAATATCAACAATCTCAAACAATTACAGAAATTTCCAACACATATTTTTTCAGAACGCTACACACTCTAACCTGTTGCTTATTTGTCACATCTTCCAAATAACTCAAAATCAATATCTACATCTGTTGTAACAAAACAAAGTCCCTTTGAGAATTCTAATGACCCTTTAAAGAAGCCATGTATGAAGAAAAGTCAAATAAACGATTATATCGATACTTCAAACTTTTCTCTCGTTTTATACAAGATATTGGGTGTTTTTGTTGATCAAATAGAATTTTTCGGATGAGTTCCAATTTCAAAATATTTGTAAGTATGAATAAAAAATTTTCTTATAAAAATGTATAATTGTAAATGATATTTAAAATTTTGAAAACAATCAAAATTTTGCATATGACAATTTTATTACTATTTTGTTAGTGGCATACTCTGGCATACTCTTTGGAAAACGAAATACTAGTATAGAGAGAAATTTGTAACTTAAACTGCTTGTAGCTGTCAAAATGTCAATGCAACTTAAAACACGACACAATACAAGTTTATTGTATAATCAGCTAAATAAGAAAAGACAATAGTATCTTTAAATGTGAGACAATTAGCAAAAATATTAGCTTCATTTTATTCTGTTCAAATGAAAAAAATGGTTTTATTTTATTTAAGTTTTGTGTCATGTTTTGACAATGTTTGATCTCAAATTCGCTTTTATTATTATTTGTACGAATGAAGCATCTATATAAATTAAAACATCTACAAAATTGAAATCGACATGAACTCATACAATAAAACATTTGCAAACGAAGTTTAAGTAACAACAATATTAACATGCAAACTTAAACAGTCGCGAATTGAGTCTGAACAACAGCGAAATAAGCTGGTGTATTCAATTATTAACAAAACATAGAAAAACATTTATTATACGGAAAAACAGCCATTTAATAGATAACAACAATACACTGTACAATAGACATTTGTAACTTGACAAGTCCGTCATCTTACAAATGCCAATTTTAATTACATATATCATATACTGATTGTAATATGGGCCTTGAGCCCAAAATACTTTTTGGAAATAAACAAATTACAGCAAAATAACTAAAAACAGCGACAAAACTGAAATCGATTTGATCACAGACAATGTGATAATACAATTATTTCAATAATGCCATTACATGTAGATGTAGTTATCATTACTTACACTAAAATTAAATATTGGTGGTTCTTGCCCTTATTCTTTTAAACATGCATTTTTATATTGAAATATAATGTTAGAAATAATCACTGTACTTTATGCTTGAAAATCGTATTTTTTTATTTTTAGAACATTCCAATCAAAGAAAAGCAGATAGCTAAGTATTTGGTTGCAGTGGTTACAATTGGTGTATTGTTTCATTTCATTCTTGTGTATAACCATCTGGCCCACGTAAAGTTTAGATCGAAAATGGAACTAGAAAATATGTTGGATTTAGCATCAAAATATTTCGTCTTATCCGAAGATTTTTGCCAGGTATTCGGATCTAAAGCAGTAGGAAACAGAACTGTTCTACACAATAAAAATATTTTTCAAATCGTAAGTAAGCGTTAAGAAACGCTGTTAATACTGTTATAATATGTACTTTTTGTAAAAGTGTATAAGCCATCTGTTTAGATTATCAAACCCATCCAAAGCACATTACATGAAAGTAAAATATCTTTAGAACTGTTCTACTGTTAATGCGATGTAGTATTATTCATTATTTTACCAAAAACTTTTAATCGTCATCTATATCTGAAGTCGCTGTATCTAATCTTGCCCTGTATTGAATGGACGCCCATAGGTCCAAGTTCCTTTCATTTTCATTTAATTTCGAAATGCGACCGGTGTAGCTAGCTAGTAGACAGGAGATGCTTTACCTTTCGGAGCACTCGGACTCGCTTCAAGTCCAAGTGATTAACTGGATTAGCAATTTTAACGTGTTTACTTTGCTTTTAGGATTCTGGTTTGTTCATGGATCGTTATGTTTTTGTTTTATTAGTCAAAACAATCAGCTCAAGACCTTAATGTGAGAACGTTTTATAATCTACACTATTGGTCAGTCTACACGAATCATGATGCCATTAACATTTTGTTATAATTCTGTTTCAGAAATTGCCACCATTTCTAAAAGAATTCAAAAATCCATGTTATCGCAGAATTAGGAAAACAAATGGTAAAGAGCGTAAAATATTACGTTGTTTGCCATATTTCTTCATTATCGGGGCGCCGAAATCTGGAACAACAGATCTGTGGCAAAAAATTATTGCACACCCGGATGTTGTGTTACCCCTAGACAAAGAGGTAATGTGGTTCAATAGGAAAAGGTTTGGACTTGGAAGTATGGTGAGGCGGAGAGGTCAGTGTTATTTAGACTAGTGAGTCCTTTACTTTATCGGATGCACTAGCATTCTTGCCAGCTAATAGTATGTTACAATATAACATGCTTTCTAGTAAATCAGGAGTCTGATAAGGTGAAGTGTTTATTGTCTCCTGTTCTAAATCTACTGCATGCTTTAGTTTATTTTTTAAAGAACATGTAAAATTTGAATGAAACAAAATAAAAATTTGTCATTGTAAAGACATTATAGTTATATATAAGCACTCTTAAAACTACGGCACAAGCTCACAATACATGGCGAGATCAAACCGATAGTGAATTTATATTAAGTGGCAAACAATTCTTCCAATTTATAAAAAAATTTTGTGTAGGATTGAATTTTATCGAGTAATGGTTTCTGTACTTAACGTAGTAAGGAAACATTTTTTTAAAAAAAATTGCAGTAATAACAAATCGTGATTGTTTTTCTATACCCAGCGTATTTTCAAAGTACATTTAAAAGTTGTTTTGTAATGATGATGGTGGTAACCATTTTGCTATTTAATTCATATTTACAACTATTCTTGTTTTTTCTGTTATGGTTATTGGTAGAATGGTCTTTTTACGATTATGAATCCTGTTTTAGTAAGGCTACAAGATATATATCAACTAACAAGACAAAGATACTCATAAACGGTACAGAAAGACCTTTCCATCATCTTGTAACAGGTATTCAGATTATTTCATTATATATGAGCGTTTACAAATAGCAAATGCTTCAAAAACCGTGGTTTTCTCATTGAGACAATTGTCATGAACAAGGTCCTGTTCTTAGAGAGCCAAATGAGAGAGAGAGAGAGAGAGAGAGAGAGAGAGAGAGAGAGAGAGAGAGAGAGAGAGAGCATATGCCTTTTACATAGTTTAAATTTCAATTTTGACTAATTGTTAATCAATTTAATTTAAATTCTTTTTAAAGTGCTTCAGTATGCCCATCATTTGTTTGATGTTTGACATTCATATTTGCTTTTTCAAATACCATGTTTTTGCTTTAGTATAAATCCAGGAATAGATGGCACCAAGTGTGCGTCACAATCTTGCACATTGACATAAGAGCAACAATGCATTTTAATGAATGATCTAGCTAATCTGTACTGGATAATAAACTTATTCAAAATTGCAGTAGTAAATATACTGCTGAAACAGTTTCCAAACTTGTTGTTTTGACATTTTACAACCGTTATCCACAACGAGTAGATCAAATCTTAATTTATTAATAACATTACAATTATCGGGTAGGTTGATCATAAATGTGTCCCTTTTTGAAAGAAGTAATTTTAATTAACAGGTGAGGCATCAGTAGATACCATTTTTGACAATGATTTATGGATGCAGTTGCCTGGAAACGAAGGATGTTCGGAACCTATATTTACCAATGCAGATTATCTTAAACATTTGCTACCAAATATCAAATTAATCGTAGCGTTAAGAAATCCGACAGACAGGTTAGATGACAGATACTTTTATTTTGAAAATGGCATATCGTATGCCCTAGGTTATGGATATTTTTCAGCAGTTCTGGCCTTCGTTTCACAATCATTCACTCAATTGAGTGTACACTCAACTCAAAATATTTCAATGTCAATTTTAACACATTACGCAGTTAAAATTGAATATCTAATGTTATATCTAAGTTGTATAGTGTTGTTTTGTTGAACAAAACCCAATATTGTCTCATAAAACTTAAAACCTTTAAAATATTGATGAGAGAATAATGGGAGTATTTGAGTTGAGTGTACACTCAGTTGAGTAAATGTTTGTGAAACTGGGGCCTGTTCGAAAAATTCATATTGACGTTTCCAATTTCAATTTTGATACTCCTGATTCCGTAATCAACTCCTTCAGGGGGCCACTGCGGAAGCTCAGTTGGTAAAGTGCTCGCTCCGTAAGTGGAAGGTCGTGGGTTCGAACCCCGGCCGGGTCTGACCCAAGACTTGAAAGTGGGTAGTGACTGTTCTTTCGCCAAGCACTCGGCATTACGAAATGAAAGTCACGGTTCTTTCGGATGGGAACTTAAAATAAACGAGGTCCCGTGTCATGGCAGGCATGGCACGATAAAGAACCCTGCTGTTTAATGCCATCAGCGCAATTAACGCACAGGCAAATTTCTGCATTTTCGCCTTTAGCTGGCGACGTCTCGATATAAGTGAAATATTCTTGACTGGGACGTTAAACACCCTTACTCAACTCAACTCAACTCCTTCAGGGTTATTTACAACTTCAAATGTTTTTTGCAAAGAGAGTTGGTTGGTTAGTTGATTGTTGTTGTATGTCGCATGGGGAATTTTTTTTCAACTATTCGCGATATGACATTTTATTAATATCAAGGATTAATGTAAGGTGCGTAAGTGCAAGTGTTTCTTATTTATTTATTTATTTATTTTTATTTATTTATGTATTTATTTATTTATTTATTTGTTTGTTTGTTTAGTTAGTTAGTTAATTAGTTAGTTAGTTAGTTAGTTATTTTTAAATTATTATTTTATAAAAGCACGCACTTATGGCGACCTTAGGAGTGGTATAACACTCGCCCGCAATGTCAAAGATAAACATTCATTATGCTACTACCGATCCAACCAGTAAAGTACCATTATATGAAAATATCCTCTCTTACATTAGACCAACTAGTATGAGACGCCTTCAGTTTGAAGACCCACGACCTAAGCAATCGACCACCACTATTCCTACAAAAAGAAAGCGTAAAATAAAATTGGTTGACTATTGCCTTTTTAGCCTAAAAATGGTGATTGAATTCATAGAACAATACTTGGTAGATGGATATTTCCACTAAAACCGGTACGTGAGTCAACTTGCAATTAGAGAGTTTCATTTAATCGAAATTTTATATTGTTTTTTTTTTCTTAATGATTAAACAATCATTTTAGTAAACCATTATCATTATCAAACACGATATCTTTTAAGTCTTGATAATTCTCATTATATACGTTTGTCTTTTACGTTGTTTTTTATTTCTTATATGGCCTTATTTCTTTTGCTGTTGCCAACTTCAGTTCTCTCAGTAATTATTTCTGTATTTCCATTTAACAATATTTCCAGGGTTTATTCTGATTATATATACGATTCTAGATACTTGAAGTATAACATATCTGTAGAAGATTTCCACATGAATGTCTTGATATCCATCCAAAATCATAAAGATTGTCTGAAGTACTTTACTAGAAGAGGGTGTGCTTATAACAGCTCACTAGAACATGCGTTTAAGGTATAAAAAAAAAAGATGTAAAAAACGTTTTTAAATATATTATCATCATCATCATTATTTTTATATTTCCTCTTTAAAAAGAAATATTGAAGAACAATATGTATTATACAATACTAGTTATATTAAAAAAAACTAAGCATATATTTACACTGTTGGGTTTTGTTACTTGTGGTTTTTTACTTTTGAAATAGACGGTATGGCGCATATAATACACTGCTGTCTGACTGGCTGGTGTGCATACCTGTTAAAAGCATAGAATTTAAACTTGAGTTATCTTTGCCACGTGAAAAAGAGTGGTGCATATTGCTACAGGAAATTTTGTTATGGAAGTAAGGGATTTCAATACAAAATATAATATTGGAATAACCCATTGTTGTCTTCCAGAAGAGGTCTCGTAGATGTTCTGTAATTGCAAAGAGACAAAAATTATCTATGCAAGTTTTATATCCCAAATTACAGAAGCACATATTTATGTTGGCTTGCATTAGATGCCATCTATACTCACTTTTAAACTTCATGCATACTTAGCTTTAAATTTAATGCTTCAAAGTTCATTTCTCATCAACAAGCTAAGATTTGAAAAGACATTGTCCTCCAATCGCTGTAAAGTGCAGACACCTAACCAAACTATAGTTCGTTATATGCATTAGTTCATGTTGTGTATATGAAGAAGTTATTCACACGATCTATATACATGTACCATAAATAATTCTTTGTTGATATTTTGTACGTTCAGCAACTGTTGGTGTTAGGATGGTTTAAGCTCACTAAACAACTCAAATACGCCACTTTACACGATAATTATAACATGTCATTATATCCTTATTATATAGAAAAGTTAAAATGTCTCCAAATGTCTTATCCTACAGTTTGTTGTTTTTATCTTATGCCGCTTGGCTTCAACATTTTGTTGTTTCTTAAATACATTTGTCATAGCCAGTTACTTGTTATTTATTTTTATTCATTTATTTTTCAGCTACAATGACTTTATTTCATGTTTATAGTTTTAATTTTGTTGTTTAACGTATGTGTAAATCGTACATTGTTTTCGCCAGGTTTGTTACGGTATGTTCTGACTTACTTTCTGATTATTTCCAATACATTATAAAATATAACACAAATATCAGTTGATGTGCCAGATGTGCACATTTCGGAAATTCATTCCTCTTCAGTGACACTAAGACCGAAAAGTTTGATAGATAAAAAAGCCAAACAGTTGAAAAATAATTAATCAAAAGTTCCAAAATTATATGAATCCAAATCCAGCTAAGGAATGCTTTGCATAAGGGAACAAACCTTAGTTTTAAATAAATTTCAAATTATAGACGGCTGTAAATTTTTCTAATTGGTTTAAATTTATGATAATATGAAATATTAAACGTGTATTTAATTACTTCCATTGTAGGTTAGACTACGTATTGGAATGTATTCCGTCTTCCTCCGTGATTGGTTCAGGTTGTTTGACAGAGATCAGTTTCTTGTTATCAGGTTTGAGGACCACGTTTTAAACAGTCAGCATACATACAGGAAACTATATAATTTCTTAGATTTAAGTAAGTTAACAACGATTTAAAGTTTTATTCAAATAAAAAATAAAAAGAAAAAAGACATGCATCGGACAAACACAAGATAAGAAGTTAGTTATATTTATGGTTGCGTAGTTTTTTTGGAGTTTTTTGAGTATAACGTGAAAAACGAGCGAGTCAGTTTACCTTTTGCATTGCAGTATGATATAACAGAATTCAGAAATTGAATAATAAACTTGTGTATCGACTTTGAATGTACAGTAGACAAGATGTTGTCTAATTTGGTCTTCGAGTACTTTTGCAAGACCTTAGTATACTGCCCAGTAATATCGTGGAAAAAATAACCAAGAGAAAGAATCAACCTTTATTTAAATTGGCCTTTTGTGAGAAAACTTAATTTTTCAGTTTTCTTTCTGAATGCTGTCTAAGAGTAATCCGGTTTTATGCATCATTTTGCGAGTATGATATATGTACGTGTTTCGTACAATAAGATACCGATATGCTTGTTTTAAACTTTACGGGTGCATTTTTAAACTTTTTAAAACCTTGTTTATATTCATCAATTTTCTCAACTGATGAAATGGTCATAGTAAAATATTTTACTTTAAAAAGGGATATTTATATAAAATTAGACAAAAGTTATATATTTTGAATGGTTAAAATTGTACAAATTATGAAAGAAATGATTCAAAAATCAACTAGTATGATAATCACATTATTTTTTCAAAACAATTTTATTATTATTTATTACTCTGTAGCATTTGGAAAAAAAGAAACATTCTTTACAACAGAGATAGCCAACATATAATCAGAAAGACCCCTTGTAATCTTGTCTATATTAATTGTCTTCTCTGTTGTGTATTGCAAGCATGAAATTAAAATTGGATGAACGCCTCTAATAAAACGGGATATCAACTATTTGTTCATCATACTTTTTTCTTCATTGTTTATCTAATTTTGTGCTGTATTTATGTTTTTAGGTCCGTTGACGCAAGAAAAGGAAAGAATTGTATTTAGCAAGGAGATACCCAATACTCGGAAAGAGAAAGAAAATATTGGAGATATGTTACCAGAAACACGTCGTATATTAGACAAGTTTTATAATTACTACAATAATAAGCTTGCTTATTTACTTCGTGATGAAAAGTTCCTTTGGCAGTGAGGAAGTCATTTTCAAGTGTTTTCGAATATTATACACAAAATACTCTGTTCTGTACGAACTTGACTGTGTACATCGATTACTTTTTGAAATATAATTGTTTTAGCTTTCAATGTTAAAAGATTATTATTCTTTTGTTACAATATGTATCTATAATAGAAACAATTGGAAATGATTAATTGTATCATGACTTTTGACTTTACTAGTACATGTACTATATTATTGTACTCAAAAATAAATACTGAAGTAGCACGGGATAATATAATAGTTTGTCTGCTATATTTATATAAAGAAAACATGGGAGAGACATTTGAGGGCCTTCCAAATAAAGTTTAACCATGTCTCTAGACTTTTATTCGTTTGACCTTTCAAAGTCGGGATTTCCAAGTTCAATCACGGCTCGACTCCATTTCCTTCCTTCCTGTTACAAAAGCAAGAGCGTTACTGAACTTGAAATTTTGATGCAAAGTGTAAATCGTGAAACATACAATGTATCTGAAATTAAAGATAAATGAAGATGATTTATCTGAGAGAGAGAGAGAGAGAGAGAGAGAGAGAGAGAGAGAGAGAGAGAGAGAGATAACTTGAATCATTGTAAATATTATTGACAGAAACAAAATTTAAATAATGTAATTTGCAATAATTAGGAGTCACCACACAGACCTTCAAGTGATGTCAAAATGTCATCAACTGAAGTCTAACAAAGTTTCAGAATTAAGCAATTTTTAACATTCAAGAAAATGAATACTTAATTGGTGAACTAATGCTGTTGTTACAGGCTAAATCAGCAGTACTAATTAGCTAAATAGTTTATTGATAAGACCGTTGAGTTGAATTGGGGTCCAAGGCTAGTAAACATACCAAGTATGAACACTTGTCTATAATATAAAAATTTAATTCAGACAACACTTAATTTCGTGATATGATAAGGAACCACAGATATGCAACTGGGAAAAACACCGTTAACTTATCGCGACCGATAATTAATCGTAAACAAAATTCATGCAATTCAATTAAGTTTGGCTGAATTTAACTAAAAGGCAAACGAGATAATGATGATGGTGTGGTGGTGGTAATAATGATTGTTAGAGACGGACATTAATTTTACAAAGATATGAAGTGCTAGAGCCTAGTCAATATCCGGAAATTGTGCTTTCTTACGTCGCCATTTTACATATTAGATCGAACGGACAATATCCGGTCAACTGTCACTTGTTAAACCATCAAAACAGCGATGGAATTTGCATTTTGTTGCCATCTTCATAGTAAAATATTTCAATATTGTAACATTTTGTAAAGGTATGTTATTTTTGATCAGATATTCTCAGCTTTCCAGTAGTATTTAACTAAAGAATGTTGTTTTAAATAAGTGCGAGAGGGGTGGTGCCCACCGACAGAGTATCTGCTCCCAATGACTTGCTTTAATGATTACGTTGTTAATTAAGCTAAATATGCTCTTTTAAGGCTAATTAATATCTTTTAAAAATACTTTACTTGGGAAAAAAGTTTATGATGGAAAATGTATCGATATCCAAACGAAACTTGAATGTGAACTGAAGAGTTTTGTAAATGTCAGAGGATGGGGATCATCTGGGAAAAATCACTTTCTTACCAAGATCCCCGTCTGAGGATCGAAGCCGTACCCTTTGGGTGTTAAGTGAGCAATCTAGAGTAGGGATGAAAGATCTAAACCGGAAGTTTTTCAATAAGTTACTATCACACGTACTTTATATACCCCAGCTTCATGTACGTGACCACCAGCTCAGTTCCAATATCAACCTTCTCTGTTATCTTGAGATCCACCACTTTAGATATTTATTAGGTTATTTTGTTGGCTATAATTGCAACAAGAGGAAGAAAACATCTTAAAAGAGTTCATTTTCTTATAGATTTCTTCTGCTATGGCCTTTGAATCCCGTCCATTTATTACATATGTTGAGTGTTCTACCACAAGACTAGTTGTACAGTATATCCACAATACATTTGTCTTTAAGAAATGGTTTAATACAGTTTTATATACATTTTAACTCCTTTTTTGAACCAGGAAGATTTTAAAGAACAGTTCTGTCATCATTTCCTTGAATCATGTCTTTTTGAGTTCTAAATATTCTTTAAAATAAATTATTGCATATATATATATATATATATATATATATATATATATATATATATATATATATATATATATACAGGGCTCAAATTAGATTTTGAAACAGGGAGAAGTGACTCCCCCTCAGCCAATGTTAGGGAGAAGTTTTACAAAACAGGGAGAAGTTTTTGCGCGACGTAATTCACGACATTGAAATTTTCGTCATCCTGTTGCGATCGTACATTTTATATCTTGTATTACAAAATGGGCATTGTTACATGTTATTCAGCTGCAATTTTTAAGCTATATATCTGCAAATAATATTAACCCATTGAAGATGTATAAGATGCTATTATCCAAGCTGTGACCAGAATTATTATCTTTTTATATTTGGTTCTAGCTTGATAATAATAATTTAAAAAACAACAAAAGATAAAAAAATATTGATAAACATTTATTACAATATACTGTAGTTGTAGTTCTAGCATGATAATAATAATTTAAAAAACAACAAAAGATAAAAAATTATTAATAAACATTTATTACAATATTCTGTAGTTGAAAGTCACTATCAAGTTAATGTCACAGATAAAAAAAGCAACATATACCATTAGAACATCATGTCTCAAATCTTACATACTTCTTGGTTTCTTCCTCCACTTGAGCAGAGCCCTACTGAAGTCAAATTCTTATATTTAGTCTAGCATGATAATAATAATTTAAAAAAACAAAAGGTAAAAATTATTATTAAACAATTATTACAATATTCTGTAGTTGAAAGTCACTATCAAGATAATGTCACAGATAAAAAAAAGCAACATATACCATAAGAACATCATGTCTCAAATCTTACATACGTCTTGGTTTCTTCCTCCACTTAAGCAGAGCCTTACTGAAGTCAAATTCTTCCAGTGCTGGTCCATTGTTGGAAATATGCATGAGATAATTTAATGTAGTGTTTGAAATAGAGGTCAGAAACTTTGATAAAATCCTATTTTGGGTGGAAAAACCCCTTTCGCAAGGCACACTAATTAAAACTGATACATATGGTTCATGCATATAAATTTACATTGGATATCTGAATATGGCAATAATTCGGATCTGGTTAAAAAATAATAAACATTCTAATACGCAGATGAGGGGACTTAAGGCTGTCTTTATCTGAGCTTGCTTGGTTTAGACTAAAATCTGTTTGATGAATTCGAACTCCTTAACTAGATGTTTAATACTCCTACCTTCTATTTGAAAAATATTTGTTTGTCGTAGGTGTTTTAAATCTTTATTTAAATTTTATCTCTCAGGTACAGAATTACATATACAGCAGTATGGCAACAACAGTTGAAGTTAGAGAGGGATTTTTATGTCCCATGTGCATGAAGGATTTGGGAACTGTAACACAACTGCAGAGTCATTTTGAGGAAGCACATTCAGCTGAGGATAAAGATGTTCTTCAAAGCTTAAGAGGTAAATACTATTTTGCATTAAAGGTTGTTAAAAACGATCTTTTCTTGTATTTCATGTTGTATGTTTGGGTATATATGTCATTAAGTAGTATGTTTCAAATACAGGACAGACTAATTGAATGGAGATTAATCCACATGCCTTTATTTCATTACAGGATTATTTGGTAAGGCCAAAAAGAAAATTTTGGGTGACAGAGATGAAAATGGTTCATTTGATTCAAGTGACAGTACTGATGTAGCAAGTAAATACAAAACACCAGCTCCAAGTGTAGCTGGATATGATCCATCACTATGGGAACCACAGGAAATAGGTCAGTATTCTCATTACCATTGTTTTGTTAATTATTCCTTATTCTTTCCTATACACAACAAAGATTACCCAGTTGTAAGATAAAAAAAAAGTCTGCTACCAACAGGAAGCATGTAAATGAATATAAATCCTTGTTTAATTGTTAGAAAAACAAAAAAAAAATCTGGATTATAAATTGAGAACAAAGATGTCAAATTCTCTATGAATACGGGATTATAAGATCATATTATGGTATAAGCTTTGAAATTTTTAACTGTTTTTTTAGAAACTTTGAAAATATACCAGTAGTTACATTGCTGTTTATCTCATATTATAGAGCTCTATACATGTATATTTTTTAGGTGTAACAAGAAGTAAAACTGATATGTTTAGAGCTATCAGAGGAGAAAGAGTGGATAGATGTGTGGTAGAGACAAATAAATTGATAATACGTCTAGATAAACTTGTAGGAGAAGATGCTCCAACAGACTCTGGTAAAAGGAAAAGTAAGTATCCTAGGGGGAACACTTAATTGTATGATTTTATTATAAATGAAAGAAATTTGAAAATGAAAAATATGTACATGAACTTGGCAACAGCCGACAGGATCAAGAAAATGAAACAATAACAAAGATTGTCTCCTAATGTGTTATGTTTAGTTTAAGTGAAATATCTGTTTTGGAAAAACCACTGCAGTAGTTCAGTTGGTAGAGTGCTTGCTCCGTAAGTGGGAGGTTTCATGTAATGCATTTTATTGTATTTATACTTTAAATTGGTATATTGCCAAATTAAAAAAAATAATTCTCTTATATGTTTTACAGAATTTGAGATGTCTGTAGTTCCTTGGACACCAGATAATCAAGTGCCATCATGTCCTGGTTGTGGTAAATCATTTTCATTCACCAAAAGACGTCATCATTGCCGATTATGTGGAGGCATAATGTGTGATAAATGTTCACAGTTCTTGCCATATTCATTTGGAAGTAAGTTTCATCATTGCATTTTACTTAGAAGTTTAATTATGACATATAAATTATAGAAGATACAGCCTTATATTTTCTTAAGCTTTCACAGATTGGTCTGAAGTACATGGTCTAAAGTGCATGCTTCAGGAATACAATATATCTCGCCACCTAAGTTTGAATGCCACTCAAGCAGAGCTTAGACCGAGAAGGCTTGTCAAGTTGTTTTCCAATGGTTGATGATTTTCTCTGAGCACTCTGGTTTCCTCCTTTAACCCTGACCTGATTGTGTTCATACAAGAACCTTGACTTGGGTGTAAAATAACATTCTACTCCCCTCTTAATCTTTTGATGTAGGGTATACTTTGTATACATTTGTGAAACAATAGGCTATATACAGTGACAGGAAAAGATCTGCAAACATCTTTAAAAAAAGATGAGCTGAATTTACCAAACAGTGAATCACAAAATTGAAAAGTATATTTTTTCACACAACCTAATAAAATTAGACTTGCTTTTAAAGAATTATGGATTACAGTGCTTCTGGCTGTCTTGGTTCAAATTCTACTTATAGTTAGATAAAATGAGATAGGCAGTCCACTTGCAGAAAGGTTGGTGGTTTGCTTTTGTTACTCCAGTAACCTCCACTATCTCAGAACTGACTGCCCAAATGCAAGTAAAAGATTCCTGACAGGGGCATAAAACACACAAAATACAGCCAGAATGAGTGTTGGCATTCCATGTTTAAGTTTCTGGTATAATTTGGTTAAACATTTTCATTAGAGTAATTGTTTAGGAGAGCTTAATTTTTTTTTAGCTTCTTACATTGCTAATCTTCTTATTTAAAAAAATCTAACTTTTCTTAACAGAAAAACTAACTGATCCAGCATATGAGTTTGAATCAGCAGGATCTGGATTTCTGAGACGAGCTGGTAGTAATTCTAGTCTGAACTCCATGATGAGCCCTGAAGGTGAACCTCACATAAGAACTTGTGAAAACTGTAGAATTTTACTGGAGAAAAGAAATCAACAAGTACAACAACGATATATAAGACCAGATATTGTCCTACTTTATGAGGTATGATCATATTTTTTGAAATCCTGATAGTAGTACATTTGTACAAACATTTACAATGTATCTTATGATTTTATGCTAGGGGATGTTCATTTCCCACAAATTAATTATACTACTGTATAATTCATAAACATTGTACATTATCAGTACTATTTTATCAATTTTTTTATGATAATCAAGAAGTTGTGCATCTTATCATATACCATTGTGAGGTATGCATTTTGTTGAAAGTAAAGTACATACAGATAGCATTTCAATCAGGAGATAAAAATTAGAGGTTTTCAAATATTTAAAGGGAATTAAAATGTGTTTTGAAGGCTTTTTTCAAACTATGAGTGTTGAATTAGTTTAAATTACTTGGGTTAATGATAATCACCAGTAGGTTGAGGTGCTGTTGTGAGCATGGGTAGGGTTATGTTAAAACAAATGGCACATTAACAGTTAAAAGGTTTGAATCATTAATGCTGTTTGTGGTTACTGAGACAATGGGAAATTTATTAGCATGTAACCATGTTGTTACAGCAGTGGAAGTTTAAGCACTATAATCTCCATCATAGTTTATTGGTCAGTTATAAAGTATTGGTCAGTTATTCAGCATATGTATTTAAATTTCAATATTTGTAACTGTTGTTAACATGTATGACTGATTTTGTATCATAAATAAAATGTCCTGTTTAGATTTTTATAAAAGATCTTTGTTATTCTTTTTTTTCAGAAACTAAAATCTTGCATTGATAATACTGAAGAATTGATGAAAAATTTTATGCCAATGGTAGAATCTCTTAGGTGTGTACATGTACCTTACCTATAAACACATAGGGGTTTGTAGATCCAGTGGGTTTTCTATATGCTGAAAACTTCAATGCAAGAGTGACTTTGTTTGATATTGCAGTACCATTTTGAAAATGTAAACAGGAGATGAGTGTAGTAATTATATTTTACATCACAGTGGAGATTCTTTCACTTATATTAAGGCAGTCAGTTCTGGGATGGTGAAGGAAGCAGAGAACTCAGAGAGAAAAAAAAAAAAACCTGCATTAAGACTTATTAACATGTAAAGGTGTACCATTGAATAATGAATGGAAGAAATAAAGGATGTGTTCTGTTTACTTATTTCATGTGTATTAAAATGATACTACATGTATTTTACCAATTTTGTCAGGTTTTTAAGATGTTCTTGTTAGCATTATTAAGAAAGTGCTTGCCACAAGAATGATCCAGTTATCTGAAGTTAATGAGTAAGAAAAGTTTCCTTTTATGATGTTTCTTTAGTTTAATCTTTGAAATTCTTTTATATACAGTAATGGAGAATCTACTCACAGTCTACGAGAAGCCCAGATGTACAGAGTTAAAATTATGAAATTATATGATGTCATTGATGGATTGAGGTATACCAGAAAAAACTATACTATGTTATTTATTTTCATCCACATGATTAAACACATACATATTTATAAACCACGAATACAGTTACCGATTTTTGAGCATGGAAATATATTTAATTTATAATCAGTGGTCTCAAAGTGTTTTTACATGTTTCATATTTCTTACATGTATGTTAGAAATATGTGCTATTGGTAAATCAAGCTATTACCAAGTGAAAGTTATTTAGATGCAACTTTCCATATTTCATATAAAATTTTTCTTGCTAGACAGTCTTGAAATAAGGCGTCCATACATATTTGCCTAATTCAAAACAAAAAAATCATTTAAATTCAATTTTCTAAATTTACTCATAACAGTAAAAATCTCCAATGCATTACTCAGTTAAATTTAAATCACAATAAAATGTTTTGAGTTAACAATAATAATGAGTTTAAAAGCACAGAAAAACCTATGTTAATGTGTTACTTTAAGCAGTCAATTGTCCTTTTTTTTGCATTTAAATAATTTATATCAATTTTTACTTCTCCGTTTTTTTTGTAGCAAAAAGATTCTAGTATTAGGTTCTAACTCTGATCCACCGTTAACTCCGAAGCAAGCGCAGTTACAGAAAGCTATCAGAGCTTATGCCAGTAATTTTATGCAGGAAAATGTGATAGGTTTACAATCATTACCGAGCGAGGAACAGTATCAAAAACTTCAAGAAGCTCGGAAATTAGAAATACAGAGACGAATTGCTAAAGAACGACAAGCCACTATGGAAGCACAAGAGCGAGAACGGAGAAAGCATGAACAAAAGGAAAATATGCATAAAGGTGCTGAATGTGTGCCAAGACAAACAGAAGAACGAAAAAGAAGTGGTTCACAAAAATTATCGGGATGGATTCCTCAAGAATCAAGTGTTAATTTCAGTGACAGAGATGACCCCATGGTTCAACAAATGAATATTATACGTGGATATATAAAACAAGCAAGACAGGCACAAAAATTTGATGAAGTCAATATGTTAGAACAAAACTTAAAAGAACTACAACAGGAGTATATAAGACAACAAAAACAGAATTGGTCTTAGAGTAAGGATGTAACAAATTCAGTTTATTGAACACAATGCACATGACTTATACATGTAAGAGAGTTATGCCATATTAAATATTGACATATTACTCAAGACTCTTTATTATAATACAAATAAAAATGTCAGTACTTAAAATATAATCGTAAATACATATATATATGTACATGTATTAGTTATCACCAAAAATCATGTTATTCTTTATGTTGTTACATATGACAAAGTTGAGTCTGTGAAAGCTGAATTCTGGATAATCCAAAAACCAGTCTAAAATGAATTGAATTTTTAAGGAGATGATAATAATATAGTTTGTTCAATTCGCCTGTGTAAACCAAACACTTGTCTTATCTGAACAAAGTCTTCAGTCTGAATGGAGTTCAGATTAGTCAGGTTCAACCTTTTTTGTTTCTGTTAAATCAGAAATTCAAAATTTTTAAATTGTATGACTTCAGATTTTATTTCAATCAGGATATGCATGTTCTTTTTGATGTAATAACAAAACTTTAGCTGGACTAAACTAAACACTTCTACACAGAAGTTTGCATATATATGAATAATTAAGACACAAATTATTTGTGTTGATTGCCATTTACTACAGAAATAGTTTTTAAAAGTCGAACACGTGTATGAGTAGTGAGTAGAAGATGTGTAACCAATGGATTGCATTAACAACCCCTTTCATTTGGATTACAAGCTTGTTTCATGTTTCATATCACAAATTTAATTAGTATATATATGTACAAGTGCACCATTATAAAATAAATATGAATTTGGTCTGCAGTAACAACATTCATGACAAACTTTGAAATCTAGTCTATATTATTCTAACAAAAGTGTTTACATGTATATTCATAATTATTTATAAAGAGAAATTTACATTGTTTCACATGTAGTCACTTGTGCCAAACATTTGACATTGGTGTATGTCTTTATGTTTAGAAATATATATATATAATACAGTTTTATATACATTTTAACTCCTGTTTTGAACCAGGAAGATTTTAAAAACAGTTCTGTCACCATGCATTTCCTTGAATCATGTCTTTTTAAGTTCTAAATATTCTTTAAAATAAATTATTGCAAATATATATATACATGTATATATATATTTTTAAGGGCATTATTTAGAGAATGCAACATGTATGTATCACCCCACATTCCCAAATTTATTAGTTTATCACAAAATTATCAAATCATTAAGTCAATGAATTGACCTAATCACTATGTTATTAATAGTAAAAGTTTTTGATGCTTTCTCAGTCTTTTTAATTTTTGCTTTTTCTGCAGATTATTTAAAATTTAGTATTTGAGGTATTGCTTATTGTAAATAATCATGTAGCAATACAATTTTTTTTTCTTTAAAAATGGTGTTACCTTCTTTAATATATTATATTACTTTTATAATCTTGAAATAACAGTTGGATTGGCTTTTAAGACACAAAATTTGTGGTAGATATTTTTTATTTATTGCTAAATGTACAGATAAAAAACACAAGCTTTTTTTAACATTTGGTATTTTTGAAGGCATGCTAAAGTTAATAGGTCATCATGCATGGAATAATTTGATTAATTTCAGTTTGTATCATGAATGCAATAAGGAAACCACAGAAAATTCTGTACAAAGAGACAGCCTTGCAATAGGTCAAGGATCAATTAAGATTTCTTTAAATGATAGAACCATGCCAAGTTGATAGTGGATCATTTTTTTAGACTGATGGGTATTAAGTATTAATTGAATACCTGGTTTTAAGTATTAATTGAATACCTGGTTTTTTTTTTCTGAAAGAATGAAATTTTTTTTCAGTGCTCTGAAATATATACAGAGAGAAACACATGTATTTAAGGTTGTACTAAATGTAATGTATATTATCCATCCTACAAACATTAAACATTTTACTATAAATTCATTACACCCTGTTTTATATTTTTCAGTTATGCATCTACACATATTTTAAAAGAAACATTCATGTTTATTTTTTTTTTAATTTTAACTTACCTCTTGCAAAAAAGCTACATTTTTATTAACAAACCCTTAGCATCTGTATCAGTATCCAGCTTTAAGTTTTTTGGACAGTCTCTTTCAAATGATGCGTGTATACAGACAAGCTATCTTGAAGCATGTGTCCCACCCACCTTCCCCTTTTTTCAGGCTTCATTAAACCATATTAACACAGATATAATATTTGTGTTCTCCTAACATAAATTTAAACTTAAGCTTTTATCATTAATTGCATCTATTTTTGGTAGCCTTAGAAGAAGGGTGGATTCCCTTTTTCAGTATGAGCAGCAATGACATTTTTCACTACAGCTAATATTCTTGACTCATGAATTCCATGTGTAATTAAAATTTCAGCTATATTTGTATTATCTAAAGTGTCCTCATCTCATTGTGGGTTTGCTTGTTACTTGATACATAATTAACATTTTGAACTTGCTTCATTTTTTTGTTCATAAATTCATAGATATGGGTGGATATTGAAAAATTATGAAAGCTGAAATTAAAATTTTAGCTTTCATAATTTCTCAGCATCCACCCTCATCTATTTCTGTACAGAATCCCAATTTAATATTTGAGGACCCACAAGAATTAAATGGATAATTTTTGATTTGTTCATTTACATTTAAACATATAAAATTGTGTCTTACTATGAAAAGGTTAGTGTATTCATGTTGTTTATAAAATTATTCTTCAAACATCTTGTTACTATGTACTTGCTTAATGGTCAGCTTGAAACTTCTGTGTAATGTTTCTTCCTTTTAAAATACAACTATTAGGGCAGTTTAATTTTTAGTTTCGTTGAAGTATGAAAGAGAAAAAAATAGTGTTCTTTGAAATAAATATCCAGAGCTTTTTAAAAATTGTGTAATAATGTTTTATAATAAATCAAAAATGTTGTTTTGTTGAAGCTAGGTTATGTGCCTTTAATTTGACTACTTATATATGTTTATGAAAAATGAGTAAATCTTTTACCAATTATTGAGAACATATCAGTTCAGCCAAATGTTTGTTATCTCCCTTGGTGAGGCAATTGTTTCTTTTGTTTCTTATCTCTCTTGGTATAGCAAATAACAACATTTTGTATATGTTGCTTGATAAGATGTATTTATCACCTTATAAATTAAAACCTTGATTCATTGCTACCATTTTTTCAGTGAGATTTGAAAATGCACATGCTTATAAAGAAAAACTCTGATTTTTTGAAAATTCTGTGGTGATAAGCAAGATGGAAGTGTCATGGAGGGGCATTCTAACAAACTATTACCGCACATATTTTAATGGCAAGTTTATTCTGTTTTAAATTATTTATTACAGAAGTTAAATATAAAACTTGTTGTATTGCCTGATATCTTGCTGTTTAGTTTCGTGTTCATTGCATCTTCAAGCACCTGTTTTTTTTTATACCTAGTTTTCAAATTTGCCAAAATGTAGATCATGTATAGTGAAATGGTTTTAATTTGTTTTAAACCATCATGATTTTTATGGCTATTATACTGTTATTTAATTGAAATGTTTAAACTTTAGTAGCAGCTTTTGTATGTCTTTTACATAGAAAATAGAAGTTAGGATTTATAAAATATGCATCACAATATAACAGTTTGTCTTTCATAATTAATGTAGTTAAAAACATAGCACCTGTTTCGTTGTAAGTGAGATATATTTCTCAAATTTTCCTCAGATTTTTTTTTTTTTTTTATTTTCTTTTTTTTTTGGAAAGGCCAAATTATATACATGTATATCAAATACATATACATGTATAACAATATGGTGGAGTTAAACCGTGTACCCCCTGATACCTTACATTACATTTCAGTTGATATGGAATAACAACAATTGAATTCTCTCCTTAAAACAACAATGTTATTCCAGAATTTTTTGCTGTCTGTTTTCAATTTATAAGACACAAACATTAGGATTATTAATCAGATAGTACACTGACAAAAAATAAAATAAAAAAAAAAGGAAGAGAGTTTAGTGAGACCAGTTGGATGTTGGCACCCAGTTAGTGGTTTGCAGATTTCCTCCATTACAGTCACTTTTGTAGAATAGGGTATGAAAAATCATGTGCAAAGAATTTTGTTTACTTTGTTTTTTCTCCTTTTCCTTATGATGTAAAACAATGCAAAACAGTAAATTTTAAAGATGTTTTCCACAAATCAATATGATTTCTAAGGACTGTTGACCTTTAAAATAGTTCGTAGGGTTTTGAAACCAAGTGAGTATGATACCAAGAATTTTGTCTGTACAGGTATAGATGAAATACCAGTCAGAAAAACTGTGCAAAAATTTAATTGTAATGATTTAAAAAAATTTTAAAGTGTTTTGATTTCATCATAAGTGCAATAAAATATTGAAATAAATAAGATGAATTGTTTAATTACTGTTTAAGTTGTGTGAAAGAGTGAAAGCAGTTTGGGGGCAAGTGGTGAATGAGGATTAGATTAATTGTGTTTAAAGCCCCTGTCAAGCATAATGCTAATTAGTAACACCTACTCACTTGCTGAATGATCTTACATTTTTGGAGGCCTCTTACTGTAAGTACAATGCAGTCATTCTGACATGGTAGATGGATGGTGCACTTGCTGTATTATAACACATTTATTTTTGAATTTTGATACAAAATTGTTTATTGTCAAAATGATATAAAACTCTTATAAATAGAATTCACAGTAAGCATTAAATCAGATTTTCAATCAGATCAATGAGAATTTAACTGAATAGCTTAATGTGTTTAATGCCCCAGTCAAGATTCTTTCACTTAGTTCTGGGATGGTGGGGGAAAACTGCTGCACAGAGAACTGACAAACTTTCTCCCATTAAGATTTTCCCCAGTTGTATTTGAACCTAGTTTTTGAGAGGCACTGTGATCCATAAGTGAGCACTTTAGACCACTCAGCCATCAAAGGCCATAGGTTTATATGATAACCCACCAGGCAAGATTATTTCAACTTCATAAAAATGACAATATTGAAATGTAGATATTATCGACATCCTTATTTTCAGTAAATTTCTTAGAAGTTCAATATATATAAAAAAAAAACCTCGTTATCTATAAATGTCAGCCAAATGCAAATTAGTAACACCTACTCGCTGAATGACCTTACAATTTTGAAGGCCTCATACTGTAAGTATAATGCAGTCATTCTGACATTTGCTATGGTAGATGGATGGTGCACTTGCTGTATTATAACACATTTATTTTTGATACAAAATTGTTTATTGTCAAAATGATATAAACCTCTTATAAACAGAATTTACAGTAAGCATTAAATCAGATTTTCAATCAGGAATATAACTGACCACCTTGATATGCCTTAAAGAAACTTAACTCCCGTATAAAATACCATTACTCCATTCTAATCCAAATTCCTTTCAAATCTTATTTGTCCCCGTTTTTCTTTTTACTACTTTAAAACCTAAATAGATGAAATTTGATAATTTTCTAATCAGAATTAATTTTTGTAACATCTATTTACCTAATTGCGTGATATTGTCCATAGCTGATTTAATTATTTTCAATGTACCTTTACCATTTAGAAAGAGCTTTGCATGGATACTGTTGTAAATGGTTTGTATATTCATGTACATTAAATAAATACTTTTCTCTCCATGAGTAACTTGGTTGCTGGAATGGTACTAAATTTGTTCACCAAAATTTTGCTAGTGAAGCTAACTACTATAAATATTAATTGTTACATTTATGTAACTGCAGAACCTGACTAAACTGTACTGGAGTGGAGTAATGGCCATGTTTTACGCCCCAGCCATGATTCTTTCACTTATTTTGAGGTGGGCATTTCTGGGATGGTGGAAGAAACTTGAGTGCCCAGAGGAAACCACCGACCTTCAGCATGTGAACTGACAAATCCTAACTAAACTGGACATTTTTCCATCTTAAAATTATTTTAAGAAAAGACAGGGTGAATTTACATATTATCATTAACATTAATAGCTGGCATTTCTAGCAACATTAAACAAGAGACCAATGGGCCTTAACACTCACCTGAGTATATGTCCAATATTGTTTGCTGGGGATATTGGCAATTCACTAAAAATTGCAAGATAATTAGCAATTTAAGTCTTCTAATGCAGTTGAAACCTTGACCTATGAACCTATGACATTAAACCATATATCAAAATGATCATCAAATCAATTCCTAAAATATTCTAATATACATGCCTAAAAAACTAGCTTTAGCTTCCTAAATTTGTTAGACCTTTCAAGATATATTGACAGTTATAGCAATTTCCCCACTCAGTGAATTGCTAATATCCCCAGTTTTAACCCCATGACTACCTTTTGTGCCAATCAGAAACAAGATGACATATATGAATATTTTAAATCAAATTACTAAGGTATATCACTTGTTCATTTAGAGGAGAAGATTTTTAAAGTTTTTTACTGTTTTCTTCCTTTTGGAGCCCCAAGGGGACATAACTCCTTTATTTCTGCAAATCTGAAAGGCCTTAACCCAGACATGATTACAAGTTTTATCAAATTTAAACCATTGTTTTTAAAGAAGACAATAGCAAGTAGGTTTTAAAGGCTTTACTACTTTAGGTCACTCTGACCTAAAATATATAGTTCAAGATCAACCAGCTTCACAAACTTAGTAGCACTTTTTGTCCTGATGTTATTTATGTAGTTGCAAACTCCCAGGCCTTTTTGTTCATGCCAAGAAGACGTTTTAAGGTTTTACTTCTTTAGGTCACTGTGACCTTCAATGTAGGTCAAGTTAAACCAGCTTAACAAACTTGGTAGACCTTTTCGTCCTGATGCTATATTTGAGGTTTCAAACTCCTAGGCCTTTTGGTTCATGACAAGAAAATGGTTTAAGTTTTAGATACATTAGGTCACTGTGACCTTGAATGTAGGTCAGGCTCAACCAGCTACACAAATTATTAGATTGTCTTGTCTTGGTGTTATTTATGAAGTTTCAAGCTGAGACCTTTTGAGTTAGGCCAAGAAGAAGTGTTATGGTTTTGCTATTTTAGGTCACTGTGAACTTCAATGTAGGTCAAGGTCAATCAGCTTTAAAAATTTGGTTAATCTTTTTGTTCAAATGCAATAAATTGAGTTTCAAGCTCCTAGGCCTTTTTGTTCATGACAAGAAGAGGTTCACTACTTTAGGTTACTGTGACCTTCAATGTAGGTCAAGGTCAATCAGTTTTTCAAATTTGGTAGACCTTTTTGTCCTGATGCTTTAAATGCAGTTTCAAGTTCCTAGGCCTTTTGGTTCATGACAAGATGTTTTAAGGTTTAATTACTTTAGGTCACTGTGAGGTTGAATGTAAGTCAAGGTGAATAAGCTTCACAAATTTAGTAGAGCTTCTTGTCTTGGTATTTTATATGAAGTTTCAAGCTTAGACTTTTTAAGTTTGGCCAAGAAGAAGTTTCATGTTTTTGCTATTTTAGGTCCCTGTGACCTTCAATGTAGGTCAAGTTCAATCAGCTTTGAAAATCTGGTAGATCTTTTTGTTCAAATGCAATATATTGA
This sequence comes from Tegillarca granosa, assembly GCA_029721355.1. Taxonomy (NCBI): domain Eukaryota; kingdom Metazoa; phylum Mollusca; class Bivalvia; order Arcoida; family Arcidae; genus Tegillarca; species Tegillarca granosa. Next base: position 15,711,482 of record CM056599.1, read on the forward strand.
GTTTCAAACTCCTAGGCCATTTGATTCATGATAAGAAGAGGTTAACTACTTCAGGTTACTGTGGCCTTCAATGTAGGTTGAAGTCAATCAGTTTTTCAAATTTGGTAGACCTTTTCATCCTGATGCTTTATATGTAGTTTCAAGCTCCTAGGCCTCTTGGTTCATGACAAGAAGTGGTTGAAAGGATAAGCTACTTTCGGTCACTGTGACCTTCAATGTAGGTCAAGGTGAATAAGCTTTGGAAATTTGGTAGACCTTTTCATTCTGATGCTTTTATATGAAGTTTCAAGCTCCTATGCCTTTTGGTTCATGACAAGAAGATGTTTAAAGGTTTTACTACTTTAGGTCCATGGGACCTTCAATGTAGGTCAAGGTCAATCAGTTTTTCAAATTTGGTAGACCTTTTTGTCCTGATGCTTTAAATGCAGTTTCAAGTTCCTAGGCCTTTTGGTTCATGACAAGTTGTTTTAAGGTTTAATTACTTTAGGTCCCTGTGAGGTTGAATGTAGGTCAAGGTGAATAAGCTTCACAAATTTAGTAGAGCTTCTTGTCTTGGTATTATATATGAAGTTTCAAGCTTAGACCTTTTGAGTTTGGCCAAGAAGAAGTTTCATGTTTTTGCTATTTTAGGTCACTGTGACCTTCAATGTAGGTCAAGTTCAATCAGCTTTGAAAATCTGGTAGATCTTTTTGTTCAAATGCAATATATTGAGTTTCAAACTCCTAGGCCATTTGATTCATGGCAAGAAGAGGTTAACTACTTCAGGTTACTGTGGCCTTCAATGTAGGTCGAAGTCAATCAGTTTTTCAAATTTGGTAGACCTTTTCATCCTGATGCTTTATATGTAGTTTCAAGCTCCTAGGCCTCTTGGTTCATGACAAGAAGTGGTTGAAAGGATAAGCTACTTTCGGTCACTGTGACCTTCAATGTAGGTCAAGGTGAATAAGCTTTGCAAATTTGGTAGACCTTTTCATTCTGATGCTTTTATATGAAGTTTCAAGCTCCTGTGCCTTTTGGTTCATGACAAGAAGATGTTTAAAGGTTTTACTACTTTAGGTCCATGGGACCTTCAATGTAGGTCAAGGTCAATCAGCTTCCTAAATTTGTTAGACCTTTTTTTCCTGATGCTATATATGTAGTTTCAAGCTCCTAGGCCTTTTCATTCATGACAAGAAACTGTTTAATGATTTTTCTACTTTAGGTAGTTGTGACCTTGAATGTAGGTCAACATCAACCAATTTCGCAAACTTGAAAGGGCTTTGCTCAGGTAAGATCCAGATTTAGTTTTATTATCACAGGGTCACTGGTTCTGGAGAAGAAGTCATTTAAGTGAAAAGTTTACGACAAGTTTCATAATATATATCATACAACATACAACTCATTTCAATTATAAAAACTTTTTAATTGATACAAAAAAAACCAGTTCTGTTCTAAGAAACAATGGACTGAAAATCAGAAATCCATAAAGACAGCAAAACAAATATGAATGGTGACTTTCTTAAAGAAAGCAAAATACATATGAACAAATTAATAAAATGTAGCAGAATACAAATTCAGATGCAACTGTTATTAATATCTTACTGTAAAAAAATCTTAAGAGGTGGAAGCATACTGCAAACAAGCTAACACAAAAGAAAACTTCTTATGATAGAGATGATTAGTTGGGTAGAATGGTGTTTTACACCACTTTCAAGATTCTTCCACACAAGCAGCTGAAACCAGGAACATGTTATAGGTTTTGTTTTTACATGTTAACTAAACATCTAAAAATAAACAATGTGTTGAGGCCTTCCTCCTTAATTTTATTACCACTACAGTAACTCAGTCAAGTTCTCACTTCGTATGTGGGAGGTCAGGGTTCAAACCCTAGCCAAGTCTGACCAAGATTTGAAAAATGGTAGTGACTGCTCTTTAGCCAAGCATTGGACATTAAAAAATTAAACTCACCTTAATAATTGAAGCCTGTATCAAGGCAGGCATGGCATTCTAAAGAACCAACTCTGCACATTGCCCTAAGTGCACTGCAACGGTCAAAATTTCTGACACTTCATCTATAGTTGGTGATGTCTCAATATAAATGAAATATTCTTGACTTCGATGTTAAACTCCATTAAATCAAAATCAAATGAATCCCTTATTTTACCTATTAGTTCATAAAGACCACACAAAGTACAAAGGCAAATTTTGTTCACATAAATTTGTTGTGGAAAAACATTATTTAAAGCTGAAATTTTCAAGTAATTTAAACTAATAAATGAATTTAATTTAAAAAATGTTGATTCACCTGAATTTCATGTAAATTTCACATGAAAGTATAAATTTTACAGAATGTTGACATTTTAAAGCTGCATTAAGTTTTCCAAAGAAAAAAAATAAAACGGTGCTAATCTAATAAATGATGTTCCTAATGAACAATGTTACATTTGGTTCAATGATAAAAGCTCGAATAAATACAGAAATTACAGTATTTACCCAGCAAGATGCAGCATTTGGGATCTAATATTAGAACATGGTTAAGTCATCAAAACCTGGGTCATTTAAACACAACTTTCAAAATGTTGAAATACGATAAATTAAACACAGAACTTCATTGAATTTGTCATTTGTGACTTATTTGTCATTTGTGACTTAGTAAGGGAAAAATAACACCATTTCAAATACATCTGGATATTAATGAAGGACAATTAATGCAATCTGTCATGTTTCACTTTCGATTCTAGGCTTTTCCATACATCCGTGCACATGCTCCAAGCTTATAATTACCATCGTAGAACACTGACCAACCAGTCAGAGGATTCCTTTTATTTACAGCTAACAGAAATGAAATTTTAGAAAATGAATGTCACGGATCGTGGTTAGAAGATATCTACTGTCAAAAAAATATATTTTTAGAAAATAAAATTTTTTTTTAGAAATTTGGTAAACTTTATGCAGCTTTAATGGAATGTGACTACTTTTTACCAAATTTTGTTCATGAAAATATGATGTGAATTCAACTACCTGGTAATTTCACTTTAAAAAAATTCACATTATTTCTACATAGATATATTCGTTCACTTAAATTACACATCAAGTTGACATTAATAATTTCACATGAATTTCATATGAAAGAATCACTTTACAATAAAGTGGGTATTTTAAAGAAAAAATATACTGCACAATGTGAATCAAATTTTTTCATGCTTCATGCTATATTTATTTTTCCAACAGGAAATCCATGTAAAAATGTCAAGTTAAATTTTGATTAAAAAATTCATACTTGTGTTCAATTCTTGTGAAAATTGTGTAAAATTCATGTTAATGAGATTAACATAAAATTCACCTCTCAAACTTTGCTGTGTACATGTAATTTGTTCCAAATGGTCAATATAACATGCACATGTACACTGAGATAAAGAAACATGTTACAAGTTTTTACAGACTAGATACAAAATGTTCACTCTTAAATTTATAAATAGCAATTAAAACACATACTACTAAAATAAGAAGAAAACAATGTGAATATATTTAAGAAATCAAAATATTACATGTGTGGTTCAAAAATATTCAATAATTATGAATAAATATGAGCAATTCAGTTCATTACAAAGCATAGATGTTGTAATGGTGTTTGCCAGTCTACCACATGATTAATACCTCAAAATGGTTTTGCAAAACCTTGGACGACTTTTATACTGAAAATTCTTGGAATAACATCATTTTTACAAGAAAAGGTCAAACGATGGGATTCTGTATCCAATGTTTTTAATGTTCAACAAAAGCAAAATGGTGTATCAGGTGGTTTGTTTAAAGCCAACATAATTCTGAACTTCAAAACAATAGGAGTGTTTGATCAAACAAAAATCTAGTGACAAAAAGATTTCTATTTACAATAAGGCTTATTTTCAATTTTCATACAAAATTAAAGATTTTTTGTTTAAGGTGCTGTGAACCAAGTTTTACATTCAGGTATTAAATTTTAAGAAGTTCATAGTCAAGATTTACTTCACAATTATACTATCTTCACAAAATATGCAAATTAAGTTCATGGCACTTGATTGAAAACCATTTTACAGTAAATTTGTAAAATCAAACTAAATTTGAAGGAAAGTCATTCACAGTCAAGCTGATTAAAATAACTGTTTTAACAAGTATCTAGTAATCAGATTCCTCGGTCTTTAGTCCTTAACAAGATTGCCTAAATGACATTTTAAATAAGGTGATTTCTTTGAATTTTTGTTGTGATTGAGATAACAAGTGACAATTATAGGCACACAAACACACAAATATATACATGTTTATATATTCAAATTAATTTCAATAAAACTAAAGACACAAAAATAATTCAAATACTTTGTATCAATCCTCTAATTAAGAATGTGTAGAAAAAAGCCATTTACAGATACCAAAAAAATCAATATGGTTAATACTGCAATAATTAGCATCTACTTCAATAATCTAATAAGACATTTAGTAAGGCCTATAAACACTTAGACCAGCCTTAATATTCAAAAGGGGATATTTAATACTTTGATAAGTATACTGCCCCTAAGAGATGGCAGCAATCATCTGACAGAAAATATGCATTTGTAAAGTTGATATTGTAGGTTCATAAGCAGTATTTTCCTTATGTGAAATTGTAATTTATAAGAAACAAGAAGATTTGTGTTATGAGACATCTGATAGAAAATACACATTAATTTTGTAAAGTTTAAGTCATATTTTAATCAGTATTTTTTCTGCAGTGAAATTGTAATTTGCAAGACAAAAGAACAAGATTTGAGTTACGAGACTTCATCAGATGGTTAAAATATTGATCATCTGACATATTTGTAACTATGACAATATTTGTTCTATTGCATCTTATTGTAAGGAATACTGTTTAGTAAAATCCATGCACAAAACAAGTGATTTTAAACTTACAAATCCTATATGCAGCATGAGACTTTCAAAATTCAAGGAGACATCTAAAGTTAATGGTATAATACATGTATAAAACTTTTAAAAAAACAGATCTATGAAAAATAGACACTGGTTTGGAAAAAAAAAATTAAAGTTAGTCATAGTGCCAATTACAGTAAAACCTAAAGCAACCCCTATAAAAATATTACATGTCAACTAAGACCAGTTGTTTAAGGCAAATTTGCTTGAAATTTGAATGAAAAAGAATTTCATAAAAGACCACCTGTATTTAAAGTCCATATTTCTACTTCCTTTGGATGGCCTTTATGCAAAAGTTTATTTTACTTTAAATTTGGAAATAAAAAACATCAACCTATCAACATCATTTTCTCAAGACCATAAAGGGTGTCTTTAATATCCAGACAAACTTTTTGTCATTTTAAACAAACAGAAAGACACATTATTAGTATAAACTACTTAGACCAATAAAATTCATCAAGCAAAATATAAATCACTAATTTCACAATAAAAAAAAAACCGTCTCTATCTTGTAATGGAATGGTGTATCTTTGTAGCTTGTTGTTGTATTTCCTGGTTTCTATGACGACAGAGAAGGAAGACCTTGGATTTGATTTGGCTAAGGCTATTTACACTTAGTAGTGCAGAATACATAGTCTCTGGACTTGGAGCTTTGTCATCACATGGAAGAGAAGAAGAGGACAAGTTCTTTTCTTTCACAGTCTGTAAAATATTGGCAAGAACTGTTGTCCATCGTAATATTATACCTTCATCTGTACCTTGTTTCAGGAAGTCATAAACACATTCTGGTGCCTATATTTAAATACAAGAGAATAAAATTAAGTAAGTAATCAGAAATAAATGATTATAATTTTAGAACTATTGTCCTGTTTTATCAAAACTTATTTCTGTGACAGACAGAGAATATGAAAATGTTTTAATCAAAATTACAAATTTGTGAATCCGACATAAAAGACTAAATTTTATAAAAGACTGCAAGATAATTTTTGTTCCATTTGAAAAATTAAAAAAAAAAATTGTTATGTATAAAGTTATTAGCAACAATGTCATTACATTGAAACTTTATTTATCTCAAAAGTGCAAGGAAAATCAAGAATGACTCATCAGTTTAAGTTGTTATTGTGTTCTAGTCTTCAAACCAAGAAAACATCTGGGACAAAATAAAATCTTTAAATTAAAGATCTATGGTATATGAAGAAACAATGATCCTGTTATTGAAATGGTTCTGTATATAAATTTTGCCCTGTAAAACAGACCTGCCAACCCCCTGGGCAACTATTCAGTAAGATCAAGGACATTTTTTGGGAAGATTGCACTAGTTTCAGAAAGATTTTACAAAAGTCAGTCTTTTCAAATAGGCGTATCTTAATTAGAATGTTAAGGCTACAAAATCACCTAAATCGCACCAATTTATACAGATTCCTTTTTTTCGGAGCCGACTCTCCATAATCCGCCAGATCTGCTTTGCGTTTGCTCATTTTTGAGATGTGACAGTTACCGCGAGAAACTTTAAAATCACACAGATGCTTGATTATTACACTTCAGAATGTCTTTGAAATGCTTTACTATCAAACGCTTTTCCGACTTTGCGTAACGACAGTGATTGCTGGCTATCTTTTTAATGCTTTATTGTAATCTGCATGCCTTAGAAGCCTTTCCAGGACAGTTTTCTAACATGGTTTGGAAACGTAAAGACAATGAAAGAATATCCGGAAAAGATAAAAATCGGAAGAAAACATAGCGTATCCATACAATCGTAAGAATTAAAAATTTTTGGCAATTTTCAGTAAGAACTACGGAAAAATAGTAAGGGTTGGCAGGTCTGATAAAATGACATTACCAAGTGAGAATGAAGAAGAAAAATTTACACAACATAAAATAACAATGGTTCAGATGAGACAAAGTTTCGGTTTTCACACATAAATTTATAAAAAATAGATTACAACATCTAATAAATTAGTTTAGATGTTTTTATTTTTCTTAAATATTTTCCTACGTTTTTTTTACAGGTTAAACTGTACATTTAAAACAAAAATCTATATCACTATATCACAGTAAGAACTTAGCTGTCTTAATATTGAAACCATGGTAACTAAAGCAATGTTTACCTTAGCAGCCAGAAGATGAGGCACCATGTCTAAATTTGATGACAAATTCACTAAAATCTTAAGAGACTGCATCTGTATGCTACTGTCACTGGAATTCAGAAGATCGTACAATCTCTGTACAACTCTCGTGTAATGTCCATGATGTTGTGGGGTCACTGACAGATTTGTTAGAGCTTGTAATGAAGATAAGCGGACACTTTCTCCTGTCTCATCTTCCAGGGCCAAATCAACCAGTGTTGGAACACAAGCCTAAAATTAAACAGATAAATTCGAACACAACAGAGTTAGGATTTTCTTTATTTGCTATGAAGAAATATTATTCTGAAAATTACAAACATCTTGTTATTTCTGCCCATTATCTACATTTAAATATTACACAATATATTATTATACTCTTTATAAAATCTTTCTAATTAAGCAAACATTTTTAAAGAAATGGATTTTTTTTACAAGTTGTCAAAATACAATGTAACCTAGTGGATTATCAGTTTGATAATACAGTGAAACCTTATCACAATGCCCCTTGATAATTTTGCCACCTCACTTACTGCCACAGTATTTTTAGAACCTAATTAAAAGTGTATTTTTTTATGTTTTTCTTTAAAAGACTTGAATGATTTGGCACTGTCCCTACACCTTTTATAACACCAAAGTCTGACTGAACAACAAGTGGTTATGAATAAAAGTTTTGTTGTTATGTGTAATAGCTCTTAGAAAAAATGTGCACCAATTTGTAATCAAATCATGAATACAACTGTGGGATAACAATAGCTCTGTAGACTCAGTAAGGCTTTTATAATACCTTAAGGTACTTTTTTCAGCTTATTTTGCAAGGATTAGGAGTTAAGAAATGGTGTTTTATGCCCCGGTCAATTATTTTTCACTTATGTCAAAGCATTTGGTTTTAGGAAGGTGAAAGAAACAGTAGTGCCCAGAAAAACCACTAACCTTTGACAAGCAAACTGACAAACTCTCTCACACCAGGATCTGCCTGAGTGGGCTTTCTCACACTAGGATCTGTCCATGTGTTTCAAACTTAGACAGAAAGGCACTTTGATCCATAAGCATGTGTATATATATAATGAGGCCCCTGATTACAACATCTAGCTGCTAACTATGAATACATGTACATAGCATTGAATATTATCAGAGTAACAAAATGAATCAACATCTCCAATAAAACAACACTAGTAAGCTTTTTGGTTTACAAAGTTGGTTTTGTGACTCTGTTCTGGTCAAACAAAAGGTTTTGGACCCAATTTTAATATCATTAAATACAATTTGGGGTTTGTTACATTTGCAAACCCTTAAACTGGATATAAAAGCACTACAATTCATCTTAAATATAAGAAAATTTGGTAAAACAAAATCCCAAAAACAAATGAATGCAGGAAAAATGCAATAAGGAGAATTTTAATCTTTAATCTGAGATAATAATAAGCAGGGGTATGGGAAATGTTTAGCATCATAGCATTATACATAAATGCTGATAATTTAATTAAAAGATTTATAACCTAAACCAGTGCAGAGTGTTTACATAATCAAGCCAAAATCTGTAATTTTTAACTTAAAGGGATTCATAAGAAATTATAAAGATTAATTAAAGACATCATAACTGGAGTATTTAAACCAATCATCTTCTTTTAAATGCTCTGAAAATTAATTTGTTGACAGTGCTTGATTTCTAGACATCTGAAGATGAAGTTTATTTTATAATGACTTTTTAATATAACACCTATGCTCAACCCATGTGGATAGGTTATCAGCCACTTCAATGTTAGGAACAGCCATGCCTCAACCATGTAAGTAGCTTGAAACTTTTACACACCCAGAAGAATCTTTTATATAGTAATTATAGACATCATCATACCAGGATTGTCAATCAATAAGTCATCATGCTTTGGAGATTTAGAACAAGTAAACTAGAGAGAAGTTATAAGAACTGTTGATGCCTTGTTTTGAAAGTTTCATAATAAAACAGATAACAGTGTTTTATATTACAGTGCTCTTAGAGATAAGTTTCTTTTTACAGAATTATCATTCAAATACACATGTATTGTCACAGTAACAACACTATATATATGATGTTGGTTGTCTAAACATGAGGAAAAACTGTGCATATAAAAAACAATCAATATCAAAAACTCCGTACTTTAAGAATTGAAAAAATAGCCTTAAATCATTCAATATTTAACCATACAGAATAGTAAAAGTTTAAGGTGGGATATAGCTAAACCATGATATACCAGATAATATACTCACTTGTTTTTTAGGCTAAAAATTGGAATAAAACTTACAATTTTTATATATTTTCTAAACTGTATATCAGTAGAACTATTTGTGGTGTAATTGATGTTTGTGATTTTAACAGTCACCGTTCTTCAAGCTCAAACATAAATCCTCTGAGAAAGTGAATATCTAGAATCTTATACAATACATGTATCATCATGAAATGGCAAACATTTTTACCAAAGAAGTGGAGTAATGATGTTTTACGCCCCAGTCAAGATGCTTTCACTTATTCCGAGGTGGTCAGTTCTGGGATGGTGGAAGAAACAGAGTGCCCAGAGAAAACCAATGACCTTCGGCAAGCGAACTGACAAACTTCCTCACACTAGGATCTGTTCTGATTGGGATTCTTATCCAGGTGGTGATCCATTAGGGCACACTTTAGACCACTTGGCTTTCGAGGCCTCGTTGAGAAAATGAACTGTGAAAGTTTAAGCATATTTCCTTTTTCTATAACACAAAACTTGAACTGATCACAATTTCAAGGTTCTTAACTGATATTTGTTTAAATACATGGATACCACTATAAATACATGATTTACACAAGGCAAATATTATTGTATGAAAACTAGGTTATCTAATGGGACATTACACATACCCTACCATGCTGTGGAGCAATAAATTTATGCGAATAAAAAAAAAACAATCTGTATTATTTATTGAATTTTCTTTTGTATACATTTTATAGCACTATACAATGGTGCAAAGTGTGAAAAATACTTTGATCTTTTCTCAAGTTATGATCTGGAAACCATCAGGGAATAGACATGAAGGATTGAAAAATGGACACAAATCTTTCACTGAACAAGGATGGTATAAAACATAAAGCCTCACCACTATGTGTGGCAGAGTATGGAAAAGTGTTCTAATCCCTCTACTTATTATAATAAATTTCCTTTTCTCCTTCCTATATTTATGGATTTTTTTTCTTTTTAGCAATATTGGAAAAACATGATGTGGTGATACTGAAACACAATGTAATAACAAAGTATTGTTGTTCGACACCACAACAAAATTTGTCAGAAACTACAAACAAGATTTTCTTCTGTTGCAAAACTGGAGACACCACAAAAATACTAAATACTAGTATTCATATTTACCTCTAATTGTTGATTGTTCTCAGTGTTAAGAGAAAGATTAGTTATTGCCGTGGTAACAGATGAGACGAACTTTGGAGACGGCTTAGCTCCGGCTTTTAGTGACATACTCTGAATCCTCAACAATTTGCTCAATCTTGCCAAACAACCATAGTCTCTTAACAAATTCTGAAATAAGAAGATTAAAAATTTTAAAAATTACATTTGTTTAACAAAACATCTGTTTCTGGAATACAATATCATATATTTATTGAAATTGTGTAAAATAATACTCTTGGTTACTTCAATTACAACTTCCTTAAGGCATGAAGTAAACAAAATATGATAATAATCATGTACAAATGTTCTAAATGAAGATTTATCACCAAATTAAATTCTACCTATATTGATGTGATACTAAATAAGATAATGCTTTTTTAGAAAAGTTGTGTGAATATTTCACAAATTTTGAAGAAATAAAGGCACAACAAAAATATACTGATCAATCTGGCTAGTTTAACATTATTTATAACACAATAGGTTTGAGGCAGAGGTTCAAAATTCCTTCAGAAAGGTCCATCACTTCTCCATGCCATCAATGCCATTTAAAATGCTAAACCAGAGTTTGTCTACATGGTTATAGATGAAAGTGCTTTAAAGCAATAATCATTGTCTCATATGTACATATATCCAAATTCTATAAACAGAATATTTCAGGTTTTCTGAATAAATAAAATAATTTAAATAATTAAAAAGAGACATTGTAAGAACAGTTTGTAGTTCAAATGCAAATGAAACAAAGAAAGCAAAAACTATAATATTTAGTCCATCTAAAATGACTACCCCAAACTACTCAATTAAATCCATTTAATAGCTTTCGTATTCAAAGTTCTAACCAAAAAGTTTCACCTGCAACTAGATGACAATGTATATTATTCATGCTAGAGTGATTAATTACTTTAAATGTAGTTTACCACAATCAAATTTTTAACAGAAATTGTGTCTAATGATCACATGATTAGCCAGAGCAATCGTATTGGATTAACATTGCTGAATATCAACCAGGTGAGCCAATGATAGAATAACTAGTATCTCTTCTAAAGATTAACCAGGAAAGCCAACAAAAGACAAGAATTCCACGGATTTAAATGTCTTGCCTGGTTAGTTTTTGATACATTACTTTATCAATACATTACTTTACCATAAACTTTCACATTTTGACATGCTGCCGCCACCGCTGCCAACACCGGAAAAGTAATACCTAGGTCTCGCCTTATGGTGATGCCAGGCTCGACAAAAACCAGTATCTTTTCTAAATATCTTAGGTAAGCTGATGATAGGAAAACTAAAACCTTATTCTATACTGAAGGCCACTTTTACATTGAAGAAATATCAAGTGTGTTTTTATTGCACACAAAAATTCACAGTTTTTCACTATACCAACATTGAGAAGTATTTACTGTATTCATTGATTTACAGCCACATATGACTTTGGTGTGGTGTCAAAGTATTTATACAAGGGTTACTGATCAAAAACAACATATTTAGCAAACATCTATAATTATTTTATGATTACAATATCTTTATAACCTCTATGACCTATCCCTGCACTTGTAAACAAAAACACACCTAATAGGAAGGCGTTTACATCCATAAACGATGGTAATTTGTCGATTAATTATTCTTATTGTACAATTCACATACACATAATTTCCATCTAATAGAATATTTATTAATGTGTAATCATGTACAATGTTTAATCAATGATTGGTCTCTAAATCTATAATCAATTTCTTTGTATCAAAATCTAGGTCATGGTGTAATTATCCTCTTTATCTAGCTCCATTCTCAAGGTAAATTAAAATGACTGTCAGTAGAATTTTGATAAAATGAACATCATTTTCTTAAAAAACCTTTATAACATAAAGTCATATTATTTTGTTGGAAAGACTTCTTTTTGTACCCTCCGCTAAATTTCTTATTTGAACAAGAATTCCAAGGATTTAAATGTCTTGCCTGGTTAGTTTTTGATCGAGTAGAAAATTCATTACTTAAACATAAACTTTCACATTTTGACACGATGCCACTGCAGCCTACAACAACACCGCAAAAGTAACACCTAAGTTTCGCCGTTTGGCAATGCCAGGCTCGACAATAAAATGGCCTAAATCTGAAGAAATCAAGTCATTCATTTTTCCGTGAAAAATATTTTTCATGGAATTTGATAGGTGGGGGGTACAAAGAAAGTCTTACCATTTTGTCTAATCTGTTGTGGTTGGTAGAGTCAAGATTCTCCTGTTTATTCTGGGCAGTCAATTAAAGAACGGTTGAGGAAACTGATGGTACATCACTATAGAATCGAAGTTCATTTGAGAGAGAGCTCACTATTTATATCGTGAAAGACAAATTTCTGATTCTTACTAGATCAGAAATAGGTAAAAACACAACATATAGATATGAAAATCACATATTTTGCTGTTGAAATCTAAAATAATTGATATTCTGTATTTTTGTTGCTGTATTACAGAATTACTCCACATTTATTTCATAAAAATAATGGGAATAATTGCACCATTGTGTGTTAAGGAATTTTCTTTCAGTAAAGCTGTCAGCTTCTACAGTGCTTACCTGTTTCCATGCAAGTTTTGTTGTTACAAATGCTCTATTTACATCAAAATATCACAAAAAAGGATTGAATTACTGGAAAATTTCCATGGCAATCAACATTTTATCATATGAAGTGATGAAATTTCAAAATGGCCCCAAACAATCCTGGTTGCTCAGATATATACTTTAAAACACCATATTTGGTTTGTAAAGTCTTGATTGATATAAGTATTAAGTAAGTATCTTATAGCCCATTTTTCAAAGTAACAAGTGATACTGGTCCTCAGGTGGTTAAATAAGAAACCAAGACCTAGTACATATGTATCATCATGATGATAATGATTTATTATCTAAAATGCAATAATGCTGTAGGCGTTCTTTATGTAACATAAACTATAATAACATAATATTACGATTGACGATATACATTTCAATGTCTTAATGTGATATTTCATCAATATATAATAATTTCTATGGCATCCAGCATAATAAGACTGCAACATGCTAAATAGGTCTGAAATGCTCACTTGTTCTCTACATCTTTGACAATATACACAGTATATAGTTGCCGTAGACAATATACACTGTATATAGTTGCCCTCTTGACAATATACATTGTATATAGTTGCCTTCTCTTTAAGTTATGCTCATGTTTGTTTTACCTGCATTTTATTTCTTATGAACAACTTATACAGCTTTTATCATGTTTATATAAATCTTTCTATAGCTTACTTTAACTCATATCTAGGCATGTGATATTCTGTTGTATAGTTAGAGTGTGCTCTTCATGAAAAATACAGTTTGACAAGATAAAATGAAAGTGACTTCCGATAGGCATGTATGAGTTTTTCCCTTTCTTTGCCTTTTTTAACATCATTTATCTCGAACTTCAGATAAATTGAACTTTTTGCATTTCCCCGTGGAGTTTGAGATAACAAGATTCAACTGTAGTATCCATTACCCAATTCAACATGAAAAGCTTACTTGAAGATTCATCTGGGTATAGTAAAACTTCCATTATACCATACATGTATGTTCATTTCACTAAGTGTAATGATTACACTTAATGAAATAAACATACATGTGTACTATTATTTGTAAAGTCTTAATCATATGCTAAATAATAGAAATATTTGATGGTCCAGGAGCCAGAATGGCTGATTGAATATTCCTCTAACTCAACATTATGCATTAGTGTTAAATGAATCTATTTTTTTTTTTTTAAACCTAGCTAGGTGATAATATGATTGTGATGTTACACTTAAGTTTTTATAGAGATTGATACTAGCATTACTAAATGTACTTGTGGTGTAACTATTATGACCATGTATGTACACTTGTCATCATGCTTTTTTCATGCAATCAGAGTTTGGTAGAAAAATGTATGTATTCTGAAGAAAGAAACTACTAGACTATATTCACAGAGAAATTATTTCTATTCCATGGAATGTCAGATAACCAGAAGATGAATCAGATATATGACACATTTACCATGTAAATGAATATGAACAGAAAATATGACACATTTACCATGTAAATGAATATGAACAGAAAATTTTCCCTGCCCTTAACTGATTAAAAAATACTATATAAAAATATCTAGAAGATTTGATATTTTGAATATAACAATTATGCTGTTGAACATTTTCAAATATGAGAAACAATTGCAAGAGAGAGAGAGAGAGAGAGAGAGAGAGAGAGAGAGAGAGAGAGAGAGACTGTATTGCCCAATGTTCTGAATGATGTAAAAATTTTTGTATAAAAAAGAGAGAGAACGAGAGAAAGAATGAGAGAGATCAAGATTCTGGATATGTCTGTAGAATACATATACAGAAAGGAATACATATATATGAGAAAGAGAGAATAGAGGGAGACTATATTGCCCAGTGTCCAGAATGATGTAATAATTTTTGTGCAGGTATACACAAACATATATATGCAATATGTGCAGTATAAATATACCTCCTTATAAAACAACACACCTATACAAATATTTGAAAGAAAGAAGTGCTCAGCCCTAAATTACCCAATGTTAATTTAGCTAGTACAACTACTAATTGAAAATTATGTTTTATATAATTAACTGTGTTACTATCAATACTCACTTAAAAATATAACCTTTTCCTCCTGTTATTTCCTAAAAGATATACAGTCAATACCCATGCTTAGTCAAATAATAATAAATTTACCCATGCAAAATCTCTAAACGATTCTATCCAAGATACATGTTCACTGAAATATCTATGTATAATCTTAATGAGGATAAGATATGTACTACAGCAATATAAGGAAAACTATAACAATCCTTACCTTATATGGGTAGATATAAATTTATAAACAAGAATAAGTCTATAACGTACAAATATTTACTTTTCCATGTTTAACATCCTACGTACGATTAAAAAATCATGAAAACAATACCGATATTCTACACATACTAAAGAGATTTATAAGGTAGTGTCATGTTAATTATTTATAACTTTCTGTGAATGATTATATTGACCCACAACAGGTATAACCTACAGTATACGGCACTGTACTATCTCTATACTGGTCCATCTACTATCCCATCATTCCAGGTACATAGAGAGAAATCTAAAATGATACCCAAGACACCGGAATAGATAAATATTAATTAAAAATATGTTAATTTTAAGTAATAAAGAAGAAGAATGTAACAGGTATAGAATTGATGTTTGTATAATAAAATACCTGTGTTGTATATACAGGTACATACTAAATCAAGTAGTTTTATATATATATATATATATATATATATATATATATATATATATATATATATATATATATAATATATACATAGCAGTACATAACATGCATCACTTTATAAATTTGTTGAAAAGTTATAAAATGTTTCAAAAATAAAGGATTGAATAAATATCTATGTTTTTTTGTAAATCTTTAAACAAACCTAATTCATCATTAGTTTTTATAATACTGCATGCTATTTTCTAACTGCAAAAGTGTGACATGTCAATGACATCACTTGTGGTTGCAGTCTCAAGTTGTCAGGTCTGTTAGTAGTATCAAAAGTTTATCCATTTATTGGTTGAATGAATGAAGTTTTACATCCATGTCAAAAATATTCTACTTACTGGATGTCACCATCTAATGGTGAAGTGACAGAAACACTAAACTTGGCAGCACACTTAAAGTGATGTGTAGTGAGGGTTCTTTAGTGCACCACATCTGTTGTGACACATGCAATGATTTTAAAGTCTCATCTTAAGAACCCAGCAGCACTTCAAGGAAGACTTGTGGTCTACAGATCTATTCTAATATTGATCACATTTTTTTATGTATTGCATTTTATTATACTAGTAAAAATAAGAAAGTTAAAGAAACTTTGTCAGATGTGTGTATAACATCAACATATGGAACATATAACTTATTTGATATCTAATTATAAAAAATCTCAAAGTTCTTAAATATTAAAAATACCTTTTACCATGGAAACAAATTAAAAAAAACTTACAACTTCCTGCATTAGGGTTGGAGTGGGGTATAGGTAATGATAAAGATGCTTTGAAAATAGTTTATAACAATCTGTATTCTCCACCAGAAAATGAGACAGTTCATAAAAGTATGTGGCATGAGGAAAATGGAATTAGGAAAAGTATGTTGGACATAAAATATGGAGAGAAAGCTAGGTTGGATATGGAAAATGAATCAATTTCATGGTCAAAGTGGTCAAAAATGTTGGTTTTGAAATACATCTGGAACTTGGTGATCAGGTTGATAGATATGGAAAATGGAATTACATGTAGGTCATGTATACAGGACCAGGAATATAGAATACATATTTTAGGAACAACTAAATTAGAAACATTGTATTAAAAGCTATTAAATTTTACAAATTTATGCATGCCTATACCATCTACCATGAAAGCATGTTTGTTTACAAACCTGAAGGTGTAACGGTCAACTTAAATCACACTATACAAATGCTATAGGCCTGGTGTGCTTGAAAAAAAATGAGTATATGAAGCTAAATGTAATGCAATATGTGTATAATTCTATAATATGTATTAATGCCTTTTCAAGTGAGCAATATAATGTTCACAACAGTGAGAATTATCAAACTGCCTTAGCCTCAAAACCTCCTTTATAACAATACCGGTATCTGTAATAATAAATTATGGTACTAAATGACTTTTCAGCTGTCAAATTATATTTAGATTTTTTAAGTTTTTAAACATGTCAACATGAGAGAGATAACAAAGTTTACACAGCACTTGGATGTTTAAAAATGTTATATAACTTGCAGTAAAAAAAGATGAATTCAAATTTATAGTAATATTTCAACACTGTGTCTTTTCTTGCCTTGCCCTGATCTATATTTAAAATATTGTGGTGTAAAGTCAACATTTTCAAATTAAATACAAAAATTATTAGACCTAGAAAAAAATCTTTGTTTGCATTTTAGCTTAAAAAATAGGTGGATAAGTATGTATGTAGGTAGGTAGGTTACATTTTCTTATTAAACAAAATTTTTCTCTTTAACTGTACATGGCCAAAAATGGAAATAAAAACTTTGGGGGTATACCCAAATACTGAGGGTTACATATACAAGTACTCTACTTGTATATGTAAAGGGAAAGTAGAAACTCACTGCTTAGGTAACTTATTATAAAAGTTTTTGTTGTCTTTTACAAAACTTTTGTCGGTTTGAGCAACCATTAGTTGATAAAAACAATATGTTTTGCATAATTTCAAAAATGTACAAAAGGAGGGTTAAATTATTTTTTCAAAAAAAAAATTCTTAATTGTATTTTGTCAGTGGGTCAAAATAACAACCTGCAATTTTTCAATGAAGCCTGCATTTTTCCCCCAAAAAATACCAACCAATTTACCTGAATTTAAAACAAAATACCATAAGTGGCTTTGTATTTAAACCCAACATCAGCATCACAACAAGCTAGTTCAAGCTTTTTTTTTCAGCTATGTAGAAAAATATTGTAACGAACAAAATTTAGAAACAATTCATTTATGGCAAAATATAATGCACCTCTATATTACAAAGTAAAACTATCCACCATGCTTTCAGAAATACAAGCACTATTGTATATCTCTATTGAATAAGTCACCAATTACATTCCAACCAAATCCAACACTAGTCACTGAGTCCAATTAAGCTATATTATTACTTATGTATATGTGTCTTTTAAGAATATTATCATTGCTGATGTTCTTAAATGCAGATAATTTTATATAAAATATTAAACAGCTGCAATGGACAGCCATCTGATACATATGATATAAACCAGTACATCCTACAGAGAAAAGAGGAAAAGCCATACAATCAATACACCAGGTAACATATGTGCAGTTCCTTACATTAATAAACAAATTTGTAAAAAAAATCCTCGGGACTATAAGCTAATACAAAACATTTCATCTCCACCATTGTCAATCATGCACATATAATATAGATCATGTAAATTCATATACATGTGTATATTATATATATATATATATATATATATATATATATATATATATATATATATATATATATATCCTGGACATTGATTTTACATTGATACATCAAGTGATATAACTATAGTAGTCAATGAGAACATACTTGACTGTAAAAATGTGATGGAGCTATAGCATCTGTTTTAATCGATTGATTGACTGATCGATTGCGGATTGGTTGATTAAATTAAGTGAAATATTCAGTATAACATAATCTTATTCTGTGTGAAATTTTTTTATATCTTTATTTCTTGTGTCTTAAACAGGACTTGACTTAAAGCATTGATATTCACCATTAGTATTGCAGTGCAGTGCAGTGCAGTGCTAGTGGAATTTTCACTGAAATAATGAAATTGGTTAAATCAAGTGTACCTTATCAAGATACTGATCAGCTACAACAGTTGCTGTCCAATTGGACCAACATCCTGAAACCTGAATTATCAGTAACAACATGACATGAGGTGACTCGTATATGGCAATAAATCTAAAAATAGATTTTTTGCAATCAAGATTCAAAACCTTGATTCTGGAGAATGAAGTTCTACCTTTGAGTGACATTTTTTTAGTTAACAGGTAACATATAGGCATAAGCTTTACCAATATTTATATTTCTTTCAACTTTAAGTAAGTATACCATTACTTAAAAAGCATAGAAATAAACATCTAAAAAGAGTGGAGTGGAGTAATGGTGTTTTACGCCCCAGTCAAGATTCTTTCACTTATTTTGAGGTGGTCAGTTCTGGGATGGTTGAAGAAACAGAAGTGCCCAGAGAAAACCGACCTTTGGCAAGCAAACTGACAAACTTTCTCACACTAGGATCTGTCCCAAGTGGGATTTGAACCCATGCGGTGAGAGGCACTGTGATCTGTAAGCGTGTGCTTAAGACCACTCGTCCACCTAGGCCCCCATCTAAAAAGACTAAAAATACAACCTTACCTAGTAAAAACACATTAATTTACAACTTTACATTAAATTCTGCAAATACCCATGCTCAATGGCTTTTGAAATTATGTCAGATTCCTATTTTGCTTCAGAAGATATAAAATGTCATGCAAGACAACACTTCCCTTTAAATGTAGAGCCTAAAATGAATTATCATGATACATGAAAGGTATCACGTGGTGTGTGTGTGTGTGTGTGTGTGTGTGTGTGTGTGTGTGTGTGTGTGTGTGTGTGTGTGTGTGTTGAGAACTAGTAAAGCAGATGTATTGAAGTGCATAGTAAGTTCAATAACTCAAAAGTGTATAAGACCTCAACTTTATCATCAAGATACCTTGAGCATTCCAGTTTTTTTAATTTAAAACAATAACAACAAATTATCACTGTTATGACACTTCAAATTTGACACCAAGATACCCTAAAGTGACCCAGTTTTAAATTTTGTCCCTTAAGTGACCGGGCCTTGACTGTCAGGGATCAAATTGACTTTCTTCAAAATCTCAAGAATCAATCTATATAAACAAAGTTGCTCCTTGCTGAAAATCAATAAATTTCCAGCAGTCAAAATCATCGTCTAACAGATGTAACAGAAGCCTTTATGAATGTCAAAAGTATACTTTCAAGGGTCAATTTGTAGCCTTGTAACTGAAGTGGTCATGAAATAAGGTTGAATAAACCTTAAAAGTCCATATCTGAAAAGGTAACCTGTTAAAATAATTCCATACATTTAGGTGTACATCATTAGAAAATATTACATATTTTGGAATAAAGGGGAATAACTCAAACAAAACTGTTATGATTGAATATTGTCAATGTTGTATATATCAGTGATTATCAACATGCATGTGAGTGATAATGCCCACGGTAATTCATCAACTGAGTCAATAACAAATGTTTCCACTAAACAGGACTATGCTTATAAGATACATTAACTAGTAGAAACACTATTAGTCTTGTCTGTAAAACTATATTGTGATTCCCAGACATGTGAAAATAAACACTTTAATTTTATAGTTTAATCCAAATCAACATAAGATATGAGTAACTATATCAGTGATAAATTTGATCAACATGTATATAATAAAATTAGTAACTGAATTATAAAATTATTATCAATGATGCAAGATGAATTACACAAAGATCTTACCTGATTTCTATGAAATGTTGAACATTTGATTATTCCATTTACTGCTGACAATAGCAGGTTTTGATCTGGATGACCTAAAAGTGCCACTAAAACTTCAGCATTTTTAGCTGAAACTAAACCAGGTGAATTCTGAGATACCAATAGAGCATCTGTGATTTCTTCCTCTGTATATCTTCCATGGTCATATTCCATGGTCAAATCGAGAGAGTCCATTTCTGTGTTACCTTGGTTACCATTACTTCCTGTTACATTATTTTCCATGGGAGACAGCGTGAGATCATCATCTCTTTGTCCATTTACTGCTACAGAGTTTTTGTCACTGCTAGCTGAGACAACTTTATTTTGAGACAAACTTATTGCATTTGAATTTTGATTTTGAAAGACAGATTCCTGTGTGGATACACTCTTGCCATCTTTATCAACAGCATCATCATCAACAATTTTCTTTACAGATTCTGAAATAACAGTTTGTACAAATTCGCTGACTTTGGTTTGAACTGGATTGCTCTGTGTTACATCATCTTCTGGTGACTTTTCTCGAGATTTTAATTCAACAGATCTATTTTCTGTATTTAGAGTTGGTGTTTCATGTGAGACAAGAAGTTCTTCTTGAATACCGTTTCTGCAATCGCCTTCACCAATACCACCCCTTTTATGGTTCACCATTTCATTTTGTTCATCTTTATAACACACTGTCTTTGGAATATACAATTCATGAATAATTTGAGATTCAACAGGCTGGTCACCTTGACCAACATCTTCAGGATAATGTTTGTCATGGCTAGGTTCAATGATATGTGAAGCGTTATCATCTCTTTTTTCTCCATTCAACACTTCCAAATTTTCATCTTCTTGTTTTCTGGTTTTGGATTTTGAATCTGAAATATAATTAAACAATACTTTAATGAAAATTATATTACTATAACAACAATTTTTTTTTTATTATTTCAAAACACAAACAGTAAAATCCTTATTCTTATTTTTTGAATATTTAAGTTTTGTTTTCAAAGTTCACCAAATATTAATTTGATAAAATAAGTAGTTTTTGGTAATAAACATAATGCATGTACAAAATGGAAAAAAGCAGATGTCTTGCGAATATCAAAAACTTAATTAAAAGAGCATTTGACTCTGTTAGATTTACAACATCATTATAAATACAAGCACAACATAAAATCTGCTACAGGTTAATTATGTGGTTGAGGCTTTCGTCAATTTGACTTAACAGTTGAAAAATAACCAAACAGAAAATGTTGATAAGAAAACTCTTGTATATCAGAAAAGCATGATATGTCCATGTGGTTTAAACAATGTTGTAGCCAGCCCTAAACTACCCCCGCTTTTTACAACATCGCCAAAAGACTTACTAAATGGACAAGGCTGAAGAATGATAGAAAGGTATTTTACAGCTTTGTGCGATCAGATTTCATTATAGTTTAAAGGGGTTTGGCGATTAATCACAGGAGACTTATAAAATTATAAAGAAAAATATAAAAAAAAGGCATTGTAACTTCAAAATACTCTGGCAATAAGCAAATAGGCAGTTATTGATGGGTTGACTGTATCTGTACCAGTTTCACAATCCATGTTTATGAATAATACTAAAACTGTAACTGTACCTTCTTAAATTTTGGGGCAACACCCACATCTAACATATCTTGGTAAGTTGGTAAATGCTATTGCAAAGATTCGGTATTTGGAATAAAGGTAAATAGACAAAATCATAAAATTCAAAAGGAGGGTAAATTAATGATGTCCAATCAGACAAAAATTAATAATCAATAATCAAAGAGGCATAATCGATTAATTAATCGATTAATAATTGGAATTACTTTGTAATTGTACATCAGTATTCAGTAACAAATAAAGCTGAATATAAATACTTTTATTGTGAAAGCTAAGTGTTCTGGCTTAGTGACTGTAAGTTTAAGGCCAGATAGCTCCATGTCCTGACTGACAGACTGACAGTGGCCAAAGCATCTCACTGATGTAAAACGTGTCTGAATATGGATAAATTATACTATCACATTGTTGTTTTGAGTAGCAAGAAACAGAAAAGAAATGGACTTGACTACAATCCGGAAACTATGTTGGCGATGATCAATTATTTATCCTGTGATCCATTATTAGGATGGCTACACTGACAATGACCGACAATTGATTGCCGGCAATAATCGCAACATCACTAGGATAAATAGCATTTAAATTGACACTGTCAGAGGCATTATTTAGGTATTACAGTATATGGTATTATGCACAATTTTTTGAATTTTTTATACAAATCCTTGGAAACTATAATAATTTATTACATGAATTATAGACAGGGAAAGTTAATAGTAATTATAAAAAATTTATTTCTACAGAAGATGTATCAAACCAAAATATAAATTCTTCTCCTGAATCATCTAGCTAGAACCACATGTCATGTGATGTTTCTGTCTGCAAAAGGTTTTTAAAAAATTGAAAAATTTTAACTCAATTCTCTGCATGTACACGAGATAGCATAATTAATGTTTGTGATGTCATTATCAGTTAATAGTATTATAAAAAAATTTTTTTGGTCAACTGTTTACATAAACACAATCGTAAAATTCTTCTCCTGAAATGGCCATCAGCGTTTAGAGTTCACACGGATGTGATGCATTGTAGTGTGAAATGGTTTGTAAATAAATTGTACAAAGTTTAGACGCACGGCTTCTCGAATGTCACGTAGAGAAGCATAATTAAGTATTATTATGACTATGTATTGATCAATAATTGAAAAAAGACCGAACCAGTACTCAAATTAATAGCGAAGTTGAACACTCTTAATTGGGTAAGGGATTGTTTTTAAATATCGAAACAACGCTGTGAAAATTGCAATATACAATAAATTATACAAATATTAACAAACAAGGCTTGAGAGGCCACATGATGTCATCATCTCTATCTACAAGGAAGTCACAGACTTCTTTTTAATAACTTAGGCACCTGTCTGAACAAGGAAGAATTATCCTAAAATAAGAGGTCATTTTGAATTTGACAATGAAAGAAAACTATACTCCCAAAGTCAATGTTAATTGTTACTTTTACTATCTTAAATAGAGATTATGTGTATTTGACTTCATGAATGAATGATCAAGGGCAAAATTTTAAGTGGAGGACACTCTTGGTGAAGTTGATTTTACGCTCAGTTGTAGCTGGTAAAGCTTTCAACTTACCCTTTTTCCCTGATAAATGTCTCTTAACTAAATAGCCAACTACTATGACGGCAAGGACAGCCACCCCACCAACCACACGTGTTCCATATCTTGGAGCCATGCTCTTTTTCGAGGGTCGCTTTCTGTTTATCAAACTTTCCAACCTTGTATAATCTATAAGGTAAAATGTGTAACTGTTACGAAAAAGTGGGAGATGTACTAACAACTTTATACCTTTATTGATTTATTAACCCATAATGGGAATTAACTGTTACCTTCAACATAAATAATAAGAATAGAATAAAGTTTATTACAATTCTTTGAAATATAACCTACTTTGTAGTGCAACAACTTATAAGAAAAAGTTTCACTTTTTATTCCTTGTCTGCCTCTGAAAAGCGTACCTTACTTATAAAACAACCAATCTAAATATATCTATGTCGGCCAAAGCGATTTAATGTTTGTTGAAGGTAAAAACGACGTTTTCACTTGCACTTTATGTTTTGCATGTCATTTTGGGTAGCAAATCCTATTCCGAATTTTCTCTGACCCTAACATACTTTATGCTTGACAGGTGTGTGTAGGGTCGGGAACAATTTCTTTGTCTAAAAACCCCGTGATTTTCTAACTGCAGTGATCGCCACCTCATTTTGCTTTGGATGAAAAATTTATGGAAACCGTAGAAAAGTTACCTAACCTCGGTCGATAGATGTATCGCATGTCATCATTGGCTCCGGTATACAGTTACAGAAGGAGTTTAAAATTGGACCAATGATATATAATAAAACACAACACTTACACGACTTTAATTTCAACAAATCAAAATTGAAACAATTTGATTTTGGTATCATATTTAAGGGCCAATTTGTCACAGTGTACTTTCAAATGGTATAGGACTTGTCACCACAAGGATTTCTGATGATAGGATAGCTTAAGCTTGAAAATCGCGATTGAAAGGTCAAATCGGCCTAACAATTGCAGAAAAGTGCCTCTTGTTTTAAAAGGCTCTGACTGTTCGACAAAACCCCCCACTATATAAACTGATGACGCACATTTTTTTCAAAGGCAACCTACTTTAGATGATTAAAATGTTGTAAACATGACAGGGACTCACTTGGGATAATTTTTTCGCTAATCTAACAGGAAGTTTTTGCAGTAAACAACCACGTGGTTCAAAAATGCACACTGGAGGTGATTGTCTCGAGTCAGACAGTGATAAGACATGTGACTTTGAGCAAAGAAGATAATCCCTAACCCGAACATTTTTATACCAATTTGTAGCTTATGTAAAGGCCTTTCAGTTTTGCATTACATTTTATATCTGTAGCATGTTTCTTTTTCTAACAACTGGGCTGTAAGAGGACGGATCTGTTATTTTATAAGCACCACTTTGAACATCCTATCCGGTCCCCTCTCCTAACTGTATTAATTATGGCACGACTATCTAGTAAAAACGTGGTGCAAAAATATTGGATATGTTTTGACAACGGTTCGTGTAAATAACCTTGTACTGACCATGCTGAGATTATCATGTAGATAAACGCAAGTTTTGGAATTCTTTGATAATCACCACCGTTAATTTCTTGTGGTTTTGAATGCAGATGAGTTGAAAAAATACAAATATGCCTTTTATGAAAGGAAGGGCGCCTGTTAGGCGGACGTTGAACTACTTACAAAGTGGAAAACTTCTTCTGAACAATAGTGTTCGTATCGTTACTGTGAATTACAACAACAGACATTTAGCAAGCAAAGGACTAAGGTGACTAATATGATGTAGCATTTTATTGTTAGAATTTAGTTTTTTTTAAGAGTTTTGGTTTGTTCTGTTGTAAACTATCTTGACGTTCTTTCATTCCACCCTTGATAACACACATCTTTAGGGAAAAAGTATGACGTGTTGCTGTACATTTCAATAAATTTATGTCATTTTCCTAGACAAAAGTCAGTAATAAGACAATAGTTGTTATAAATATAATACAGTGTAATTTGTAGAATGCTTTAAACACATAGGGTAATATCTTATGTCTGGGAATAACATAGTGAGGACAGTAATTAAATACTAGTATATAAAATGAATATACCTACCTACCCATCTTCTTCGCTCCTGGTGGAGCATAAGGTCAAATAATATATATATATATATATATATATATATATATATATATATATATATATATATATATATATACTGTGATTTTGCTATGGGTTTTAAAAACTACCTTCTACCTTTCAGATTGGGAAAATTTGGACCCTTTTTATGTCACATATTATGCTCAGAATTTTGAAATTCATTGCAAAGATCTTATATTGTGACAATATCTAACATTTATTGTCTGTCAGAACAGTTTTGGACAACTGGATTTAACTTAAACTATTTGATTGTGTGTCACTGTAGCCTTTTGGGGAATTTTTAGTTGTCAAATTGGGAAATTTTAGTCATATTTCTTAAGGGGAAACTACCTTTATTCGGTAGTAATTTTAGGCAAACAAAACCACTGATATATATATATATATATATATATATATATATATATATATATTATTATATATATATATATCATTTACAATATATGGTAGAATATGTTATTCTTGAATGCAGTCATTAAGTTTTTAATTTTGTGTTTCATTGTATTTTTATTTATTATTTTTTATTATTTTTCATTTTGTTTTTAGTGAATTTGTGTTCTGGAATCTCCCACAGTTGCAGTACAAAAATGAAAAAGTACAGATTGTAACTTTCAAGAACATGACACCTTCACCATTTATCCAGTTAATCTTAGGTAATTGATTTTTTAATAATACAGTATTCCATCCAATTAATCAACTAAAGTTCAAGATTAACCATCTTTTTGTTGTAACAATTCTTCAATTATTTTCTAGATTTAGAAGCAAATTTTAATAACTATTGTGATCATTCAGTGGGTAGGGACTTCAGTGGCCTATTATTCTGAAGTGGCACTTGCAGAACACTGGGTCTCTCACAGGTTAGGTACAAATAAGTTCCCTTCTTCAAGATTTAAATGGTTTTCTCCAGTTCATATTCTTCCATATTTCTGAACTGACCATCTCAATTGAAGTTGAGTTGAGTAATGGTGTTTTAATCCCAAGTCAGTATTTTTGAGTTGAGAAATGGTGTTTTAAGCACCAGTCAGTATTTTTTTAGTTGAGTAATGGTGTTTTAAGCCCAAGTCGGTATTTTTTTAGTTGAGTAATGGTGTTTTAAGCACCAGTCAGTATTTTTTCACTTGTATCATGACTGTCAGTTATGGAATGGTTTAGGAAACTGGAGTGTTTAAAGAAATCCACTGACAAATTTCTCACACAAGGATCTGCCCCAATTGGATAAGAATGTAGACAGTGAGCAGCACTGTGATCTGTAAGCATGCACTTTAGACAACTCTGCCACAGAGGCCCCTTCAGTGTAAGTGAAAGTTTTTTTTTTCATTCCCATTGATCATTCCACTCCTTCAGTGGGTACATGTTGCTAATGCTTGTTTGTTTTTCCCAAAAAAGTATTAAACTAGACATCTTTTGTCTTAACATATTTTTAATTCATTATAAATGGAAAATTGTTTACATTATAGATATCACTTTACTGTTTAGAGATAAACAGATAAACAAATTGATCTTTAGGCATAGGCTTCATTGAAGGTAGCTAGTTAGATTTGCTTGCAAAAATGCCCAAGGTTGAACATGGACTGATAAAGCTCTAAAATAAGACTTTTGACAAACTTTGTCAATATTCTCAAAATTTATGGGTTAAAACTACCATCATAATTTAATTTCTGAAATAAGTATGTGTCAATACATAGCATTTTACAGTTTGCCAATAGTAGCAGAAAATGGCAAGCACATTATTATTACTAAATCTCTTTAAAGAAAGAATTAAAAGTTATGATTGTCATTGAATATTTGGTACTTGTACTTGATAATCTATCAAACATGAAAGACAATTATTAAAAATGGTATTAGATTGCTTTTATTGACAAACCGCAAGTCTTTGTTTTAAAAATTACTGCACAATAATATAGTAAGAGTTAATGCCCTTATGTTGATATTAACCACATAAGAGATGAACTTGAAAACACAAAATTTTTCATGTCTGAACTTTAACAGTGATGGATTTTTCCACGTTTTGTACAATGCATCTGCTATTTATAGGTCATATGAAGAGTCATGGCTTTCATGTCTCATTTTAAGAAAAGTGAAACCGAAATCCTTAAAA
This sequence comes from Tegillarca granosa, assembly GCA_029721355.1. Taxonomy (NCBI): domain Eukaryota; kingdom Metazoa; phylum Mollusca; class Bivalvia; order Arcoida; family Arcidae; genus Tegillarca; species Tegillarca granosa. The sequence goes on from CM056599.1 coordinate 15,739,473, forward strand.
ACTAAAGAATATCTTATTTGAAATATTCTGTTAAAGTGTACCATTCATATCTTTAAATCAAGTTCTGTGAACTGAAAAATTCTAAGCAGGAAAAAACCATGATTGGATGATGCTCAGTTTAGAATGGTATCAGTGATTGATAACATCTAGTATATCAGTGATATGCTGATTGATAACACCCAGTATATCAGTGATATGGTGATTGAAAACACCCAGTATATCAGTAAAAATGGTGATTGAAAACACCTAGTATATCAGTGAAATGGTAATTGATACCACTCAGTATATCAGTGATATGGTGATTGATAACACCTAGTATATCAGTGACATAATGATTGATTACACTTAGTATATCAGTGATATGTTGATTGATTACACCCAGTATATCAGTGATATGTTGATTGATTACACCCAGTATATCAGTGATATTAAGATTGATAACACCCCAGTATATCAGTGATATGGTGATTGATAACACCCAGTATATCAGTGACATGGTAATTGATAACACCCAGTATATCAGTGATATGGTGATTAATAACACCCAGTATATCAATGATATGGTGATTGATAACACCCAGTATATCAGTGATATGGTGGTTGGTAACACCCAGTATATCAGTGATATGGTGATTGATAACATCCAGTATATCAGTGATAGAAGCTAACTACAATGTGTGATATTAAATCTGTTACTATTCGAATCAACTAATTATAATATCTGTTTACTTAAAACTGTATGACTATATTTCAGTTGATGGTTCAAAAATTTTGATAGATGCTGATAGTAAATCTAGGAAGGAGATCCATGATCATATTTTAGAAGCATATTGTTCAGAAAGGTAATTATTGCACATTTGATAAGTTGATATAGAAGACGTGCAGAAGAACAGATTTTTTTTCATATTTAAATAAAATGGTTTTCTGTTCAATAAGTTTTATGATAGGCTACCACAGTTTGCTATGCTGTTATTCTGATAGTTTTTGTTTAACCCTTTGTGAATGAGATGTAGGGTATTTAATATTTACTTTGTCCATCTTTGTATCCATCTTACTTATCCTATTATTGTCAACCCTCCAACTTCCTCACCTAAAAATAGATTTTGATCAAACATGTCACAAATGTTAATTAACATAGGTCAATTTGTGGCAGACGAACTGTAGGTGTGTAGGTCAAAGGTCAAGTTTATCAGATCAAATCTTAGAATTGGCAGCAGAGGTTATATTTGAAATGGGGTTTTTGTCTCAAGAGACTGCCCTAGTTTTTCTAGTCACTTTTTAAGTTATTGCATATACATATATATTTTATGATGTGGTAGAGTTGATATTAATCCATTGCAGCAGCATGTGGTCATTTTGAACAGTATGGATTTTTTTTAGTATAATTTGAGATTCAAGACATTTGAAATAACAGACTCTTTATTTTGAGTCATTAGGAAATGGAAAAAGAATGCATCAGTTTGAATTTATATTAGGATTGTCATGGTTAGAGAATTTTGAAACCGGTTAACTGAAATTAAAAAAAAACAAAAACAAAAACAAAAAAACAAAAAAAAAAGAAACAGAACAACTGGTTATCCGACTACAACAAAATACACAAAATTTGCAGTAGTTATTAACTTATTACCTGTGAATATGAAATTCTATATGTACATCAACAATATTATAACATCTTGGACTTTCCAGCTCAAGATCACTTTATTCTTTTGTCAGATGATGCATACTCTCTAACCAAAACTTGGAATACCTGTAAATTTATGTGCATGCTCAAAAGAACTTTTACCTGGCATGCCATAAACATTGTAAAGAAGAGAAAGACCTTTCACAAAATTTTATTGAATTAAACAATTGAAAACCTATAACACACAATACAAATCAAATACTAGTAACAAGCCATGATTGACTAATTAATTTATTAGATGAATTACTACCAAATTGACACATGGTCTATGCTTTTCAGAATTACTGGAGAGTATATAGGTTAGTCAATTTCAGTGGAAAGTGAATGAGTTAATTTCAGTCATGCAGTTGTCTTTGACACATTAAAAAGTCTACAATGTATATTTTTCATAGCCCTGATTGTGTTTTGTTGTAAATTTTTTATCAACTGGACCCATTTTCAAATCAAGTGTAAATGTATGCAATTTAGGGAAGAGAGATGTTCGTGTTTCGATTATTGCCAAAGTTACTACAGAAAATGTGTGATATATTGATGATATTACTTTCGTTTTCCAGTTAGCTAATCCAGTTATCTAGATAATCTTGACAGTAACTGGTTTTACCCTGTAATCTAACTATACCTAGTTATCCAGGTAATCAAGACAGCCTTGAATTGATATAGTCCTTGTTTTTAATCATGGATACACAATGACAAACTACACAGTGGTTCCACATTGACAAAGAACTACTTCCGACATTAATATTGGTAAACTGTTTTGAAGGTTTGCTCTTACCTATTTATGAGTCTGTTTTCCAAGTGTTTGAAATATTAGGCTCTACACACACACACACACACACACACACACACACACACACTAGAGTTTAAAAAGAGAAATAAGGGACACAAGACACAAAAATCCAAAGTTAAGTAAAGTAATATTGAATTGACAATTGTGTCCCAGTAAAGATAAACTCGAGTTTAAGGTAAAAATCAGGACATTTTATACAGTTGGGAGACAATTTATTTTTTATCAAAAACACAATAAGCTGTAGGGTATAAACAAAAATATATCAATTTAATTTAAAAGAAGAAAAGAGAAAAAAAAGTAAATTTAGTAGCTTTTAATTATAGGATAAACTGCTATTACAATTTGTTAGACGCATTAAAATTCAAAGTTTATCATTGTCTGCATGAATTTCAGATGAGCTGTTCTGACTCAGTTGCTTGTCTTCCCCCATAACTCATTTGATACAACTTTTCAAATTAACATTTTTAACATTAACATTGGTATTATCTGACAAAGTAACACAATTTAAACAAATAACATTCATTTGCTTTTGTGAACAAAAAAAAAATGATGTCTTAAATTGGTTTAGGCAACAATTCATTATACTTTCTGTCCATTCAGCCACAGATATATAAAAATGTCAGGATGATGTCACCTGAAAAATATTTTAGAAAAATAGTCAATTCTGTATCTTAAATCCTAAACATAAATTTTTGAAGCTGCACTTGCAGAGAGGTCAAGACATTTATCTTCAAACCCAAGGCTTCTTACTGCTGTGGTTTCAGCCACATGTGAGAAAAGTTTTTCCTTGCTATAGGACTCTACTGTTTGGCTATAATGGAAAGAGTATTCTGTAATTTTTATCTGTGACATTGCATGTGAGTGTACAAGGTCACTAGTGCCATGCCAATCAGAAACACTTGCACCTGATATTTCATGTGACTGTACAAACACTCTAAAAGTCACATAAAAGCACACTAATACAATGCCAGTCAGAAACACTTGCACTTGACATTGCATGTGAGTTTACAAGTACTCTGAAGGTCACCATAAGATCACACTAGTACAGTGCTTATCAGAATCACTTGCATGCTCCCACACACATTTTTGTTAAGGTCAACCCGTGACATCATATATAAAAATTATCTGAAAAATTGCTCATGTGGTGTAAAATAACAATCAACAAACCAGCAAAACGCACAACATTAACCATTATAAGTTATATAATTTTTATGTTACCATCAGTCTCGAGTCTTACTGATTCATTATTATCTTCATTTCAGGAAAGAAGAAATTGAGCGAGTTAAAACAGAAGTGTTTGGTAAAGACTCTTTAAGGCATTGTATATGTGAAGTAACTGGACAGATGCCTTGTCCTGGATATGATACCCTACCCAAAGAGTTAAGGGGAAAATACAGGAACAAGAAAGAATGAAATGTAAAAATAAAAATTAAGAAAGAACAAAATTTCATGAGTTACTATTTTGTATTTTATTTTATGAGGGATTAAGTATAAAAATTGCCTATTTTTTCAAAGTGCCTAAAGGGAACTAAAGGAAATTTATATCTGATTAACATGCATATGTTCATTGAGACCATTGCTGTAAGTTCCAGTTCAGCCTAAAAGTTCATCTGTATAAAGACTAGCTGTCAATTACATTCATATTTCTTAGGCCCATTAGATAGTCTTCATGTCAGTGGTTTATTGTACAGGTTTACCAGTGTTAACAGACACCTGTCTAAAACATCTACCTGTTTAATATCCAGACTAGTTTTACCCCAATCAATTTAAGCTTACCTGGCTACAGTCAGCCGAGTTTATGGCATGGCAAAGCATTTTATATGTATAAGTGCATAAACTGCAATCTCCTCTCAAACTTCCGGACCAAATAAAATCAAATTTGATGTGGAAGGTCCCTACGTGGAGTAGATTTAAGTTTGTGATTTTCAGGTTTATCCTACATCAAAGATGGCGACTGTTATTGTTAATAGAAAAAACAGGCCATTAATATTTATTTGTTGATCAATTTGGTTCAAATTTAGTATATAAAAAATAAACTCTGGACAATTAATATATCAAACAGGTTTTTTCCGTAACTTTTTTTTAATTTGCATGTTATCAGTGGAATATGCAAATTAGATTAGCTGCTAAATATAGCCGATTCTTTGAAAAACATTTTTGAAATCAATTGACAAATAAACCAAATTTCATATGGAAAGTCCTTAGGTAAAGTGGATAAAAGTAAGCAATTTTCTAAATCCTAAATTCAAGATGGTCTCCATTACTATAAAAAAAAAAACCAGAAAAATTACCATTATATAAGTTTGTAACTTCAGTTAAAAGCCAGTTGGATATGTGACTTTAGTTAAAAGCCAGTGTGGAAACGTGTCTCCACACTTTACAGCTACTTCAAACTTTTCCAAAACTGAACAACTTATGAAGCCATGTCATATCTAGAAATGCATTTCATTTGCCAGATGATCAATACAGACTCTTTGGTGCCTCTTGTTGCTATTGATCACACTTGCCAATCGTAGTGACCTTTTGTCCTTCTAATTACAAACGGTCTTCGACTTAACCTTGATGTTCATGTACTTATGATATCTGTAAATGCAAATAACATGTAAGTACAGTTTAAAGTTGGAAGTTTTATGAGTTATCTTCAAATTTATTATCATTTTTATTATTATTTTAATTATTATTATTATTTTTAACAAATTTGGGATCTTCTCATTGTTTTTCATTAGCGTTTAAGGTTAGGGGTTTTATAAGTTATCTTCAAATTTATTTGTTTAAATTTCTCATTTTCTTCTAATTGCATATCCTCACAATCCTGGCAATTTTATCAGTTCTTAACTAACACAGCTGTTTTATTGATATGAAATGGTGCTAAAATAAGAACTGTAGCTGGTGATTTTATCATTTTGGAAGTGTTGAAATATACACTTTCAAGTATAACTGTATTCAGTAATTTCTAGTTTAGTATCTCTTTTTTTCTGTAGGGGAGACGAAGTAAGAAATTATCAGGGGAACATAATAAAATATCTTTTTTCAGTGTCCTTATTATTCCTTTACTTCTGAAGAAAAATGGTGATAATTTAAAGACTGAAGGTTGAACTACCTTTTGGAAAAAGAACAATAGTGTAGTTAATATTGTTGTATTGCTAGTCAAGATTCCTTTTAAGACAGTCCTCTGACGATAGACGAAACTTCAGTAGCTGAAGAAAATCTTTGATCAAAGAAAGCAAACTGACAAAATTGTTCACAAAAAGGATCTCCCCAGAGCAATATTCGAACTTAGACTGTGAAAATCATTGAGCTCCATTGGCAAGCAAGTTAGAACACTCAACGAAGACACATTTTAAAATATGCAAAGAATATGTTTACAAAACACCGTAAGTAGCTTATTTATTACTCTTGCCTGATTCTCATGAATAAAAGCAGACAACAAACAGAATTAATCACGACAAATAATCTGATTTAATGACCACACAATTACATGAATATAATAGGAATTCCTTGAAAAAAACCTCCAAACTCCAAAGATTGAATTTCAGATTTATTTCCTCTATTTGTTGGAAGATAATTTGTCCTAAATCACTATAAGAATACAAATGTGAAAAGGAATCCATTGCAGTTCTTGAATAATAAATCACGGTATTGGCTCAGCATTTCTATAGATTGTTTCTATAAATAATTTAAAAGTCTTAGAGTTGTGTCCGTTTTTCTTAAGTTAGATCTTAATACATGGACACTTAAAGCTGACATTCCTAGGTTTAAAGCTAAAATCTGATTTAAACATTCAAGATTTATCCTTAATTACTCTTAAGTCAGATCTCAATAATCAGTCCAGATTGTTAATTCTATATGCATTGAAATTTTCTATTTACGCATTTAAAAGAAAAAACAAGATTGCTTAAAGGCATGGATTTTAATGATCCTTCATCAAAAATCCAAGCGAGAATTCGAGAATTTCTATCCATGTTTCTAAAATGTTTGTCTGGTTTTTTTAAAGGATAGTTATGATTGCTTTGATATTTGTTAAGAATGCAATATACTTTTTGATATTTTGCTTTTTTAAATTGATGTTACACTTATAGCAGAAATTTCTAAGATTAAAGCTAAAATCCGAATAAAACATCCAAGGTCGAAAGGTCGGAATAAATACGAAAAATTCATTCATGGATAAGTTTACTAAAATCATAACATGAAGGACTAGTAAATATGTGTTTAAAAATGCAATAACTAGAAAATTAACGAGTAGAAAGATACAGAGTTTTATGAAAACGCATGCACAATGTTGAATCAAAAACACAAAGTTAAAACCGGTTTATATGCTGTTGTGACAGATTTCTAGTTCAAGTAGTTCTAATCAAGCATTTTTATAATGAATGATTCCAAACCAATATCCGATTTATTCTAATAATATGCAATATATTGGTGAAATCTTCTTTACATCTATACATTCTACACAAAAAAGTTTTGATATCTTAAACATTTGATAAAAGATCACATGCATTGCTTCGAAGAAACCGGCTTCCTTGTTCAAAATCTTTCAAACTCAGTGTATCTTGAGATGCTTTCTTGTGTACTTGAAACCATTTGTGAATGGTTATCAAAAGCCATTGTCATTACCAATTATTCTTAAACACGAATTTTTATTTTGTGTTATTATGTACGGTGAGATTATTTGCGATCAGTTAACGGAAGCTTTAGATCATTCGGGAACCGAGTCCTATTGAAATATTTGTAAAAAAAAAAATATTCGTAACAAAGGGATCAGCTTATTTATTACTGTGATTGATTTTACATGAATTAAAATAGACAACACACAGAGCTAATCACGACAAATAATCTGGTTTGATTACCACACAATAAGATGCATGAAATAAGAATTTCTTACAGATATTAGACGCCAAGCTCCAGGGACTCAATTCCAAAAGTATTACCCCCTTTTGTTAGGAGATAATTTGTCCCAAATCACTATTACGATACAAATAAGAAATGGAAACATTGCTTTTCTTGAATTAATCACTTTGACTTAGTTTGTAGATATATCGTTTCTATAAATAACTTGAATATTCGAGGTTATTTTTCCACCATCAGTGACCTGAAGGCTTTCAAATACTATTAAGTTAAATACTCTTGAATGGGGCGGACAATATCAATTTAAACTCAATGAAAAGGGTTTGTTTTTTTTTCTGAATGCTCATTTGTTATGTTTTCTATTCGAGAATAAATGCAAACCTATTGTCCAATATTCAACTAAAGCCTTGTTACATTTAGGTAGTCTTATGTGTGTTCTCATTCTTGCAACATTAAGAAGATTTACAACATGTAACAAATAAAAAGGTTTATAAAATATACAAAAATTATAACTTAATTCAATTCTTATTTATTACCTTTGTTTTATTTATTTCGTTATTTATATTTAAAGTTATAAAACAAGTTATACCAAATTGTTTGAAAATAATATCTATTTTGTGTTTTATTGATCCCCGACATGTTTACAAAATTTATGTTATAAAAAGTTAACTTACAGGTATGAAATAGATTAGGCAAAATATTTATTTTAACAATCCTACCACGTTCAAATACGAAGTCATACGGATAAGTCACATAAATGCCATTTCTCAGTCTTTTTTTACAAGAAGTAAAACAAATATTTGTTTATATAATTGTTTTTGAACTGTTAATTTACAGATATGGAACAGAGTAAGGCAAACATGTTTGAACAATCCTGATTATTTTAAAACCTTAGTATCTCTTAAGTAAAATAATTTTTATATATGGTTTCATGTGTTAGGAAATGTTATTCAACACGCAAAATATAATGACAAAGTGCTATTACTGTCGTTTTACATGTCTACTTAGTTGAAACTATAATTGCTAAGGGGGATACAGCGATATGAGATGTGTTATCATGTCTGGATTTTATGATCAGAATCGTTCATCGATATTTCCATTAGGAAAAACTGATTTCCAAGAGAGCTTGTGATATATTGCAAAGTCTTACAAAAGACAAAAAGTGTTATTGCATAATGAAATATATATTATGATAAAATATATAGAAACATGTAAAGCCTAAAATCTTTCCAAAACTTGGTGTAAAAAGTAGACATGAATGTTTTTTTCGTCGTTTGTATTTTGTATGCTTTACTTCATCAGCAATTGTTTACTTTTGTGATTTTGATTGACTGGTCTTTAATTAATTTTATTTTTACAATAATTTCAGTTTAATTCTATCTGTATTTAGACATCTACAATAACTGTATGATAAATTGCCCTATGGATTGTTATTTGATAAACCTTGAACTCTACTACACTTTTTACACAATTGAAATTGCTGGTAATAGATCTTTGGAATATCTTCAATTTGAACAAGTAATTTTCATTGCTTCATTTAATCAGACTTGCTTATTTCAAACTGCTCTCTCTCTCTCTCTCTCTCTCTCTCTCTCTCTCTCTCTCTCTCTCTATATATATATATATATATATAAAGAAACTTTTTGTTCCGCTTTTAAAAGTAAATCCATTTGGTAAATGCTCGTCTAAATGTCACATAAAAGCATAAGATATAACGTTTTAAGTACTTTAAATTCTTTAATTTGCTACATTTAAAGAATTTCAAATATGCAACACAAATTTAAAAGTAAAATATAAATAAGTGCCACTTAGTATTCTTTTGAATTTTTCCTACTCAATTTAAATAAGTATTTGTTTGCAATAAACATCTTGTTTGTTTCAAGATGTTAAAATTTTTCAGACTTGAACAGTTTCTTAATCGGATCAAGACAGATTATATTTTATTTAAAGTCTGATACTTCCCTCATTCACTTAGTTATTGCTTAAGGAAATCATAATATATTTAATTTCGAGCCTATGAGATGTTACAAAATACAACAGAATTATGTATAATGATAGAGTATAATCAATGTCGTAAAATATGAACTCAGTAGCCGTATAATTACTTATAGGAAAAAACCTGCTCAGCTTTAATAGTGGACGTGTCACTTTGTCTGGATCTTACACTCTGTATCTTACACCGATTTCTAAGTATCATTGCATTATAAAATATAAAGCGTTATAAGATACAAAGACATAATAATCAATAATTTCATATAATTTCGCAAACTTCATCAACACAAAAACACCAATAAAACACAGGGTAAAAAAATTTTGAGAACGTTAAAAATATGTAAATATCATTAACTTTATGAACTTTACCTAACACCAGAGGATACTGTTGTTATTCATATGATTTGAAATCGTGGAAGGTGAAGACGAAAGGTAAAGACAGTCTACAGGATATGGCTCTGTCAATATGACAAGTGATTGCAAAACAGATGTAATTATAATGAAATCAGTGACTTTGATTTAACGTTTCTTGGTAGCTTTAGTCAAAAACGTAAATATTTTATCAGTCAGACAGATTTTATCCTCATCGCTTAATGCACCAACAACAGAATCCTTAATATGCATGAAAAAGGATATAAACGATTATATGGCATCGATTCCGATTTTAAATAAGCCGTTTTAGAACCATCATTAGATGCTATATTTGTCTTCGTGTCTGTTCAAATAAGTAATATATGTTGTTTACAACGTAGATTCTTTTTTCTAAATTCAATATAACATTTATTTTTGTTTAACTATTATTAAAAACTGTTGATTAAAATTACAAAAGATTTTTTCTCTTTTCAATGCTGCTCGAAGGAGAAAATGATCTAATCATAGATCTAGCATTTGTCGACAAATGCATTATAGTGGGTTTAATCTGTTTGTTCCTTTGCTTCTAGTTGTTTAAAGACAATCCTGTTTGGTAATCATATATGGATACAATGTGGCTAAAATAAATGGTTACATGCCGTTTTGTCTCAGCATCTGTTTTTTCTTGTCTTTCTTTGACTTTGTTATCGGCTGTTTTGGTAATATTTTGTATTATACAACTTGCATTGTTTGGTTGTACAGGTCCTTCATAACAGTGACGTCACCCTATAATTTCCCAAAAGAAACGTCGCCCGTTCTAATTTAATTAGTGAGGTAAAATCATTGATAAATAATAAGCTCAAGAATTTATATTTGTTTGAGATAACCTACCCACCCTTAAACAAACGACAGAATTACATTTTCAAACAAATGACGGAAATAAATTTATATAAAAGGCACCTAAGACAACAAACTTTTATCAAATTTTTTAATTTTTATTTTCTGTTAAAGCTCACAACATTTTAGAAGTTTTAGCCAAATCTTATTTGCAAGTTTTATGCTTTAGTCCATGCATTATGCAAATAATCAAATACTTTGTCCCATATTGTAACTATGCCATGTAATCACTGTTAAGAATCTATCTCAAGTTTAGTTTTTGGACATTATGTACAGTTATAGTGTTGGTGTGCTTAATAAGTTAAATGGAACAATGAATGAGAAATATCAAACTACTTTTCTTAATGATCTCAAAATGCAATATGAATGTCTTGAATTTCACCAGAAACAATTCATTTTTAACAAGACATTGTACCAGTATGTGCGTCAAGTCGAGACTTTTCTTGAGAATCAGAATGTCGGTACCTTTGAATGGCCAGGAAGTTCTCCCGGTCTTAACCCTATAGAGAATTTGTAAACTCTAAAAAAGTAGCGGAGGAAGGACGATCTAAAATCTTCAACTTCACTTTGGAAATCTATTAAAAGTCACTGGTATAGCGTAACAAAGCAACCTATATGTAGGTTGTCCTAGAAAGGTTACAGCAGTTATAAAAGCTAGAAGTCCATCTACATAGTAATAACATTTCAGTAGTTTGAAATCAATCATCGAAAATAATGATATGCAATGAAATAGTAATGAAAAATCAAGCTGAAATAAAAATTATGTGTCTTTCGTTCATGTAGGGAGAGTGTCGTTCTTCAACTACACTTGGGAAATCTATTAAACGTCACTGGTATAAGCGTAACAAAGTAAGCTATATGAAAGTTTTCCTAGCAAGGTTACAGCAGTTATAAAAGCCAGAAGTCCATCTACATAGTAATAACATTTCAGTAGTTTGAAATCAATTATCGAAAATAATGATATGCAATGAAATAGTAATGAAAATCAAGCTGAACTAAAAATTAGGTGTCTTTCGATCATGTAGGGAGAGTGTCGTTTCTTTTGGGACACTTTTTTTGCAAATTTGTGTACATCGTTAACTGCATTTTCTTCAAGTAACGTTTCAGCCGTGATATATTTAAATATTCCCACTACGAAAGCTTATTTGGTAAAGTGCTTGCTTCGTATGTGGGAGGTCAGGGTTCGAATCCCAGCAGGGTCTGACCAAGACTTGAAAATTAGTACTGGCTGTTCTTTTGCCAAGGACTCGACATTTTGAAATGAGTCATGGGTTCCTTCGGAGGAGACCTTAAAACTGATACCCCGTGTCACGGCAGGCGAGGTACTTTAAAGAAAACCTCCCTGCACATTTCCCTAAGCGCACTGCAAAGGTAAAAATTACTGCACCTTTACCTATAGCTGGTGACGTCGTCTCGATAAAAGTGAAATATTCTTGACAGGGACGTTTCAATCAATCATATGGGAATATCAATGAAATCTACCACAAACATAACGACCCAAGTTCAAATAAGAATAATATAAATATATAAAATGCGTTTTTTTTTGGTTTGATACACACCACTTGCATTTTTATAGCTCGATGTTTTATATTTTTGAAAAGTGAAACGCATAAATAATAATAAGCGATACTTTATTAGAATTTAGTTGTAGCTTCATTGGCAGTGATCAAAAACATGGACGTAAATATGTTATATGTCTTTCACGTTTTTTCGGAATAATTTAAAATTACTTTTGCCAGATACAGTAAAAACAAATTTGTATTAATACACAAATATACAATATATATATATATATATATATATATATATATATATATATATATATATATATATATATATATATATATATGGTGTGTGTGTGTGTGTGTGTGTGTGTGTGTGTGTGTGGATGAGAAAATTAGAATGGTCAGACATTTATTAGTCTAATGTTTGATAACAGAGATTTATAACATCTGCAGTCTAGTTTTAAATATGAAAAATAGTTAAGTTAATTTATAACTGCATAAATATGCATCAAAAAGATTTCCTTCGTTGCTGTGATTTAAACAATGAAAGCCATTAACGGAATTAAAAAAAAAAAACCTTAACATAAATCGATTATTTGCGTTTCATTATGTCATTATAGACGATGATAGTGTATAAAATGAATGAAAAGAGTATACAAGAATGGATTAGTTACAAAAAGAATAAGTAGTATTAGTGAATGTTAAGACTGTAAAACATGTATCATTATAGACAATAATAGTGTTTATGTGACTGTACAGAGTGCATTTAGTATGTCGTTTTCAACATTGGTAATACATCACTGCATGGAGCTAATACAGATAACACAACAAATGTCATCATACACAATAGATGTGTAAGAGTGAATGTAAAAATGTTATTATAAACAATAGTTGTGAAAAGAAAGTATTTCGATTTAAGAGAGAGAGTGTGTGTGTGTGTGTGTGTGTGTGTGTGTGTGTGTGTTTGCGATAATTTTTTTTTAGTATATCTCTGTAATAACTTCTTAGAATTGAATAATACTTAGTTAAATAATAGACGTGGTGCTTAGCTAAATATTATTGTTTCAGATGATTTTTCGAAAGGTGTTTAAGCTCATTATATCTCCAGTTCCTGTTCATAATTTCATAAACGTAGTAGGAATTAAAAAAGTAATGCATAGATAAGCAAATTATTTTTCTGTTCAGGTTAAATATATTGTTGGAAGTTATGTCCCCTTGAATTTATAATGATCATTTTTGATAAGGTTTCTGTTTTTTCAGCATTTTTTAAAACTTGATAATGAACTTTAAAAATGGGGCTTGTGTCTGATTAATGATTTTTTTTGTTATAGTCATTTTATCATCACTCAGTATTTTTTGTAAGAATGCAACTCTTTGAATTCTGTGCAGAATCTAAAACACTTAGTAAAATTGTCAAAAGGATGCATTTTTATGTCCTTCTCAGATTATTTTGTTATATCTTACTGTTGCAATCGTTAAAAGTCGTTTTCATATGCTCATTATTACTTTAATATTAATGTTATACAATGGTAGTTTTTGAGTAACTTTTAATTCTATGTGATATTTGGTGTTATTTAGCTCTGGACAAATGACATTGATCCTTCTCAAAACAAAACAGACGTTTCTTTACATAAAGTATAACTGAGGAAAGATAGAAAGAGTAGGAAAACAGAGTTCAAAAACCTTCAACAAATCGTAATTTTTATTTACTCTGTTTTATTCCAACAAGGGCTCTGGAACTGCCAAAAATGAAAAACAAATTCTTTGCGAAAATATGTCGATAATAATATATAAACGTATACGTCAATTCAGACCATTGCTGTGATGTCCTATTGCTTTATTTTTCATACGAAATTCAAATTTCTCATCAGTCTCCTTGTTAACAGTGATTTATTACCATTTAAAAGAGTTGGAAATAACATAAATACATCTACAATACAATTAGTGTATTTATGAGCAGCATTCTGTTTTTGTAATTCGGTATTCTTCTGTGTATTTTTCTGATGAAGGGACAGAAAGTATGGGATTAATAAACCAATCTTAAGGTATCAGACTAAGGAATTGTCTAAAAATAGTCATGTATGTGCTTTTTACTAGTGCACATTAAGGAAGTCTTTGTTGAGGTGCTAGGTCACCGAGTCAGTATGCTGCAGACAAGCATACAACGACCTAAGTCACATAATCTTGGCAACCAGGCAATTTTGTGTCCTATTTGTGCAAAACCCCAGGTGAAGAGGACACCCTTATGAATCAAGAGGCTTGGAATGACAGGCACTAGCTCCTGTTCTTGAAGTGGACGCTCTACAACTGAATACTAAGACATTGACAACCAAAAGAAGATATGTAACTGTGTATTTATATTAATTTTGACCGAATTTAATAAATGTAATAATCTTATTCACTTGAAAACTTAGGTTTTTAAAAAAAAAAAAAATAACGTAACACAAATATACTGAATTAATAGCTATATATTTTTCAGAAATGTTAGTGTATAAATCTTTTGTAATAAATTTCCGTCCAGTTTTATGGATATTATTTTCAACAGTCCAGAAGCTACATAAATAATATATAATTTAGAAGGATATTAAAGATATTATATTTTTTAAACGTATTTAATCTTTCTATTCAAATGTTTTTCAATTCTTTGATTTAGACTATAATTTATGAGCTTACCTTAAGGAATTAAACCTGATATAATTGTGGGACTTTGGTTCCTGAAATGAATGAAATTTTTATTATAGTGCTATTGAAATGTCCATAAAGTGCCAAAATATATAGTTTAGGTGTGGGATTTTAACAATTTTAAGTAATATATGTACATAGTACGAACTCAACATGTCTCCCGTGGAATGACCCCTATGTGTGTTTCATAAGTATAACTCTTTTCAATTTTTCATCATGAACCAGAAAATACCTGGATTTGGGATGAAGATGTCAACAGTTTAAATGTTAGGACAAATCTCCACCTAGTACCACCCCTAAGTGGAACCCTGAGAAAATATATTATATTAATTAGTGCGTCTTGGTATTTTAATTTCAAACATGTATATCTATAGAATACAACAAACTGTGTATGACAATATTGATGATATTTACGACCCTGCCCTACTGGCCCTCCGCAAGACCGGAAATCACAATTCAGTTTTTTTTTAAATTATCCAGAAAATTAAAGTTTAAAGACGCGTCTTTAAAAAACACACTGACAAAAAAGTAAGCAGGTGAAAAAAATAATGGAGACGCAAAAACGAAGAAATACAATAAGTTAGATGGAAGATTTAATTCAAAAACTGAAGTTTTACTAACTTTAAAAAGTGAATGTAGTGGGTTTAATATTGTTTTGTTATAAGTC
Source organism: Tegillarca granosa (assembly GCA_029721355.1). Lineage (NCBI taxonomy): Eukaryota > Metazoa > Mollusca > Bivalvia > Arcoida > Arcidae > Tegillarca > Tegillarca granosa. The sequence continues at coordinate 15,754,880 of CM056599.1, forward strand.
AACATTCCTTTCCATTAAAGACATTCCTTTGATGAAGGAGGAAACTGCAATACCCGGGAAAACCATTGATTGAAGCCATTACACTTTCAAACTCACTCACACAAGGATCTCCAAAGGCAATATTTGACAGTATGATTCACAGTAATTCATAAGCAATTATTTGGTAACACCTAACCACCGAGACCCATTTTAAAATAATATGTTAATAAAACATTGCGATTAGCTCATTTATTACTCTGACTTATTCCCATAAATAAAACCAGACAGCAGACAGAATTAAGCACGACAAATAGTCTGATTTAATGACCACACAATTAGATGAGGAAAATAGGAATTCCTTACAGATATAAACCTCCAAACTCTAGAGATTGAATTTCAAATTTATTCCCTTGATTGGTTTGAAGATAATTTGTCTAAATCACTATTAGAATACAAATGAGAAAAGGAAACCATTGCATTTCTTGAATAAATCACGACATTTGCTTAGCATCTCGATAGATCTTTACTATAAATAACCTAAAATTCCTGAAGTTCTGTCAGTTATTCTTGTAAGCCAGATTCGCAATTATCAGTCAAGACTCTAAAATCTATATGCATTGGGTCATTCTATTTTTTATTTAAAGGGTGTAAAATAAGTTGTTTGATAAAATTATAAACTGTTATGATCATTAACAAAGTTTCCGGTGGTTTTTAAGATTACAGCCACGTTTCTAGTATGTTTGTAAGTTATTTAAAAAAAGTTCAATTATTGTTTTGACTTTTGCCTTGCCAAGAATGCAACGCACTTTAAGATTATGTTTCCAAAAATAAATATTACAAAATGTATCTCCTTTTCTTTTTCTACAAACATCCATACATCAGTATTACAGACGTCTGCAATGTAGTGGCAAAACACCATGAGCTATGCTTTCTACACAAAAATAAATTGCTGATAGGTTTTTAGATATCTTAAACATTTTATTGTGAGTCACTTGCGTTGCTTACGTTTGTTTCCTTGTTTGTTACTTGTCAAATACACTAAATCTATTTTGAGAAACTATCTGCTACAAAGATCCCTTTTTTAAAGAATTTATGAAAAGCTATGATTAGTAACAATAAATTTAGCTTATTTATTTCTGTGATTGATTTGCATGGATTGAAATTAACAACACACATAACTAATCATGACAAGTTATCTGATTTAATTACCACGCAATAAGATGAATAAAAAAGAGCTTTTCGCAGATATCAGACACCGGGCACTGCATTTGAAATTTATTAGCTCTTTTTGTTTGAAATAAATTTGTACTCAGTCACTGTTAAAATACAAATGAGAAAAGAAAATCATTGTATTCTGGAATAGACCACATTGGCTCAGATTCTAGAGTAATCGTTTTGGGTTGTTTTTCTTCACAATCACTGCACTGGCTGCATTTAATATTTAAAATATAAATGGATCGGGTGTAAACTACCATTTTTCACTCCATGGATTTCGTTTGCTTGTTACAAACTGCTTAATGTCGTCATGTCTATTTACCAGAAGTTTGTTTTCTACATAAAATACAAGTAAACTTGTTTGTTTAATGTTCATCTAAAGGACGGTCTAATATATTAACTAAAACTTGCACAAGTGTGTGGGTAAATATGTTCTGGCTTTAGAACGACACTTTATGATATGTAACGATAAAAACTCATTTAAATAAGAAATATTTTGATAACCTTAACAAGACTTTAATTATTATGTATTTATCTTTTTAAAGTTATAACACAAATAATTGCATATCGTTTGAAAATTTTTCAAAAGCTTTTTAATGTTTTAATGATATCCACATTTTAATTTGATATTAAGAGAATTTACAACAATTAACACAAACCTTCAACTTAGTTCTAGTGAGTATTCTAGTTGTTTTTTATTATTAATTTTTTTAAAATTAAATTTGAGATTTATTTCTGTGTCGAAGTTAAGGATGGACACGTACTGTTGCAGTACAACTCAGATTTAAGCAAACAAGCTGAAATCTTCTCTGTAATACTTAGCCATGTTAATCAGTTCATTGCTTTAGTAAATCATTTTCAATTTGAATTTGAGTTTTATTGGATGGTACTAAACACATCAGATATAATGACAGAGTATAATTATTCTCGTAAAAAATGAGTATTAAGTGGAAATATGATTACTAGAGGGAATACAGTGTTCAGCTTTATTAAAGGACGTGTCATTTTCTCTTGATTTTACACTTCATATCTTGTATCGTTTTATTAATTATCGCTTGCCATAAAACCAAGTAATCAATTTGATTTTTTTAAACAAAACATTAGTTGTAAAATGTAAACTGTAATAAATAATAAATACTCGATAACAACTTGAACAACACAAAAACAAAACTAAAACACAAATTGCCATATATCAAAAAAAGAAAGAAAAGAAAAACAGATTTGGACAAACATACATCGTATAATGAATTTTCTTTACTTCTCTAGTATCATGTATCAACAGGAATTAGTAGTATTAATCTGTATTCTTTTTCGGTGTTTAATATCTATAGCTTTTACAAAAAGATAAACTAGAACTCGTTTACAGAACTTGTTATGAAACAGATAATAGAGAACATAAACTTATAATTATCTTTGTTTAGTTCAGTTTGTTTAACTTCCGTTTGTTGTGGTTATTATTGAAAAGTTATACTTATGAAATGCAAAAATTACGTTTACATGCATCAAGTTCTTTTATGACGAACTCGAGTACAATATCAATTCACTAAAACTTTCAAATTATTTTAATAGCTTTTGTCACAGTAGTTGTTTGTTTTTCTTATTATGTTTGATTGTTTTTCTTGATTGCGTTTGCTGTTGCTTAATGTGTTTGTTTTAGTAAATTTCTTTTATTGTAATGTTATTGCGTATTTTTCCTAGTTGTTCTTTTTTCAAAATGATAGATATTAAAATGGATAGTAAGAATTTTCTCTAATACAATAGTTACTATAAGTCCAAATTCTATTCTGTTCTAACCTTGCGATGTTAACCACATAATAAATAATAAATAACTTTTCTAAACTTAATAAAGGACTTTATTGGTAATGATCTAGAGCATAATCTGTCATATTTTCTCGACGTCCTTGCAGAATTATATTTGAAGTTTGTGCTACTATAGTAATTTTCAGGGAACACATATACATAAATCAGTTTATTTCCAGAAAAAAGATAAAATATTAATGTAAATGAGTAAATCAGAATGAACAGAATTTCACGTTTGATACCAGATCTGTTTTCTGGTGTTAAATTCAAAATATTTTGTCAAAGGTTATTACCAAACTTAATTTTATCCAGAAATAGGCATAAAATAGGTTTGATTTGTTGTTGTGATTTGCTCTTCAAAGTAGTAGAAGCATGTCTTAAATAAAATCAATAACAAAGTCTTACGAAAATGTAAAAATGTGTAAAAATAGTGATTTAAATGGAATTCATGTTATTCTATACTGGCTAAATTCCTTTTTAAATAAATAAATTATTAAGAACATTTACATCACTATCATGCTTTTTTTTTTTTTTGCAGTCACAATTCTCTGAATGAAATTTTAAAAAAATTAATTTCTAAAGATGTATGTTCTTTTTCGAATCATTTTGCGGGTAAAAAATTTAAGGAATCATTTTTGCACACATTTATGACTTTTTGTTGTTTTTCACTTTTAGTAGATTCAAAACTTTTGTAAGAACTACATAGTCACTGACAGATAAAACGTTTCATAAAAATAAAAGGGTGGCACTTAATTTAAAACAGGAAAGAATAAAGGATCGAGTTATTAGTAGCTAAATTATTTCTATTTTTAAGTATTCAAACTTTTTATTTTCCATGCTATAAAATGTTTTGATTTTTGATTGTAAACAAATGTCATCAATTTTAACACCTTGTTTGAAAATATTCGATCAAAAAATGATCTTACTTTAAAGCTGCATTAAGTTTTCCAAAGAAAAAAATAAAACGGAGCTAATCTAATTAATGATGTTCCTAATGAACAATGTTAAATTTGGTTCAACGATAAATGTTCGAATAAATACAGTAATTACAATAATTACCCAGCGAAATGCAGTATTTGGGATCTAAAATTAGAACATGTACCGCTGCTGGTGTAGTAAATCTCCCCTCGGGTATCCATAACTCAGTTGGCAGTACTTTGTTCTGTCAGAAAATGTACCATTTAGCAAAATTTTCAGTCGTTTAAAATTTGAAATTTTTTTTAAAGCTAAGGTTTGTTCCCTCATGCAAAGCATTCCTTAGCTGGATTTGGATTTATATAATTTTGAAACTTTAGATTCATTATTTTCAACTGTTTGGCTTATTTTTTTTTATGTATCAAACTTTTCGGTCTTAGTGTCACTGATGAGAAATTAAAAACCGAAATGTGCACATTTGGCACATCAGAATTTAACTGGTATTTCTGCTATATATGTACAAAACACAGCAGAAAAATCAGAGAACTTCGTTGAATTTGTCATTTGTGACTAAGTTAGGGATACCTAACACGATTTCAAATACAGCTGGATATCACTAAAGGACAATTAATGCAATTTGTTATGTTTCACCTTCGATTCATGGGTTTTTCCGTACATCCGTGCGCATGCTCCAAGCTCAAATTACCATCGTTCAACATTAACCAACCGGTCAGGGGATTCCGTTTATTTACAGCTAAAAGAAATGAAATTTTAGAAAATGAATGTCACGGATCGTGGTTAGAGGATATCTATTTTTTTAAAAAAAAATATATTTTTAGAAAAAATTTAAAAAATTGAAAAACTTAATGCAGCTTTAATATAAATATACATGTTATAAATTTGTGCTTATCATAGAATATTCAAGCGTTAAACAACTGGATCAAAGTTTTCATCATGAATATAAACTTTTTAACATGTTGTATGTGTCTTGGTTATAGTGAGATTATACCAGTGAGTCTTTTACATATATTCATGATAACAATTATCGATCTCTTTTACTCTCCTAATGTTGACATTAATGAAGTGTATTCCAGACACTTCACTCCCGATACGTTCTGTTTTGACACTCGTTAACACAAAAATAAAATACATTGGTATGTATCATCGCGCTTCACTAACTTATATGACTTTACTTGTATTGCGCTCATCATGTTGAAAAGCAAGTCTGGTGATTTAGGGTTATATTCCACATAATTACGTGGAAAAATGAAACAAAACTAATGAAGAAGTACTTTGTCATAAAATTTTACTGTGAAAAAATAAATAAAAATATGTAAGATATATACATATATATAATAGCACTGAAATTATTGGACATTTACATGAACAAAAGTCGGGAGTTTGTAATCAGCCAGTTTCTCTATATGTGTTTGTCCTTTTTGTATTGTCTTTTTTTCGCTGTTACATCATTAACCTGTTTTGGTTTTTAGTGTTAGTTGGCTTTTGCCAAGTAAATTTTTTCAGTTTCTAGGGAAAAAACGTACCAACTAAGAGAAAGAAAATTGAAATATCTAGTAAAAATAAACAAAATAACGCACAAAATTTTATGTTAACTAAGGTTATTTTATTTATAAATATAAAGAATTTAATGTTTAAGATTTAGTTAATAAATTTCAAACGACGAAAACTAACCTTAATTTGTCTCTCTCTCTCTCTCTCTCTCTCTCTCTCTCTCTCTCTCTCTCTCTCTCTCTCTCTCTCATTTAGTGTCGCAGGATTTTGGTGCACAACAGTTCATGGCATCGAACAAAACACACTCTCAACCACACACGGATGTTCTAATATCATTCCTCAGACCTTAATAACTTTGCTCTCGTCTCCAATATCTAAAGCATTGCTGATGCCACAATAAACAACTTACAGTAAATTCAGAAAAATAAATCAAAAAAGATATATTTAGACTGCCTAATGTTCTTTGTTTTGTAACACAAATATCAGTTAAAAAAGAACTTTTACCATCAGTAGTGTAGTTGTGATTATCTGTTTCTCCTATAACATTTTCATAGCTTTAAAAATTATTCCCGACTACTTTTTTAAAGCATCTTTTCAAATCATACTTTTATGCTTCTAAATGATCTATTAAACAAAGTTGATATAAAGCAATAAAAAGTAATTATTGAAAATAAGTTTTTATGCCTTACCAGAATATAAGCTTATTTATTAGTGTCTGATTTAATGATGAATAAAAACAGACAAAACACAGAATAAATCACAATAGAAATTTGATTTGATGACCGCAGATTTAAAGTGATATGTAACACAAATACCAGTTAAATTTTGATGTGCCAGATGTGCACATTTCGGAAATTCATTCCTCATCAGTGACACTAAGACCGAAAAGTTTGATACATAAAAATATAAGCCAAACAGTTGAAAATAACGAATCTAAAGTTTCAAAATTATATAAATCGAAATCCAGCTAAGGAATGCTTTGCATGAGGGAACAAACCTTAGTTTTAAATAAATTTCAAATTTTAAACGACTGAGAATTTTGTTAAATGGTACATTTTCTGACAGCACAAAGTACTGCCTACTGAGTTATGGATACCCTCGGGGAGTTTTACTCCACCAGCAGCGGTACCCGCTCAGGGGTAGTAAATATGTAACACAAATACCAGTTAAATTTTGATGTGCCAGATGTGCACATTTCGGAAATTCATTCCTCATCAGTGACACTAAGACCGAAAAGTTTGATACATAAAAATATAAGCCAAACAGTTGAAAATAACGAATCTAAAGTTTCAAAATTATATAAATCGAAATCCAGCTAAGGAATGCTTTGCATGAGGGAACAAACCTTAGTTTTAAATAAATTTCAAATTTTAAACGACTGAGAATTTTGTTAAATGGTACATTTTCTGACAGCACAAAGTACTGCCTACTGAGTTATGGATACCCTCGGGGAGTTTTACTCCACCAGCAGCGGTACCCGCTCAGGGGTAGTAAATATGTAACACAAATACCAGTTAAATTTTGATGTGCCAGATGTGCACATTTCGGAAATTCATTCCTCATCAGTGACACTAAGACCGAAAAGTTTGATAAATAAAGGATCTATTCTCAAAACTCCAGGGAAAGAATCTTTTCCCCTGCGTATGGAGAAAATGTGCTATAACGTAAACGACCATAGGAATATAAATGGGAAAAGAAAACTATTGCATTTCATAAATAAATTAATACATAGAGTCAGTTCCACTATTGATCTTTCTATAAATCCCTTTAGTCCGCCGATATTTCAATTATTCTTAAAATTAGATTTCCAACAATCAGCATTTTAAAAGATCGGGAATTCTGATTTTACATATTGTGTATTGGAATATATGAGTTAAGATATTTGATCATGATATGTACACAAACAAAGTCCTAATAATTATCTCACATTAAGGCAAAAAACATTAAACAATTAAAAAAAAGAACGGCAAGTTTTTGGATTGATTGGTATGATATGTTATTATTTAACACAAGGGTCTTAGAATAGGTTGAAGTTGTATTATAACATAGAATGAACCATTCAACTCATTTCACCAAACAAATCCAAAAATAAATAGATAAATTTAAAATAAACAATTTAGACTTATTTCGTTATATATATATATATATATATATATATATATATATATATATATATATATATATATATATATATATATATATATATATTCTTAATGTCACATTTTAGTTTTTAGATGCATACACAATTAGAACAGTCTATATCTCTAAGAAATACAAGTTATTGCTCATGGAATTAAACATTAAAGATACAACTTTTAAATAAAAAAAACCAGACTTATTCCCCTCCAACTTCCGTTTATCTAGACATAACTAAGAACCAGAATAGTCGTAAATGTAAACAATCTGATAAGCAAATTGATTTATCTACTAATTACAGAATCTTTTTAACCCAAAAATAATTGTTTACAATCATATCTTGTTTGCAGACAATTTTTTACAGAAAAGGGAATGTAGGATTTCTTTATTGATATATCAACAAAAAGCGAATTAAATTGTAACAGAAACTCTAATTTTTGTATTACAAACAAATTTCCAAGTTATCTGTGATTCAATATTAAATGTTGTTATTTAAAATCCATTTGAAGTGTTTTCGGAGAAAAATCATAATTATAAGAAATCATTACCTGATCACGACCCCTAAACAAACAGAATGAAGCAACATTCTGAAAGGCATGTATATGACTTTATTATCTAGTAGAGTCATACATATTATAACTGGAAGATTAAATAATTTTATTCCGAATAACACCTATTCTGAAGGGCTTTTTTGCCTTTATCGCTTTCTTAAATACAAGGAACTTGCAACAAAAATGTACTTTGAAACAGCCACCTTAGTTAAGAACAGGTCAAAATACAAGACAAATAAAGAACCATTTAAACAAGGTAAGACTGTACAAGACCACTGTTAATAACAAAATTGACTTTAGACAGCGGGTACTGAAGTAGATGTTTAGGGCTGTTATTGCAGTATCAGTGGAAGGCTACAGTCATCTCTCTTATTTAACAAGCAGTAAGCCACGTTTAAACAACGAAAATAAATAAAGGTCTCCTTAACCATTTTTTCTCTGAATCTCTTATAATTGCAACATGAGCTTTTTTCAAATTTTTTTGAGACATTTTTTGTCATCAGAAAAGATATTTTACTTTTTGATCACGTAATGCTAAATTTATCTGATGTGTCACAAAATGTATCCATTTTTTTTTTTTGCAAAACCCTGTTTTGTCTGGTATCCATTTTTTTCAAAACCTTATTTTGTCTGATTTATCTCAATGTATTCAAATCTGAAAATATCTACATCTGTTATATATGCAGCTGAGCAAAAACACCCATTGTTTAAAGTAATGTTATTAAACTATGTAATGCTACAATGTTATTATTCTTGACAAAGTAAAGGTCACCTATATCAGCGGAAAACTGTTTGTTTAGCCAATTGAATATTTCCAAAGTGAAAGGTGCTTGAACACAGACTGTTGAATACCAAATATGATATACACGATGAGCGTTTTATACAATGTTGGGTTTACAATCTTACCATTTTAAATCACAAGTAAACATGAAAATTAATTACCATGAGTCTTCATTTAAAATGAAGTTGATATACATGGTGTTTTATCCGATTATTAACAGTAATACAATGTCTTACGAAAAATAAATATCTTAATACATTGAAATAGAGAAAAACTCTGATATTTCTTAATACCATTCTTTGACACTTAACTTTTGTTACAGGAGATTACTTCCAGTTGGCAATTAAAAAGAAATAAATAAAACGTATGTTATGGAAAGATGTTAGCTTATTTATTACTGTTTAAATGGTGATCTTGACAGAAATTAAAAAATATTGCTCACGACAAACATTCTACGGAATGACTATTGGCTATATAATTAGAGGGGTGAAATTCTTTAAAGGAGTAAGGATGACGTAGATAATCATTAGATAATAAATGAGAAAATCACGACATTGTCTTTATTGCGGTTAAAATCTTAACTATAAATATCGTACGAGTTCAGCGATTATGTTTTTTAATCTTTTAATAGGATTTTTGCTAAATCATTATGTAGTTGCAAACTTACTGAATCAACTGAAACATAACATTTGGTTAACCACCGATTATTTTGACCATATTACTGAGATTTCAATGTGTTTGTATCTAATACTTTTTTTAATTTTAAGTGTATTATTTTGGACAGATTTTCGTGGCTGTAATCATTACATTTAGCAAAATTTTAAGCCGTCTTTATTTTTTAAATTTAACTAAAACTAAGGTTTGTTTCCACATGCAAAGCATTCCTTAGATGGATTTGAATTCATATAGTTTTGGAACTTAATGTTCATTAATTTACAACTGTTTGGTTTATGTGTTTTTGTCTATCAAACATTTCGGCACCTAGTGTTAATGATGAGGAATGATTTTCTGGAATGTGTACATATGGCACACATAAATTTAACGTTCAAGTTTTTGTATTATATATTTACTACCCCTGAGTGGGTACCGCTGCTTGTGGAATAAACTCCCCGAGGATATCCATAATTCAGTAGGCAGTACTTAGAGCTGTCAGAAAATATACCATTTGGCAAAATTTTTAGATGTCTTTATTTTTGAAATTTCTCTAAAACTAAGGTTTGTTCCCTCATGCAAAGCATTCCTTTGCTGTATTTGGATTCATACAATTCTGGAACTTTAGATTCAGCAATGTTCACTTGTTTGGCTTCTGTGTTTGTAAATCAAACTTTTTGGCCCCTAGTTTCACCGATGAGGAATGATTTTCCGAAATATGCACATATGGTATATATAAATTAAACAGGTATTTGTATTGTATATTTAATCATTCTTAGTAGATTCTTTGTAGAGTACATTCATTACTGGTCTGCATTACGTATACCTGGCAGGAATACCTAAAAGTAATTTATATAATTTGTTTACATTATTATCTCATATGATTTTTTTTCGTAAGATAACTTTACAAGCAAAAATATATAATAAAAGCAAATTCATTCGAATAAACTTGATACTACTTTAAATCTGGAGTTATAAAAAGAGTTTCATTGCAAAATTGAATCGTTATTAATGACTCGTGTTCCTTTGAGATTGACACAGCCATGATGAGATGTTACCAAATACACCAGTTGTAATGGTGAAGTTCAATTACTATCGTATCAAATGTGTTTTCATTAGAAATATTATTTCTACTGGGAATTTAGATATTGTTCAGGCTTTTATTAAATTGTCATTTTATCTGGATTTTATGCTCGATATCTTTCATTGATTTTATTTTTCTCTATTTTAAAGAAACCATATGATAAAATAAAATGTTCTTTCAAGAGAAATATGCCTTTATCATTTGAAACATTCTCTGACATTTTCTATGAGTGCAGAGGTTGTTCTGGCTCTTGCCAAATTCGTTTGATTTAGCTGCATCTTTTATGATAACACTATTCCAAAGTTACTTAACTTTAAACTTGTACTGTATTGAGTACTATATGAAACACACTTTTAAAAGAAATGAACGGGAATAATTGAGCTTATCAGAACATATCACAAACATATTAATAAAAAAAATCTCTGCTCTGATTGGCGATGTCAATCAAGTAGGTTGTGATAAATTCTGCAAAGACAAATTTTAAGAGCCCTTTCTTTTTAATATACATGCCAGATAATTTGTCTTCTATTTGGTACAATAAGACATATTTTAAAACTATATGTGGAGACCATTGATTTTACAATATGGAGTTTGCTTAAGACTTTTCTTTGAATAAAATTAATTGATACTGTGCGTTTGAATTATAAAATAAGCAGTCACGCTTGAATTTGTATCATGTCGATGTGTTTTTCGAAAGTTTTTAATAACAGAAACCAGATGTAGAATTTATTGGAATTTAAAATGATATTTAATATTTTTATATTTAAATTTATATACTTTTTTCTGATCTTGATCGGCATCAAAATATTGATGTATAATGAAACATTCATGTTTGTTTTATTTTTGAACCTCATTCAAAGCCACAGATAAATTATTCCATGCATATTTAATCAACCTAAGGGAAAGATATAACATTCTCTGTTACGTAAATGACAGTCTTATAAATATTAATAGTTTTGATGCAATTAAAGAAACACGTTGTTTTTGCGACTGAAATGAGATATAATGCCTTTAAAAACATCTTAGCCAAAACGTTCACCGATAAGCTTGTCTTCTAAAAATCGTTGCTCTTGACAAAAATTTAAAAAAATGTCATATAATATTTATTCAAGATATTTATAAAAACAATACTTCCAAATAAAAGTGCAACTTCTTTGTTGACCTTATTTTTTTAAATTGGATATATTGTGCAAAAGTTATTTATTAGTTTTCTCATAGCCTAGTTTGTTTTATTTTCATGATTTTACCTTATTTTATTTATTTATTTATACAAAATAAATATATTGTTTAAAGGTTGTCAATAGCTTACTCATAGTTTTTTTTATTTATTGATCTGTTAATTTTGTTTTTTGGCTTTAAAATATAAAGGATAAATAAAGACATATATTGTTCAATTTCAATGACCAAATTAAAGTGACATCATGGACAAAATCTTCTTCAATTTTTGAAACTTTGGTTTCGTTATTTTTCAACTGTTTGGCTTATTTTTTTATCTATCTTTTTTCCCCTTGTAGTGTTACTGATGAGGAATGACTCTCCGAAATGTATGTACACATACGGCACATCAACAATTAAGATATTTTATATACATATACTTACTACTAATAATATATAGTAAATTAAATTTATCATAAATTAAACACAAACATACCAGTCCTTTTCAAATATCAATAAAAAAAACAAAGTAAAAACTGGCCAAATTAGTTATACGAGTGATCCTTTATAAAAGAGTGACGCCGTGTGCTACGGTGTTAGCAGTTCCTGTCAAGATAGCTACAAACGTCGCGTAATATTTGAGAATGAAAGGAACATGGAACTATGGTTTATCACATCCACTGTAAGTTTGAATACAGTGACCTCATACTTATCACCAATATTGTAATGACGATTCAAAAATTTAATTGTAAGCAGTTTGCTTTGTTGTAGAAAGTCCCGGTAATGGGAAGAAGCTCTACCATAACGTATTAAATGTGAAACATATACACCATACGCATGAGGAGCAGAGATATTACTGCAAAGAAACGGGAAGTTGACAATAAATAAATTGAAGTCATCACGTTTGTCGTATAGATTCAGATGCAACATTTTGTGTGTGTCATAATTGATGTATAATTCTTAACATAAAGCAGTACATGAAGAATTAGTCGTATCTTTTATTTCAAACTTATTTGGATAAATGGCATTCATATATTCTCCAAACTAGGATTATTTAAAGACAGAGCCTCATATATATATATATATATATATATATATATATATATATATATATATATATATATATATATATATATATATATATATATATATATATATATATATGTATGTATGTATGTATGTATGTATGTGGAGTTGAATGAATTAGCGACAGTCTTCTCTCCAGATTTGACAAGATACTGAAAAAATTAGATTGATATGAATAAATCAGCAAGCAAAGGTGCACAATTTGTGCCCAATGGTATACCGATCACATGCTGGAAAATTATTATGCCAAACACAACATATGATGTCTATCAAAAAGTCTAAAGATTTTTTTATGGTATCTTCATTATATTTTTGTGTGCAGTCTGTAGGGTGTTTTACAAAATAAATAGGCTTCAATAGATATTTATTTCTTGGTTTACCGTTTTTGTAAAAGAATGAATGAATGAATGATTTGTTTTCAGACGTTCTTCTAATTTAGAATGAGAGATATAAAAGCGGTGTAAAGTGTAGAAAAAAAAATAATTATACTTTGAACCGAAGATAAAGCATTAGAAACAAGATATTCAAGTAGCTCTTTAGAATCTTTGAGAATCCGTATTTGGTTGATGCCAGATGTAGATACATAACACAAATACCAGTTAGAATAGACTTTTTTGAATAACTTTGAAAGCCATCTTTGACGACTGTTAAAATATGTGTTAGAATTACTTACGTTGACTTAGTAGTACATTTAGAAGAACCTTCTACATATCTTTCCTTGTATAGACTTTTGTGAAGTTTTACAATCCAATATAAGTCAGGAAGGTCTTCCTTTTTAAAAGTGATACCGATTGACTGAAGACTTTCGCTATGGTTGGAAAAAAATTCACTTTGGTAAAATTAGTTTTTATGTTAGTAGGGTTATCCGATATACTATAAAAACAGCTTTATCAGATGGGACAACAACTTATTTGGTATGTATGTCCGTAAGGACTGCAGTAATCTCAAGGTCTCTGAGGACTTAAGAAAATTAACTACCAATAAATCTTTTAAGTTGTTAATCCTTGACCTTACGGAACATCAAATCGCCCTTATATAGTCGGATAAGGTATCAAACTCCACTTAATCCAAATTTAGCTAACGTCTAGCATACTTTTCAATTATAATAATTTTGAAATGCTGTCCCTAAGGTAAAAACTGTTTTTTTGAAAGAAGATATCTTAATTTAGTGTTCTCAATTATATTGATATCACCAGTTACTAAGTTAAGTCATAACATGTTTCTTTGTTGGTTGAATGCATTAACAATTCTTCAGCAATTCGCAACATGACAATTTTTAATTGATTTCATTGGTTAATTTGATTACAAGCAAGCGTGATGCGTATCTTTGTAAAAGTTTTTTCTGCTTGGTAGAAGTTTGCATTTATGGCGACCTTAAGGGCACCAGTACACTTTCAAGCATTGCTTAAGATAAAAAACTCGTTCAACTTACTTTATTCAATTGGGAACTAGCTAATAGGTATAACCACTAGGCTTTGACAAGACAAACACAAACTATTTCTAATTTGCACTCGACCGTTGTCCAATCAACAAAGATGTCTTATGTTTATAAGCTAACGTTCTAACCACTCAGCAAACCTCAGTCGTCATAAAACTCAAATAAAAATATTAAAAATTAATTAATATCGTTAATACAATAGGAAAACCCCTTGGTATCTACTTTAATATATTTTATATCTATAATAAAGCAAGAATTTAAGTTGGCTTTTTCACTACATTTTTAAATTTAGTTTCCATTATTTTTTAAAGTCATATTTTTTTTCCTAATGCATTTCTTCGTGATGTATTTTTATCAAGAGATCATCTCGACTTTTAATATAGACATCCTAATGAGTTTATGCTTTTATACAGAACATAAATCGTTATTCCGATAAAAAAAAATCGATTTTAAGGAATTGGGATAAAATACTTTCAATACATAACAATGTGCCTGTAGGCAATGGACATATTTTACAAAAAATATCTTCTAATCTCCGACAAATTATTCAAGAAAATAAATTTTTTGAAATAAAGATAGAAATCAACCAAAAATCGTTCATTTGTCCGAATTCAATAATCTCACTCAGAATACAGAGGCTAATACGTATTTGTCTATTCTTCTTGATGCTTGTTTAGTCTGTCATCGTGTTGTTCTATGTTGCATCGAATGTTGTCAAGCACGTTTTCTGTCGAAATTTCTCTTCTTCTTTTTAAGTAAAATCTATCGAGACAAATTTGACTTGAGTCGATATTTTTTATTTATAATTATATAAAAATTAATTCACTGCAATGTTCTTTTAAGAATAGCATGTCCGTACGCGTACTCAAAATAAAAATGGTTCAATATTTTCTGAAACTATGTAGGACAAGAATATTGTATGTATTTAGATATACATATGTTTTATATTAAATGAAATATTTGTAATGATTCAGATTGAAAAAATATAACCATGGTAAAATGTCCATTATATAATCGGTCTTTATCATTTTCCTATCACTTGCAAAAAAGTTTTACTGATTTGAATGATTTCTTATTACCGGATGTCATTTTATATAATTGTATTATAAAAATGTAATTTGAACAACAACTTTAGAATTAGTTTGACAGCAATAAGGATTTACTTATTTTATTTTAAACAAGCATAAATACTTTAAAGCCTTAAATGGAATAAAAGTGACATCAATCAACAAATAAATGAAGAAAAATATTAGAGATTAAACATGAGTGTAGCTTAAAATAATTAAAAGAAGTTCCTTATTTTTCTTAAGGGTAACACGTAAAAGAAAAAAAATTTGACTTATTAGTACTTAAATTCTGAAAAGTAATTCTTTAAAACATGCGCGTGTTTATGTATCCATGGTTTTAACATCAGTACGTTTTAATATCCTTTCTAACAATACTATATACACGCCATTTGACATATTTTTTTTACATCCAGTGCATATTCTGGAGTCATAAGACGTTGCGTTTATATGCGATTAACTGTTCTGTTCATGTATTTCTTTTTTTTTTTTCTTTTTTTTTCCTTTTTTGGACATTTTATTTTTAATAATTATTATGGTATTGGCTATTTGCAAGTGCATGATTCAGTTGCAATTTTACATCCTAATCACATTTTTATTTGAGTGTCATTGACTTTTTTTTAAGAATGCAAAGTATTGATTTTATAAACATTTTTAAAATCCCTTTAACATACTGTTTTATAAATACCAAAATACACTAGTATGATTATTATAAGAATAAAAGCCATATAGATATCTGAACAAGATTTGTTTTCGTATTTTTCATACTACCATAACAATAGCGAAATTTCGTGTTTTAACCAATATATTGTTTTGACACGTTAATTTTTATACTTTTGAAACAATTTTTCCCCAGAAATAATTAAAGACAACACATTTCCGATAATAAAAGGTAATTAAAATATTCTTATTTATTAGCGTCCTCAATAAAGAACACATTCACTTGTACATTTTTTCTTATGTATTGGGACTTTTTTAAATTAGATATTAATGTTCAATGCGAAAAGATATTTCCTCTTTGATGAAATATGATTTTCTCAGTCTTTATTTAAATAATTAGTCTGTTTCTTGTTTAGTCCCGATTTCTATAATTTTAGCGCTTTTAAATGTTTCTTTAACATAAATTCTTTTTTTTTTTTTTAAAAATGTTTTACTAATCAACAACTTATTTCACAATGTAGAGTTAAATTATTTTGCAAAAAACTCTAAACGTAGTGTTGCTAAAAGGTATAAGTATTTGAAAAACAGAAATTAAAGTTTATTAACATCTTAAAGTGAAATAGAAAAAGTACATTCTTCATACTATGACTTTGGTTTCGTGTAAATTAGGAAAAAGTGGCATACTTCTAAAAATTAAAATTCAAGGACATAAAAACAGCACTGAACTTGTGTACAATAGAGAATCTAACATAAAATAGAAAAAACATAAATTCTTAAATCCTTAGCACTTACAAAATTTATCCATGTTCAGTCATTTATGTCCCAAAAGATTTTTATTCAAAAAGTACGAAAAAAAATTCTTATGGAATAACAATAATCCAAAAGTAAAAAGTACAATGTTATAAAATTAATCTTAGATTGAAAAGGAGGTCTAATATTTCCTGACATTGAATCTCAAATTCCTTTTCTAAAATTATCAAACAAACGACTTATAAATCAGAACAGATTAAAATACAAATACATATCCGGTATTACCTAGGTATCATAACTATTTCAAACATTTTTCACAGAAGATGCTCAAACCTATATTCATACCCAGGTTTCCCCGAATTTTATATGGATATATTTTCACACTGGAATACAATGATGACTTTTAAAGCTGTTAAATGTGAACCAACAGTTTTAAAAAATGTCTACAGTATAACCATAATTTGCATTAATAGAAACTTTTTCAAAGATTGGTATTCCAATTTCAGATAAAGATTTAAATTCAGACGTATTTAGTGCCATTCTAAATTAGCATCCAAATGTTGTTTTTAAACCAAAATAAAGTCATTCCAATAAAAATTACTGCATAGATTTATTGTGCACAATAGTATGTCTTGTGAAATTTCCATAGCTGGAAGTTTGAGAGCCGTTATTTTTATAATTGACTATGAACGATAAAATCCTGTCACTCCGTGTATGAATACAAAGAAAATGCAATACACAATCTGGAACTACATAACAATAATTAAACAAACATGGCTCCCACGTCACTTTTGTTTATTTTCGAAACAAGCTTGAAAAACGCATTACGAAAATTTACAAGAATGGTTAAATTTGTTAAAATACACAAAATAGAATTAAAGAAATTAATCAAATAAAGTTTTAATAACGTAAATACATCTGGCTGATATTCAACGTAACATTGACATTGTGAGAGACAGAAATTAAAAAATCAAATGGTATTTTGATGGCCAATTGAAAGAACGGACAAGATCTGGTCTGTCAAACCAAAACATTTTCTTGAACAATCAGATCTTATAAAAATTCTTCCTACCTTGACAAAGCTGCTACATCCCCTATTCTTTTGAGACAATGTGTAATGATACAATTTGTCAATTAATTTTTTGTCATGTGGGATGTAAATTTCAAGGGGTGTAAATTTCATTTGAATCTAAGTTTTGTTCCCTCATGCAAATCATTCTTAGCTGTATGAACATCATTTTAAAACGGTTCAATTGTTAATTAAATCCTCATCAGTTTGAGATAGCTGTGTATCAGAAAAATCAGTGCAGCATAATTTTTCTATTGCAAAAAATGTCTTTATTTTTTGGAAAGATTTTAGGATAGCTTATAGAGAGAGAGAGGGGGGGAAGAGAGAGAGAGAGATACTCTATGGGGGTGTGCTGTGTGTGGGGATGTGTTTCTTAATTATATGGTTATTAGATCCTGTTTATTTATACAAAATTTAATTGTCTTAAAAGTGTGTGTGTGTGTGTGTGTGTGTGTGTGTGTGTTCGTGTGAGTGTGTGTGTGATTGTTTATTATAGGTTTATCAAAACCTATTTATTTATACTATACAAAAAGTATTTCTGTTTAAAAACAGAGAGAGAAAGAGAGCTTTTACTGCTATCCCTATTTGTGTTTACACCTCTAGACCTTACTTTTAGTGCCCATCTCAGTAGGGTGGTTTTACAAACAGTATATGCCTTTTCTTGGATTATTGTTTTTTTTTTTTTAAATTTTATAGTTACAATTTCTGTTCAGTATAAAAGTACGGTCTATTCAAAACATTGACAGATTATAATTATTAGCTGTAGTGGTGATTGTTTACAATTAGATGCTCATAATAGAAGCAAAATAAACCTAAATTAACACTTTACTTATTTAGAAACCAATACCATTTTTTTCTGTAATTATCAGAAAAAGACCGTATTAATGGATAAACGCAAGATTAAGGTTCTTCGTTGTTTCCTATTAAGTTCTTAATACTTCTTTATAAATTGTGTTGTAATGAGCTTGATACAAAAAAGGTCAAATTAGGAAATGTGTTTTTGTGATTTACAAACAAGCTGCATTTACGTGTCAACAAATGAAGAGACGGAATCTGTAGAGAATGAGGTGTGAGTAACTTAATTGATGTCACCATTAGGAACAAATGTGTGAGAAAAAGATCAATAATAAAATTGTTTGACATCTTGTTTTAACTACCATACAGCAATTTGTCGACGTCAAACAGCTTTAAGAGCTGTAATTCATCAATCTTTACCGGATGGATTTAACTTGCACTTCGAAATTAAACATTAGAGAGCCCTTAAATATCGTTTTAAAGTGGTAGGAATTCTTTTACAGTATAAAAATGGTTCAAAGATAGTATAGGAAAATAATATTTAAAAAAATAGAGCTTGGTTAATAATCAATGAAACACTGGGCAAATTCACAATTAACAAACAAGCACATTTAATACTTTAACAACTAATATAAGTAAAATTGCTTCGATAGGCAAAACAACGAATTTTGTGTATTGCCAATTAAATCATTAGTTCGAGAACCTATTCTTTTGTACAGTATGATTTGAAACAAAATAAATGATTAAAAGAAAGGCAAATTAAACTATAGAAATTAAAAAAAAAACAGCAAATTTAAGAATAACATAAGATAATCTTCGTGTGGCCTAGAACGACAACAATTTTTTTAAAATTTGATTATTTATGTAAACGTTTCAGATATTGTGCGTATAAATGTGTGTGTTGTGTGTGTGTGCTCTTGCATTTCGGGTTTATGGTGGATTTTGCAAGTGTTTTAATGGCTTATGAGGTATTTCTAACTTATGGGGTACAACCTCGATACCTCATAGAGAAAATGCTAAAGAATACCGCATTACTTATTTTTTTCGTTTTATATCATTTCCGAAACTGTAGCACTCTGTATTTTTGTAGCACTCTGTTCAAATTTGATTATTAAGTAAACGTTTCAGATAGTTGTGTGTGTGTGTGTGTGTGTGTGTGTGTGTGTGTGTTCTTGATTTTTTTTTCAGGTATAATTTACACGCTCTATTTTCTGAACATAATTTTCTCAAGTTTCATTGACTTTTCAGATACTATAGAACACAAGACAGATCTATATTACACCGACAGTCTTGCAAACTTTTAATGAGTTGCATCAAAACCTGGTACTGGAGCGTTAAATAGTGTTTATTGTGATACAGATTGAGTAAAAAGAATCTATAGAAAAAGTTTTTGAACCATGCTATTGAAGATAATTTTGTCTTTATGCAATTTTGATAGTCATTTATGTTTTCATAAAATGGCTGTTACCCATGCAATAAATGTAAGAACTGTCAAATGGCTTTTTATATATATTTGTTTGTAGCTTTTTATAGAACTATAGTGTAAAGGTGAAAGAGTTATATCCTTACAGGTCCTTAATGATAAGCTTGCAACAAATAAGATTCACAAGAGAACAACGTGACCAAACGACCTAAAAATTTGTTCAGAATGCTATAAAAATTTGCAATATAGCTTTATTTAAAATTCATTGGACAAATATCATCATTTTTTTTGTAAAAAGCGAATAAATTGTCTGGTTTGGTAAAAGAGTCTCTCATCTGAGAACATTCGTGTGTGATAATATAACATGTTCTTAAAAATAAGTCTTATACTTTGATAAGGATTAAAAAAAATCTAAAAACATGAAAACAATCGCACCCAGTCTGGACTCAGGACAAATATGTAAAAATTAGTTTGTTCGATAGGGAATGACGTTTAACAGGTTAACAAAAGCCAAAATATATCATCCTTTATGCTATATACCTCGTAGATTTGAATTAAAATTTCAGACGTCAAATATTGATAGCCTAAAGGTATTTTAACCTTTTTGATGTTGCAAATATTCTTTACTATAATAACTTGTCATCTGAGCGAATTTTGTGAAAACATCCAAGAAAAATTTGGATTAATGGAAATCTTTATTAAGGATAAGAGCTTTTAGATCAAAGCACCCGTCTAATTATTATATAATAGAAAATGAACGTTGCTTACCATCACGATACCAAAGCCATATATAGTTACAGATTGTGTTACATTTGTAGTACAAATTATAACCTTGAATTATGTAACTAATGCTCAAGTCATAATCAAAGCTTTTTTTGTCTTTGATGTTAAAAAAACATTAAATTCTTTCGTGTCAAGAAATATTTTAGAAAACTGATCATCCTTTTCTTGTGAATTGCATGTTTAATGAGACTCGCTGGTAAATGTTTCATGACAAACAAATATTCAAGTCATTTAATAACACATATACAATGCGACTGATAAGCCATGGAAGTGAAATAGTAATTCTAAACACGATATATAGATCCTGTTTTACTTGAGGTCTTATTTTCATTAAATGGATTGAAAAATTATGTAGCAGTTTGGCTGCAAATTGTTATTTAATATAAGAGTATAAAATGTTTACTTGTGCTTTGTAGCATTTATAGAAGAATTAATTATAAGTAGGTGTAATATTTTATCGCTGCTTTAGATGAATGCAAAAAAATTTTAATTTTATACACAGTGGCCCGAATGTGTTTCATTTATTGTCACTTGTTATGATTTTTAATGTGGTTATTTTTTATATTTTGAAAATGACCCTGGGTATATGACAACATTTTATTCAGGCTTAAAAAAGAATACACTAATCATTCGTTAGCAACAATTAAAATTTGTATTTTATGTTGAGTTGATGTTTTATTTTTATTTATTATCTTTTATAGTAATTATTTTTTTTTTTTTTGTGATGTAATATTTTTACATTAAATATTTGTCGTTTAGATGAAAGAAGTGTTTACATATCATCAAAGATTAAAGAATTTATTAAATAGTAAAAAGAAACTCTAATGACAGCTATTACATAATTGGTGTTTTATGTAGCTGGATTAAAATCCATTTCGATGCATAAATAAACCTATTTTTTAAAAGTAAGAAAATTTTGCACGCAAGAAATTAATTTCATAATTATTCTATGCATGTTTGTTATCGGATTATTGCTTATCCGTAAAATGGTTTAAGTAATTGGGAAAGAGGCATTATTTAGAGCATAAAATACCCTCTGGTTGTCAGGTACTTGTTTCATACAGTATATAATATCTGTTTAAGATAGAAAGATACTGGTGCTTCATAATAACAAGACGCCAAAGTTTCATTTTCTGACATTTAAAAGTATTAAGGAATACAATTAAATCGGAAATATTTTTATTAAAGGCTTTTAATACCTCACAACGTATAACAAAACAATATTGTATTTAAATATCATTTATGGGATACATATTCACTTCCTTATATAAGATTGATAATATTCTTTTTGGAAGTGATTTTTGTTTATTGTTTTCAAAACGTATGAAATTATAATTTTTAGTCAAATGTGCAATCATCAATTAAACACAAACATACCTGTCAGTTTCAAAACCAAAATCACATCTTTCAGTGAAGAAGAGAAGCCGGGTGCTCCGGCAGGTAAGCACGTCCTCTCTAGCTAGAGAAAACAAATTTATGTAGGGAAAAACATGGGATCAAGGATTTTCATAATAAGCGTGACAAGAAAAAATAATTTTTCAGCAATTTTAAATTGTATATAATTTAAGTTGTGCAGGTTTATTGTATAACGGTTTATTGTTCTGATCAAGAATACATTAGTAAGAGAACTGGTGCTAAAACGTTTATGAACCATTAAATACTTTTAACAATATATCGAATTGATTTACAATCTCAAAGTAAATCAATGAAAGTATTTGATCTAGTCAGTAACAAAGGCGCACAAATTAAATGATTTAATGCATCCTGCCTTTCAAGTTAAGTAGTTATTTTATCAAAAAATGAAGATAAATCAAACTGCTGCGTTCTGGTATTGGCTGAAGCCAACTGCATATTTTAATTTCAATTTTTTTAAGATAAAGGATTCTGTGAATACCTCGGTATAATAAAAATTAAATCCAAATTGAAGATATTTATATCGCGGTATTGAAACCAAATCAGACCAATTAGGAAATACATGCTGTGAATTACAGAAAGGTTCCATTGTTGTTACATGATAGTACAGTGTTTATACCATTCAAAACATTATAAAGCATAACTTAAATGACGTCCCTGTAAAAAATCAATTTTATATGACTTCTTAAAAGTGTGTAGCAGCTTGTTGACATTTAAAACATTTAAACATTTCATGAATTCCAACTGTTATATTCGTATTGTAAAAGACTAGTATGCAAACGAATGCTCTTAAAATTTCTATCGAAGATGCAGATAATTTACCTTGGAAAACTGTTTTTTTTTATTTCATTTCGTATAATACCGCCTAAAACTGAAAAGCAAGGGGCCTTTGTTACTTTATATTCATGCGACGAATTAGACAAAATTGCTCCATTCAAACCAAGGTTAATAAGTTTTTGTAATAAAACTGTTCAAAACTGAGCTGTAAATAATTTAATATCACATGACAAAATTTACGATACCCAAGTCGAACAAAATAAGTTCGGTCAAGCGCTGGGATTCACAAACGAGTTTCGACTATGTATAAATGATTGTTAAGTAGAACTATTAAATGTGAGGTAAGAATAAAGTTTTGATAAACGTCAATAGAAACACAGTCCAGAAATGAATGATAAGCTTGGCTTCTTAAATACCTTTTCTGCAAATTGTCGAAGGTTATGAAAGCTAAGAAAGCAATAAATCATACATTCTTACGTCAAATTTTGGTGATTTTCAGTTTTTAACAACGAACTCGTGACTTTAAATGTTAAAAAATTACCAGGTCTTGTTGTTAATCATATTCTTCTGTATTAGGATAGCCTCTTTAAGCAATTTTTATATAAAAAAAAAAATTAAATCATCTTGTATAGCTAAAAACTCATTTTATTCAGAAACCTTTAAGAAAGAGAGTACAAATTTAATGATCATATTGTAGGAGTAAATGTAGCTTAGAAACATTAAATTAAATCTTGTAAATCATAAACATTTCAAGCCTCTAGTATAGTCTACCTGTAGAATAGCCAAATGCAAATTAATTTAGTTTTTTGTTGATGTTAATACCAAAAAGTTTTTCTTTTTACAAGAATTCATTCACAAGAAATAAATACCAACCGTCAGTTTGAAATCACAATCTTTTGATGTCGAATTTTTGTTTTTTACTTTTATCTCCTGAAAGGAATATGTTACGACAAAACTTACCGATGCATTGGTTATTATCTGACTGCAAAGTTTAATCTCTTGATGTCTATCTCATTATTTCAGAAGCATTTTTTTTGTATGTGGGATAAATTGCCCAATCAATGTCCGTCTTTTTTCGTAAAATGAAAAAATTATTTTTCTTTTGTAAATGTAATCTGGAATAAATTGTTTGATACAAACTTACTTTGAAGCAGATAAAAATAAACATTTTTGTCATTAAACTTGTGTTATACATTTTTTTTATCGGATATTGATGAATTAATCTTTAACTTAAGATCTATAAAAGAGCGAAAGTAACCTGCAAAAATTGGATTTTGTAATCATTTTCATGATTTCATGAAATAAGAAATTGCTTTAAGATATTTGTTTAAATAAAAGTACTTGATCTCTGATTCTTATATTAACTGTTATATCTCCAATCTGCAATGCTAGTAAACATTGCACTTTTTATATTTCAAAGTATAAGGTTTAATCGATAATGAAAATTATAAAATGACATTAATGAAACACACGGCCCTTACCTGCAAATTGCTTAAACTCCAGTGCTATGGACGTCAAGTCACTTGAGTCCCATTTTGAACAATTAACTATGACAAGATTAAAATCTACAGTTAATGGAAATGATAGAGTTTGGTCGGTATTTTTGGAATGTTCTTTTAAGCTCTTTAAACATTCTTTTCATTAATTATTGCGCACACACAAACGTCGTTATGAACGTTAAATTATAACCTGTTAGTTAATCTGCGGAAATCTAGAACAATAGTGTAACACTATTAGTATTTTGTGACTTAATATATAACATTTGCTTTTTACAATAATGAAATGTATTTTGAAAGTCAAGCCTGAATATAAATAATTGTTTAAAGTTTCAAATAAAAAGTTGCAGATGACTATATATTTCGAACAGGTACTTGATACTAATACCATGAAACCTATATATGATCTTTATGTAACAGTACATATCTGACAGAAGTATCAGTGCAACGGTGAAATTCATGTTGCTAATTTAATTGTTAATAATACAATATAAATGCACTAAGACCACAAACCGTTCTATCGCGTTACTGTTATTCATTTTATTCTTGATGGTACCCTTTTATTATGTTTACATAGTGATTGACCACATCCAAACAATATTTTTATTGTCCGTCAAAAATCGGTGCTAAAACTTTCAGTCAAGTGAATTTGATTAGTGATTATTTCATTTAAACCTCCATTGCGGATTTGAAGTAATTAAAAAAACTCAAACTTGCCATACAAGAAGTGAGTAATCGCTACATTTGGATTAAAGTTATTCTTATTTACTAGTTACCGTTCTGCCTGTTAACCAATTTTCAGGATGTTTCTTAATTACACACAATATAATGAGTCATTTCATTGAGGATTAGGTTAGATTTGTAGTTTTGCCAACAATATCGTTCAGCTTAGTTGTTTTCAATAGTCTTCAGAATAAAAACTACACTTGCGTTCAAAAGTTAGTTTTCCAATAATCAAAAACTTTTTTTAAGAAAAATTGTTATTTTACGTATATTTTATTTTTTTTGCGTATGATAAATGATAAATGTTACTTGCTCATGAAAACTAATAATGTAAAATAAGGGGGAAAATCATTGTTTTTCAGTCTTTGTTTAAAAAATTGATTAAATTTTATAGACTATGTTAGTTATATTAATACTTTGGAACCTCGTTATTTATACTATATTTGCTTACTTCACATCAGATTCTTTAATAATGATACACAAAATTGTGTTCATTGGCTATGTGCGCTTTTGTCCATTTACTTTTTGGAGCCATTTCAATTGGAGTTAATGTGTTTGTTACAGTAAAATATGCAAAATTGTGTTGAAGATAAACTTCGATAATGTTTGATATTCTTCATATAGTCCAACGTACTTGCTTTGCGCATTTAATATGTCTGTGTAAAGGAAATTCTTTTACTGACAGGTATATAATATCTCAATGAAATGGAAATGTTAACGATGTTATTCATAGTACATTGTTTGCGCAAAAGGGTGATAAAACAGCGATTCCGTCAATCATTTTAGGATTATATTTAGAAATTTGGGACTTAAGACATTGTATCATTATATTCAGTGGTGTATCGATATCATCTTCATTAATTAAGCCTTCTGGTTTTCTTTGTCAAGAACATGCCATTCAGATGCTAATTACTTCTTTATATAAAATGTAAATCTTGTTCATCATATGCTGCAGATAAATAAAACATTTAACATTTTCATCGTTCAAAAACAAACATTTATTTTACAGTGTCGACATTTCATACTTACAAATCACTTACGAGAATGGACGTAACAATGGATTTTGTTTACTATTCTATACATGCGTGATTAATGTTTTGATGTCAAATTGCCAAAAAATGAAAATTAATTTAATGGTATGACATAACATATATAGCTTAAAGTTGTCAGCTGATTAATTTATTTGTTTCCGTATCAACTATTGGAGTTTTCATTGACGTTATTAATGAGTTGTCATGTTTTCAAATACTTCAAATCGGTGCCTATTCTTGACATCTACAAACCAAGACCGGTACATGTGAATGATGTATGATGTAATCACTAACGCTGCCTAACAGTGTCCGTCGTATTTTTCCTTGTCCTCTCGTTCCTGTTACTATTAAATCTGCATGTTCTTCCTTGGCCATTCCACAGATTGTTTCTCCTGGTTTTCCGGACCCAGTGCGAAATCTTGCAGATATCTATAATGAGATTCACAAGAATATTCAAGGTTTGCTAATTAATTTCATTTTTCTTTATATTAAGCCAAACATATTTATAACAACTACAATTTTTGTAAATTTCGTTTGCCTTTTGTTTTGATTTTTATGTTTGTCTGTTTGGTTAATTCCTGTCTCGTTTGAGACAATATCTATTACTATCCCATTTGCGCAAATATGCCAAATTTTACATACGAAAAAATCAATTGAGATATAATTTTAGAATCAAATTTCATTGATTGTATTAAGTTTCATACTTTTTATTTCAAGTTTTAAGTAACAATTAAGCATTATTAACTTTGTTTGTTAATCGATCTATGATGGTTTAGATCGAATGGCTCTCGCGCTAATTTGAATAAACCGCGTAGCTTACAACTTACAAATGTTTGAAATTTGATTAATTTGATTAATTCATTCATGATTTTCGTGGAAATTCCTTGTGAATACCGAAGAGTTTTCAACTGCATCAAACTGGGTTAGCTCCGCCTACCCGTACTCATTTTCAAAAAATGACAACAGATAAACGTGTCAAGGTTTTATTTAAATATCTGTGCTTTTACAATTCATATTAATGTTTACACTATGTACAATTATTGACATGTTTAATTTGTGAGAAATTCCTGACTGGAAACAACTGGATGATAGTAGTAATATCGAACGGGATTGTCTGACTCTGCGAACACGATGAATTGTTTACATTCCACGACTTGTCACGTGTATTTGTGTTTACATCATACCGTGATGCAAAACCATGACGTCAGAATACGAAAGGTCGCACGTGACGCTTTCGGTCTATGCTGTGATAGATTGAATCACTCGTCAAATAGTTTATTACAGAGAATTTGATTTGGATTGTAAATATTATACATTATACGTACACCTCTTTCTTTCACTTTACGTTCAAACTTCTTTTCTAGAGTTTTTACACGGGCCTCTAATTCTTCCAAAAGTTGACGCACTACTGCAGGACCTACGCAATAAAAAAACAGACAACTCAAATGTTATTTTTTATCATTAATAATAGTTTGTAGTGTTTCTGCTTTCAAAACAACAAATGCCAATTTTACTTCTTTTCAATTACTTAACTTACATTTATCATAAAAATAATTTTAACTTAAAGAAACGAAAATAATCATCAATACCCAAAACAAAATTTTCATCTTGACCAAAATTCTTGTTGATTAAGTACTTTAACATATAAACAAGGAATAAGGGTAGATCTTTGTTTGAATGTGACCATTTTAACCCGTTTGATTTGAACTCCATGTTTGATCAAATGCACGTTAAGTGCAAGTAGAAGTTTTATAGCTTAAAAAGTATTCTTAGTAAATATATAACACAGTTAAGATTTTGCTGTGCCCAGATGTGCACATTTCGGAAATCATTCCTCATCAGTTGATGAGTAAAATAGTAATTGATAAAAGTGCGTGCAACATAGAAACCAAACAAATTAGTAGAATGCAAACACATAAGGACCAAACACTAGAAAGCATAGAATAAAAACTAGATATGTTTCTTTGAAACAGTGTCGCCTGACTACTGCATAGTACAGTCGGGTCCCGATTTCGAGGGAGTTTGAGAGGTAACTCAATTTTGAGAGGTATTTTTCAGGTCCCAACAATATTTGTTCTTAACTCTATATTAAAAAGGTCTCAATTTTTGGAGGTCCTATTTTGAGAAGTATTCGATTTTGCAAACAAATTTGCAGGTCCCAAAAGCCAATAATCAACTGATTTGGGACTCGAATGGTGAGAGGTATTGTCTCACCTATTGTTGTAAGCAGCCATTGTATCAAATCACACCTTACATTTACTCAGGCATCCAATTGTGTTAAGGTGTTTTTAATATAGAAGTGATTAATAAATGTCAAACTGAAGTTAACAATATAAAATGTATAAGTTAATTAAGTTCTGCTATAATCACTTTTATCAGCAAAACACAAAACTGATATCATATGTCGTATTCCCTGCATACGGTTGTAATTTTGTTTTGGGACCCAGTCTACCTAGGGGGATAACTGGATCAGGACATTTCACTGGCGTTATCATTCTTATGAAGAAATGGCAACTGAAATGATGGGTGTAAAGAGAAATATGCACTCAATAGAGTACAATGCCATCATGAATGTCCCATATTTTTGTACCAAATCTATGTAAATAATTTCAAATAATTTCTGTTATTTTGTACCTGTAAAAATACCTACAAATTGTTTTATTTTATTTTATTACCCAATAATTTAGAAAGAACAATATTTAATAAAGGAAAACAATAAAATGCATTAAAATCAGTCTGTTTAGTAATTCATTTATGTAACTTTAGTAGGACCCAGTTTTGAGAAGTACTCGATTTTGAGAGGTATTTTGGATTTCCCTTGGACCTCTTAAAATCGAGTCCTGACTGCAGTTGACAAAGTTATGCTCCGGACAGGAAATCCTCTATAAAAGTCAATCAAATGGGAATAATTCAACAAGAGTAATGGGACAAAATATGAGCAATATTGTCGCAAAGCACACTATGCAAAACTTTTGAAAACAAATCAAAATGAAGGACAATTTTTCCAAATGAAGGACAGTTTTTCCTTCAAATCCACAGCACTCATTGCTCACATTTCTTGTAAAAATCAATCAAAGGGAAATAATTCAAAAACGCAACAAGATAGAGTTGTGGTTCTTGTGCACTGCACTTCGAGTCATTACCAGAAACATGTACACCAAGTTTGGAGTCATTTGAACGTACAACATTAATGTTATGCTCCGGACAAGGGAAATTCGGACGCCGCCCCGACGACCGACGACGACGCCGCCGACGAAAGTAATCCCTATGTGTCGCATAGTCAGGTGACTACAAAAATAATGCCATTTTTGAGGGTAAAAGTAGTATTACAGCATCCTACTTCCTTATTTTATCATCCACGAAAAATGAATTACACTGTCATTCCATCTGCCCGATTATGTTTTAAGGTTATCACATAATCAAGATTTAACCTATAATGGTAGTGGGTATTTCTTTGTTTAAATTATTTAGACCATAGTGTGCTTTTGGGGATTAGTACTACTTAGATTTTTGGAAACAAAGTAAACAAGAATTTCCGTAGTTATTACATAAACATAATAGACTTATGGAATGGATTACAATCGTTGTAACACTGTATTACAAAAATGTCTACTGATATTTTTGTTCTGCCTTTATCATCAATTACCATCACGCTTCCATTAGATTTATATACGGATGTTATTAAAGTAGGATTATGAACATTCCACATCAATAGTAGAACTAAATTATTCCATGCATATGAAATCGAGCAAAAGAAACTATAATCTACTGGTATAAGGATAAATGACATTACAATAGGAAAACTCTCTGGTGTAATCATACATATTCTTAAAAATCAACAAAATTCCATAAAAGAGTCTTAGGTAAAATATAACAGAGTTTTAGGTAAAATATTCGTATTGTTCTCAAAATAATCTCTTCATGTAAATTTTATTAAAAATCAATGTCTAGAATGAAATAAACAGTCACGATGAATCCTTCCGATGATTTTTTTTTCTTATAACTGACAGATTTCTGCAAACGTAACTGCAGTTTGTCTTTAGGTATTATTTATTTGAAGATTTTATTATCCTATCTATAGAAAATTAAAGTCATGTACGTAAAGAGATTTCCTTTCTTAGCAGTTTAAGAACCTTGAAATACCAACAGAAATGTTGGTCTCACATTTATATAAAAGAATAATGATAGTGTATTGCCCAACCGCATATTTAGAAATGTTAATTTTGTGGCTCTTGCACCTTGTACAACATTAATTGGCAAATATTAAACGCTCGATAATAGTCTAAAACAAAGTTATTATCATAATAGCAAAAAGGACAAACAGGATATTGCCCGAAAATACCATGAAATACTACTTACTGGCCATTGTGAAATCGTATGATTCTGGTATATGAAGTAATATTAAGTTATCGTTTGGTCTTCTGATATTGTCCATATACCCTGAAATAACAAAAAAAAAGTTCTTTATATAGCACACAAACATTTGTTTATTACATACAAGCGTACAAGAGGTGAAGATAAAAAGAATCACATTACCTTCACGACGAAAACATAATGAAATGCATATAGGGAAACGCATACAATTCTTTTAAATAACCTCTATCAGCTTCCAGTAATGCAACCCATTGTAGCCTGTGTAGAAATGAATTCCGAAAGAAACGTTTTTCTGCTATGAAATTCAGTTTAGTCAATTCTTAATTTAAACGTGCTTAAACACATATTTCTTAGAAATTGCTTTATCAAAAGCTTTTAATTATAACTTCCTTTTTACTAAAAAAAAAAACCGATTGCAAAACAAACGGATAGTTTTAAAACTTAAGAAAATCTTGTATAAAGCATACACAAGCCAATTATAAAGAATTATTTCGATATCAAATCTATAGTTTGATTTAGTTTTAATCATTAATTGGTGATAAAGTCTGACAAAAACAACATTCAGTTGCTCACTTAAGAGCTTTACACCTAGTACAGATAGATTAACATCGCAAACTGAAGATAAATTTTGTAAAAAAGAAGGATTAAGTGCTTGATTAATCAGGGAAAAAATTCCTAATAGCTTATTATCTCCGGTTTTATAGGACATAATTACGAAAAAATGCACAAGTCTCTATGCAGTTCATCAAGGAGAAGTCATAACATTTAAAACGTTTTCTCTATGCGTAGAAGATGTTTGTCGAAGGGATTCAGATATGATTAATATAGAAAACGTATCTATTATTTAGACACCATCAAAACTTTTTTCTACAAAATCCATTTAGCTTTACATTCATAAACTATTGCTACTAATACACCGAATAAGATATTGTAATCAAATTTTTTTTCACCTTTTTGTAATTAAATAAAATACAAAAATTAAAAGCTATTCCATCTAAAACATTTTTAATTTAAAAGTAAAACTTTATTTTTTTAAGTAAAGACATTATGTATTCGGGTTCGCCGAATACCAAGAGGTCTTTTTATCTACTTGTCCGTCTTCATTTGTTAATTTTAACACAACCTTTTAAATATTTGTCCGCTTAAAATGTTCGTACATAATACTTAAAATATATAGTAATGTTTTGAGTCCCCCGCTACCAATTTTTAATATTTATATCCTTGACAAAACCATATGGAAATGGATATTATAATAATAAAATTGTTAATGCAAATTAAATATTAATGGTAGTTAGACTCTATATTCAAGTACAACGTGATTCAATACTTCATCTATCAACTTACAATATGTCTTATTGTTCCGAAAACTGATTTTAAAAACTTGATAAGCATTTCCATTTGCTTGAGTAAAAATTCTAAAAAACTCATTACTGTAACATAAACTTCTATTTGCTCTAAACAAAATTCATTCAATAGTAAATTGATTAAAAAAAATTATTAATGCTTCGTTACAGTTTTGTATCAACATGTATTTAAAATGCAGTATCCGTTGTTTGCAAGCGTCAACATTATGCAATTTGTGAAGTCTGAATGTGTATATTTATGATTTAATGATTTCCTGTTATTTTTTTTAAAAGGTACTTTATCTTTTTCATATAATGCAATGTAAATTACCTAAGCTATATAATATGTGATTGTCAATATTATTCCTTTAATGTGACAAAATACAAAACATTTTATTGACTAATGTCATAATATTGATATGCATAAATTTAACATATATAGTCCTTTTAAAAACACTGACTAATAAATATCTTTTTAAACGTTTGTATTTTGTCTAGTCAGAGTTTGAATGCGAGTCATTTTTTCTTGTTTATCAAATCCATTATTCAAATAAAATAAATAACAGTACTATTATTCATCGAAATTTCTAAACAGACTTTCAAGGCAAGATTTTAAAACATAATAAGAAACTTTATAAAGCATTGATCAAAATTATAAAAACAATGTGTCATTTACTCTATTTAATATATGTATAACAAATACCTGCTGAATTTTGATGTGCCATATGTGCACATTTCGGAAAATCATACGAGAGTAAAATTTGTTAAATTATAAATGCTGAATTTCTTCGGCAAATTGATATAAAGGGTTTTGGTGAATTGCAGTACATGATGTTTTAAAGTATTAAAAATAAACAATATTTTGTCGCTAAAAAAACAACATGCATAGAAATAAAAAAAAGTTCGTGAAAAAAACTTTGGCAATAATTAAATCATATTTATCACACACATTTTTCCAAGCTGTTTAAACACTGAAAATGCTTCTTTTCACTGTCATATAAACGGAACATTCTATATAGACAAGTGAATTATTATGAATAAATTTTTTCCAGAAAAAATGGGAATGGCAAAGACGGAAGAAGTCAAAATCATTCGACTATCCCTAGATCATACACTCCGAAATAATAATTCTTCTTGAATAAAGCCAATTTTATTACAAAAGCTTATTTAAAAAGTTATTTTTCTAGATTTAATCATGTACAACTGCATCGTGGTTTCAGAAAAATGTCAATATGTATACAGAATATATAGAAACAAATCATTTTTCAAGAAAAGCGTTTGTTCGTTTCTGCTTTACAGCTAACTCTGTCTAATAATTACAACATATAAAAATACACTGCTTCTAAATTTAAACATAATAATTGTGCAATTAAGTTTACCACTTTAAAATAAAATAACGATCATATAACGTCAAACAATGTTTCATCTTTAAACTCGTTAGTTTCTATAAGAGTAAATTTTATTACAAACAAGCCTAGTTTTAAGATCAAAATGAAAACTCCCTAAAACAGACTTGCAAATGACTACAAAGACATATAATTGTGGCTGCTTTGTCCTATGTGTAACAATGACAAGTCAAAATAAAGGAAGTAAGATTTCATCTAATATTAAAGAAAAAAGAAAAAAAAAACTTATGTGATGGTGATAGTTAATTGAATATGTGGAGATTCTAGCGTGTAGAGGTATAAACAAGAAAGCTAATAAGTAATCGTTAGATCCATTATAAAAAATAAGAAAAAACAATCTAATAATGGACAGACATAAAAAAAAACCCAAAAATTCTATATCCAATGTAGTATTTAATTGAAATACTAAAAACCAGACTTGTTGTCGTAAACTTTATAACAAAAAAACATAAAAAGATAGAAAAAAATATAAGCGAAATGTAGTATCAAATTGACATATAACAAAACCAGACATTTGAATAAAATATCGATAAAAATGACCATGTATATTTATAACCGCCGTATGTTTGTTTCATGAGATGAGTGTTATTTGGATGCCTTGACAGATGCCATTTTCCTTAGTTATTTCAGATAAACAGGATAAGACATATAAAACTTTAAATTCTACAAAAAGCGAAATTTTTAATTTAAACCTATTACCATGTGTTTTCTGAAATAAAAATAATAACGTTAGCCCATGTTTGTTACTGTATTATAACATAATTAACATATTTAACGGGAATGTGTTTTAAAAGTAAAGTATTATTTTAAAGATGATCGTTTGCTGCCTTGAATGTATAGAAATTAATGTCGGTAGCATTAAGGTCAGTAATGTTTTCCTTAACTATTTGTGAAATATTATGCTGGCACCGAAATGTTTAATAGTTCAAAGTTTTTCATTTCAGAATTCCGGATTTAAACTTTTTCTTTAATGTGTAGCACTTGAAATTTGTTAAAAAAAAAACATATAGCCACATGTAACATGAATTTTAAACTCCTTTGGTTTTTAACAAATCAATCAAAAAAGTAATGATGTTAGATATCGATGCAGCTAACAAAACGTGTAATTTCCTCAATCAACATTGTTGTTATTTAAAAACCTTTTTATCTACCTACAGTTGAATCTCGTTATCTCGAACTCCGCGGGGAAATACAAAAAGTTCGACTTATCCGAAGTTAGAGATAAACGATGTGAAAAAAACCGACAAAAAAGGGAAGTAACTCGTACAGACCTATCGGAAGTCACTTCCGGTATTATGTAATGCTTATGTCGACAAAATTCTCAGTATTTACCAATGCCTCTGTATCTCTTAATACGTAATAAGCAAGTCGGTTACAAAATAGTGTCGACATTGTTCATTTTCAAGTATTGTGAGATAGTATTTAAGTACAATTTTATTCATAAGTATATCTGTATACCGCTGACAAGTACATGGACATGTTAAAACGCATTGGTAAATGATAGATTTATGCATTTTGTTTTATAAGATTTTCTTTATTTACTCAAAATCTGTCAATAACTGATTACACTATTGTATTTTACCGACAAACAGCGAGTCCGCATTCCGGTTTCGCTTTGTGTACTTTAATCACCCCAAGCTTCCGGTTGTTTTGATTGATGTTCACATCACACAACCACTATGTTAAGCTTGGCAGTAATTAAAACACCCGTTAATCTTCTTGATGGTTTATTTGTTTATGCAACGATACTAATTAACGGATTAAAGAAATCAGAAGGTCAGTGCAGTTTAATAATGTTTTAAATCAACAGTACCGACAGTCACTAGATTTTTAAAATTAATTAAATCTACCAAAAAATATTTTCTTAAAATTTTTGTTCGAGTTAACGAATGTTATTTTTCTAGGATTTTCATTCATGGGGACGAAAAATTTGTTCGACATATCCGGAAATTCGAGATATCCGAGTTCGAGATAACCGGAGTTATTTTAGTTAAATAAAGAACAATTCTGTCCGGACTTTTTCTAAAAGTTCGACTTATCCGAAAGTTCGAGATATTCGTGTTCGAGATAACGAGATTCAACTGTATTTAAAAATTTCAGAGTTAGATCAGGAAAACAATATCAACAGTTCCACAAGACGTTTTTTTGTTTAAGACACATTCTTTTGTAAGGAGTAAAGCAAATTAAATTTTTTGAGCTCTTATATACATTCAGGAAAACAAATAAGTTGAAAACATTATGCTATCACTATATAACCACTATATATTGCAGTATTAGAAATGGCTCGTTAGGTTAGTATTGTTCTGTTGACAAAACGTTTCAAATTCATTAATCATCAAAACATAGCATCAAAACATAGGCTATTCTGAGCATTAATAAAATCGACAAACAGACATTAGCTGTCATGAAAATGGCTTTGATACCGTATTAAAAAACCAATAATGAAGATCGTAGTCTCCTGATGAAATAAAATTATCGATGATTCTAGAATGAAGAGTTTTTAAACAAGAGATGCGAGTTCATGGCAGTTTTATTATCAACAGCTGATTACGATATCCTTGTTAACAAGGCTCAGGACAAGGTACATTAACGGTTAGAAGTAGAACCATACTAAATTGATGTCAACAATGGTATAGCCATTTGTAAATGAAATCAATAAATGACGTTCGTGTTATTTTCTTAGCTTTCTTAGTATCATACAAGATTATACTTTCTGATGCTCTAAGAGCAGGTAATACTTATTTCAGATTGCTTTAGTATATTATATCCTAACTAACGATAACTTTGTTATTCTGATGATCCTAAAAAAAAATTTGTTTTGTATTTTTTGGCATGTGTGAATCTTAAATAAACGGTTTATAAAACACATCATGACATGCCTAATTATTTCAAAATTTAAACGCAGTAACAAATTGCTAAATCGATTATGACACTACAAATTAGATTAAATATAATTATTACTCATGTATTTAATTTTAAATGCAACTGCACATTTTTTTAAATACTGAGTCGTAAACAAAACCCTTATTTTCGCGACCGACTTAGAAAAGTCAGTTTATTCAGGAAACTACACATTAACAATCAGTTATAACATAATTTATGATATTGTTGATTTGAATATAGTTGAATTATTGTTACAGCAGTCATTTCCTTGTTAAAGTCATCATTTAAAATTTAGCTTTAAATGCTAACTTCCG
The DNA here is from genome assembly GCA_029721355.1 of Tegillarca granosa. Classification (NCBI taxonomy): domain Eukaryota; kingdom Metazoa; phylum Mollusca; class Bivalvia; order Arcoida; family Arcidae; genus Tegillarca; species Tegillarca granosa. Next base: position 15,791,487 of record CM056599.1, read on the forward strand.
TAGCGTGTTAAAGCCATTTGATAGATGAAGCTAATGAAAGTCAATTTTTAAACTTGAATGTAATTGACAATTGGGAAGGGGGTATTCATAACAAATGAAATACAAAACACTGAAAAGGTCATACACATATGAAATAAATACCAAAGCTTATTCATTCTGTCCATAGCCAAACATACAACATACTTAAAACAAATACACTGTAATAAAATTAGCATTATGAGAAAATGAAAAGAACTATGTTATAAGGATATAAAGAACTTGGAGAACAAACCATACACAAATAAATGTTTTTCGTTTTACTCTATTGAAAAAAAAACGTTTTTTATTCTTACAATCACAAGCGTAATTTTTTTTAATTATTCAACATTCGTTAGTGTAGATGTTTTCATCATGATATTTACTAAAATGTACAACATTTACCTAACACAAAGGGCTTTACTTTCACAAAGAAGAATTTTAAAAGTCTACTGGCTTCTACTAGATAAGACTTTAAAAAAACACACACACACACATTGCAAATTTAAAAACACAAATATTGGATTTACATAATGGATTGTTCCAATACAAATTCCTATTTACTGTCTATAATTTTTAAATCGAACAAAAAATTCACAACCATTGGCTGCTTTAATGGCTTACATTATGTAACTAACGATTGATAGACCTGAATTATCATACATCCCGAGAGAACGCAAAAATCACAAAGCAGAACAATGAACAAGGAAAATAAATTACTAAACAGAAAATATATTTTGATAAGAAAAGAAAATGAGACGCACTTGCTCAGCAATTCCAATCAAAAAGACACAATACAATGAATAATAAAACTGCCAAACAGGACATCTATATAGGCATACACAGCTAGAAGCCAGTTATTGAAAAATTATTAACTTTAAACTGGTACGGGAGGAAAATCCATTGCTGTAGTTACAGTTCTAAGGGACATCAAACCATATAGCATAACCACCGTTTAACTCTGTTAACAGCGATAATGATATAAACAATTACAAATTGAAGAAAAAAAACTTAATAATTTTATGATGTTGTTACTAAATACCCATCATTTCAATCTGATTAAAATACAATACAAAAACCGTTCAATTAGTTGTTTTTTGCATTTTATAGATTGGTATATTGATTTTGTTACTTTAACAAAATTTAATTCCATGGTATGCCCAGTCAATAAAACTAGTAATAACAAGCTTTCAAACAAATAACACTGACGTATTTAAATATTGGAATTGGAGTAGACGTAATAATCAGTTTGATATCTCAGTTAAGTGGCATAATTATATTATATAACATACTGGTATTCTGTTTTCTTTAGACATAGACTAAATGATTTTTATCTTATAGATGTATAATTATCGCGTAGCCTTAGAATTATCATTCAAACAATCAACAAAACGTGTCATATAATAGGAAAAAAACCGGAAAACGTGGTTCATAATGTATTTTCCATCTGTATTATTTGTATCATATGGTGTGTTCAAACACATACAGGAATAAAATATTTTGAAATCGAAAATAGAAAGAAACCGAAATTTTTTTAATGAACCACAGAATCAAACAAGAAAGACATTTTTACATGATTTTCTGAATAGAATAGTTTGTTTTGTTTACTTTTTTCTGTTTATTTTGCTGAACACCTTTTTACGTTAATTAACGTTGATAAATAAAATTTAAAACTGAAATATTTCTACTTGGCACTACAATTAAAAGCAATGAGAAAACCAAAACAAAAACTATACTGAAATTAACTTAGACAAATAATGAAGTACAAGAAATTGACAACAAGCATTACTTGTGTTAATATAATAAAATTATGAAATTATGAATTATTACAGAAATTGTAGACATTCTGAATTTTTTAAGCAGTCGGGATTTATCCCAAGCCTTTTTTCATACAGATGAAGTTCAACTTAAGTTAGGTAACATTTAAACCCAAAAAATTAAAGTTATTACAAAATAATTAATTCCCAACTTAATTTCCCTGTTTCTTTTAATGAATAATAATTCAGTTACAACAGAAGTTTTAACTACAAAGGCTACGAAGAGCTTCGTCTGAAGTATATGACAAACGTTATGAATTAATTTTTTCATTGTCAACTTTCATTTCCATGGAATAATATATCTGCTTCAACTGCATATGGTTGTGTTTTTGTTTCACAGTTAATACGATATGGTAGATTTCCCACTACAGGAACTTTTTACAATGATGCCAGCTGCTTACGAATTGATTGTTGACTCTGGGATATTTGAAGCTTAGGTTTTGAAATATTCGTCACATAGTTCCATGTTCTTTTTAAATCTCAATTCTTATTCGAATCGCGTGGAAAATTTCGATATGCCAAAGTGGCATTATTATACAAACCACTTGAACTGAATTGTAATAAACACTAACTTGTTCAACTCTATACAACAACAAATGTAATTTCATAATATATCATGAAATCGAGAATATTATGTAGGCAAGACTTAAACAAATTTTATCCATTTACATGAAGTATTTTATTTTAATTTACTGCGCTTTAAAAATCTTTACCTCTTTAGTCTTTAAAATGAAATTTAATGCCTATATAGCTTCACAATTGAAACAAAATCTATATACAAATAACAAACAACATTCACAAGGTCGAGTTGCATTTTTTACAAATATACATAAATCATACAGCTATATAAGATATCTGAAAAAGCTAAATATGCAATGGCTTAACAATAACATCGCAAAACAAGAGTAGAAAAGTCGAAGGTGTTTTTACGAACGACTTTAAAACAGCTAAATACGTTTCTTCAAAACGAAGATATCATTCAATACCAATGAAATACAAGCAGAAGATTAATTGTATGATATTGATGTTTTTGATGGTCGTTATAATATGTAAACGTAAATAATGAGAATATAAATAAAAATACAAAGTAAATAGTAAGAAAAATAATTCTAAGAAAGAATCGATGTGAAAAGGAGATATAAACAATGGAGTGTAACATAGGTTTACAAAGTGCGTAACATTAGTTATTCTTTATATTTATTTATAATAGCAATCATAAGACGTTTCTTAAAATAAGTTGAATAATCAGTAAAAATAAAAAATCATTTACAAAAGAATGAGATTTACTAATGACAATTCTCTTACAAAACTTATTGAGAACAAATAAAAACGTAACACCTGATGTTCTTGGATGATAAACGAAACGCTTTGGTGACAAGTGGTGTTACTGAAGTGCTAGCCACAGAATTTTAAAAGCCCCAACACGTGATTACATGAACAAAAATGTTCAGAACCCAGGATCCTAAATTTTAAAGTAAAAGCAAAGAAACGAAAATGTCTGAATTTGGACTTCTTACATTAAAAACATTTTAACTTTATGATAAATAATGCAATGATTAACCGAACAAAAACTCTTTTAAAATCCCAAAAGTTTTACTTGCCATTCCACAATGCATAAAATATCATATATCATAAGTATAATATAAATATCGGTAAAAAAATGTTCTGAAAAGTGTGAGACATACAGACATACAGACAACAATTTCTAAATGCTTTAAATTGCATTTTGGAATATGACCTTTTTCACTCAAGAAATTTGCTTCTTACTTCTAAATTAATACCGCAAGGCTTCTTTTATCAAAATCATACAAAAAACTTGGTGTTGATTTTTTCTAAACATATGGATAGATATGAATATTACTTGCTGTTTTTTATCAATGATTCAAACGGAAAAATTCACATTATAAAATAAAATCACTATATCGAGGTACTGGGACACGAATACTAAACATCTTTTGTTAATCATCAGATTTATTCCACGTTTTTAAAACTGGTTTTTGTAAAGCATATTGTAATCTTACAAAAACTAAAATAAAAAATTTAAAGAAAAAACATCAAATGCTTTCTATTTCAAGTTTATGAAATAAATGTTTGATCGTACCTTCATCATTTTTATTATTACATGTATTTTTATTATTATTGACTTATTAATTTATTATTCTATAATATAAAGCAACATTAAGTTTTTCAATTTTCGATTTTTTTTTTTTGATTTTCTAAAAATATATTTTTTTTGAAAAATAAATATCCTCTAACCACGATCCGCGACATTCATTTTCTAAAATTTCATTTCTTTTAGCTGTAAATAAACGGAATCCTCTGACCGGTTGGTCAATGTTTAACGATGGTAATTAGTAGCTTGGAGTATGCGCACGGATGTACGGAAAAACCCATGAATCGAAGGTGAAACATGACAAATTGCATTGATTGTCCTTCATTAATATCCGGATGTATTTGAAATGGTGTTATGTATCCCTTTCTAAGTCACAAATGACAAATGCAACCAAGTTCTGTGTTTAATTTATCGTATTTCACCGTTTTTAAAGTTGTGTGTAAATGACCCGGGTCTGATGACGTAACAATGTTCTAATATTAGATCCCAAATGCTGTATCTCGCTGGGTAATTACTGTAAATTCTGTATTTATTTGAGCTTTTATCGTTGAACCAAATGTAACATTGTTCATTAGGAACATCATTAATAAGAAAAGCACTGTTTTTATTTTTTCTTTGAAAAACTTAATGCAACTTTAAGATGTGCATATTTACGAATATGTTGACATAAAGTAAGCGGGTGGGTGATTTCTATATAAAACTGTCTTTCATGTCGTGTCTTGTTTGTCCGTTTGCATCATTAACTCGTCGTAATTATCGTGTATTTGGTTGTTTGGTTGTTAGGATTGTTTTTTAAAGAAACCCATTACAATGTTTCTTGTTAAAATCATTCTATTCAATTTTTTGTCACGATGTATTGAACACAAATCAAAGAAGATAATTTGGACGTATTGATTTTTTTATATTTTATTATAGATTTAAGAAACTGATTAAAATGTTCCCTGTTCATATCATTCCTATCAAATTTAAATCGCAATGTACTGAACAAAAATCAAAGATGTTAAATTAAAAGTATTGATTTTATAATGAAGTGTAATTTTATTTCATTGTTAAAAAGGCTCGATAAAAACTTTTGATAGAGAAACTGTCAGAAATACAATAAATTTATAAGAATAAGAAATGTCACGAGAGATATACAATACTTACATTACTCTTCTGAGATTTCATGCTTCCGGCGATCAAATGAAATGTAATATGAATTCTTGATTAAATTAGACTGAGAATTCCGTATGTTTTAGTATGTTCTGTATATCTAACAATATTTTTTAATATAAAATACAATTGATTCTTAAAAATTATGTTTTGAAATATATAGTAGTAAATACAAAAATTCGCCAACAAAATAAAACACACAATATCAAAGAAACAATGCAAGAAAAAAGATAACGACATTTGAAATTACTGAAAATAAAAATCTCACGTCTTTAAAACTACCAACAAATATAAAAAGGTTAACATTATAGATAGTTGAGTAGTACAATTATTTTGTTGCGCCTTTTAAAGCTGAATTAAGTTTTTGAAGGAAAAAAATTAAACGGTGTTGATTTAATTAATGATGTTCTTAATGAACAATGTTACATTTGGTTCAACGATAAATGCTCGAATAATACAGAAATAACAGTTATTTCCAAGCAAGATGTCGCAAGTAGGATCTAATATTAGAGCATGGTTACATCATAAAAAACCAGGTCATTTAAGCGCAACTTACAAAGCGGTTAAATACAATAAATTAAACAGAGAACTTCATTTAATTTGTCATTTTTGAGTTAGTAAGGGATACATAACACAATTGCGAGTACATTTGGATATTCATGAAGGACAATTAATGCAATTTGTCAGGCTGCACCTTCGATTCATTGGAATTTTCGTTCATCCGTGCGCATGATCCAAGCAAATAATAATCACTATTAAACATTGACCAACCCGTTAGAGGATTCTGTTTACAGGTAATAGGAACTGAATTTTAGAAAATGAATCCCACGAATCGTGAATAGAAGTTATCTATTTTTTAAAAAAATTTTTTTGGAAATTAAAAAAAATCAGAAAAAGAAAAACTTAATGCAGCTTTAATTCTTATTTATTTATTACCAGTGATCAGAAAAACGCGCGTTGTTACTAAATATTGGTAGCCCTAGATTAACGTATTTTTGATACATATTGATTCTATCAACTTGCTTGATACCAGACAAAGGACCTTCCCTAGAGACCTAAAATAATATGTAATGTACGATACAAGCACATTACTCATTTTACATTTGACAAGCAGGAAATAGTTCCATTTAAGTTATAGTGAAAATCTATAAATTCAAATAATTCATATACACGATGACAATGACAAGTTGTAATCGTGAGGTCTATTTCACTTATCTAAATATCCTTAAATGGAACTCACGTTCAGAAAAAAATCATTTTTATGATATATCACCATAAGTAAAATCACGCAAACACTTATAATACCGGTCATCGTATATAAATTCCATTTTTCTTCTTTCACGTAACTTATCTTCTTTAGAAAAACGGAACGCTCATTTAATTTATTTGAAGATTTTTTTGTCTTTATTTCTTCATTAGTTACTTACTAATCTGGATTGCAAATTGCATGTTTCCAGTAAAATTGATTGTTCATATTAGCAATGTAAACAGAAATAATTAACCCCATTGTTTTACCTCAAATAAACCCTTTTGAAAATTATAAAAACAAAGTAAAAGCTGATTAATTGTTCCTTGTTGAAAGTCAAGTATTGTGACATTTATAATAATTACACAACATTTATCGCTATCAGTCACAAATTTACTTCCCCATAATAATCAATAACATTACAACATGAGTTAAGTGTTAGTTACTTTTATGATTTTCTGTGATCTTACAGAGAGATTACCACTTAAAAGGCTAAGATATGGTGAATTTAATTCAATATAGAGTTTAATCAAACACGATATGGTGTAAACTTCTCGTATACTTTGGCCATGTTTTTGTCCGAGATGATGAATTAGCTCATTAAGAAATACGGAAAACATGACAAATATAATTAAGACTGAAGTACGGAAATTTAGATGTAAAACAAATATTTTGAATAATAAAAATAACATAACCATAGTCAAAAATGATAAAAATAAAAATCATTATATACGCTACTTTTTCAGAATCGTTTTTAAAAATCAATTACTACAGTCTTTGGACCTTTTATACACACTCATTTACTTACATTATATCCGAGAGTCGTGATTTATATACATTTTTAATTCGTTATAAACATGATTTTGGATAAATTGAGTCAAAATATATAATTGATATTAACAATTTACCGAGTTTGCCATTTTCAATTAAAATATGAAAGTTAAAAAGTGCTTACATTTAACAGTTTTTGATACAGTGTATTGATAACTTTAGAATGGCAGTTTATAATATAATTCATTACATGAATACAAGGACGATGAAATTGATTAAATAAATTATCTAACTATTGAACGTTTCTACAAAACAAACACTAGAAACTAAATTTTGAAAGAAGAACGCGTGTATAAAAAATTTAAAATATTTATTTATAGAATTTGTCAATAATTTGCGTTTTTTTTTTTTTTTTTTTTTTTTTTTTTTTTTTTTTTTTTTTTTTTGAGGGGCACTCTTTTTGGTTTACACCAATTCCTATGGAGTAATTGCACACATATATGAAACAAGCACATGCATGTAACCAATCTTATAAAGAAAGGTGTTTAAAGTAAATTTATCTACTTTTATCGGATGTTATGTTGATGAGTACAAGTCAATACCACATAAGCAATTGATGAAAAAATTAATTTCATTTCCCTGTTAACAGAGCTCAAGACAAAATATACAGACACTGAGGTGTCAGAAATAAAAATATATTGATTCACAATGCGAGATATAAAATCAATGTATAAGGGTTACATCAAGTCCTCAGGGATACTTTACCTAAGCAAATCGCAAATGTTTATTTCATTACACAAGTAATAGTCTAAATAGTTAAACATCCTGCCTTCAAATTTCATTCAATATCAATTTTGGAATCAATTAATGACCTTCCTGCGATACTGAAATGTTTAAACGTAAAATCAATTTTAAAGCCAAACTAGCGCATGTAAATAGATCAAGTGTTCTTTATGACCTTAAACTCTTTAATAAATTAAAAATACGTGTTTTAGTATTGCTTTATTGCTCGATTTGGGATTCATTACAATTTTGGAACTTTAAATTCAATTAATTTCAACAGTTTGGCTTATGTTTTTCATCTATCAAACTTTTTGGCCCCTAGTATCACTGATGAGGAATGATTTTCCGAAATGTGTATATATGGCATATTGAAATTTAACAGGTACTGGTGTTATATATTTTATTTGCTTCATAAATGTACAGAAAAGCTTCATATAATCAAATCAAAGTTTATCAACTAAAAATGACTCAATACACTGATAAAGTCTAAATAATCTTACTCGCTGTTTTCTGCTAAAAGTCGAAAACAGCTGTTGTATGCCGTTACTCAACAACGCTTACTTTATTTGAGATTATCAAGTTGTATATATATATATATATATATATATATATATATATATATATATATATATATATATATAAGGCAAATAAGAATATTATATATATTAAATCGTTGATTGCAAATCTGGAAATAAAACCTTTTTTCAACTGTTAAATTGGATTAAAGACAGAACGAGTTAATATAATCACATGCCATGGTTTCAAAACGGCTTTTCACTATTGTTTTTGCTTTTTTTTCTTTTTTTTTTCTAAGTGTCTCCAAATGAAAACAATTTTCTCTTGTAAACATGGTATAAATTTGTTTAAGTAATTTTCCCGCCAGTGCCGATACTTTTTATGGATTTACTGCATAGTAAACATCGCATGACTAATTTTATAACTGCCATTTCCAGATTTTGCTTTCCAATAAAAATGCATGTAGAAATAACCATTGTTTTGTTCTGTATTAACATAAATAGAACATAATTGAAAAGAAGATTTGTCTACTCGAAGATGTCGAAATAACATCAATACAACTACATCATTTCCCTCTTGTGTATAACACATAACTAATCTGACAATAAACTAAACGCTTCATTCAACTTTACGAACCTTACCCATTATTTGATTCTAAAAGAAGTACAAAGTTGAACATGGTGGATTAAACATGGCTATGAAATGTCGATGGTAAAATAATTAATAACTAAAATACAAATCTGATGCCAAATATATCGTTCATGTTTAGTGTCATATTCTCTTTCAAATGATTTACTTAGTACATAACGAATAAAAATGGAATTAATTTCTTTCTTAAGAACCTATTGATTTCTTTATTAACATTTATTGTCAATAAGTTGGCGCCAAAATTAATTTACGTTCTCTTTGTAATTTAATACCAATTCCTTTTAAAAGTTACTCAAAAATAAACTATCGTCTAATTTTTTCTAATAATTTATGTGTATCGATTAGGCAATGTTCCATAACTTAATTAGAACATATTTGCTATCTTTTTTTTACCTTATTTCTACAAAATAACGATGAATTAGTTTTCTTATTTATACATGCAATTGTGGTTCATTGTAGATTACGAAAAACAAATATGAAAATTTCTTGATTAACAGTTACGTGACTGTTGGCTAACATCCGCCTTTAATGGTGTATAACAATAGAACACGAACCATTGCTTAGGGTAAACGACATTGATTAGTAATTAACAGACAAATAACAATAAATGTACATGTAACTTTTTCATGAAGTATAAATCACTGTTTTGTTTTATTGAGCATTTTCTCAGCTTAGTGATTTTCTGACAACAATTATATGATTACCTATTTACATCAATTTTGTCATTTCGTTTTAAAACTATTTTTCGCAATCTTCACAAATAAGACTTAAACTGAAAGCGATCGATCTTATATTGTTTTCATATTCGGGTGTTTAGTGCCCATAGGCTGAAACACCAGATTAGACCTTTCAAGGTATCACCATGTTTAGTGAGTTGAGACAAATAAAAATATTTAAATTGAACCAGTTAAAAAGATGTTTAAGACCCTTAAAATGAATTGAACCACACTCCTTGATAAAAATTTAAATCATATTTTTCTCCAAATGTCTTAAAATCTAAAAATCAGTAATTTCAAAATAAATTACCTTGTTTTGATCCATTGTTAATGATAACTTTTTATTAATTCACTTATTTTTGGATGCACGCACTGACTGTTGTCAAGTATATATTTTTCAGTACCAAGTAGGTTTCCAAATAGATTTCATGTATATGACTAATCCAGCTCAAGGATGGTCACCATCACATTTAATATATTTTTATAGTAGGGTTTTACTAATTGATACTGCTTTGTTCAGAATGTTATTCCATGCATATAACCATGATATATTCAAAAAGATAGTCGCTTATACATCATTAATACTACTAATTGGCATTTTACTTTATTTCTAAAAGAATTGCGATTGACTCAACAAGTCATTTAGCTTTTATTCCTTGAATATAAACTGTATTGAAGCTTTTAAACGTTTCATATTATTATTATTATTTAATATAGATACATATTTCTTCCGAGTTAATTCTTCAATTATATGTGTAAATATATAACAGGAATACCTTTTAAATTTTGATGTGCCATATATGCACATTGCGGAAAATCATTCCTCATCAATGACACTAGGGGCCGAAAAGTTTGATATAGAAAAACCATAATCCAAACAGTTAAAAATTAATGAATCTAAAGTTCCAAAATTATATCAGTCCAAATCCAGCTAAGGAATGCTTTGCGTGAGGGAACAAACCTTAGTTTTAAATAAATTTATTTAATTCCCTTCTATCGGAAGTCAAACATTGTGGAAATTATAACAAAGCACTGAGCGTTACGGTCACAATTTATTACTCCAAAGTTATCAATAATTAAGCTGGGTGTGGATATATTTGTTTTATATCCCTCGTGGTCCTTCTGTAATTACAGAGCATCATTCCTTAAAGGCGATGATATACAATAATGGAATCAATATGCATCTTAGAAAGATAAGACATCAGACAAAACAAGCTTAATATCTTATGACATTGTCTGACCTCTGATGTTTGTTTAATAAAGGGTTTATCTGATTTAAGAGACATCTAAGGGACAACATTCGGGAAAGTGATTTAAATTGTTATCTTGAATTATAACTTAAGTTAGGAATAACTTCTTTGTGAAACATCACGCCTGGTCTACGCGTTTTTAAGTTGTTTTGCAATTTAAAGAACATGGAATGTCTTAAGGAATAAAAAAGTTTGTTTCTCTTTTTTATTTTCATAATATTATTCAAAATATAATTCTTTGGTCAATAAACCGGGTACATTGGGTCGAGTTATATGGAAATAGCTACACATACATAATAGAGAAAGTAAAGAGATAAAGACGATGACGTCAATGATGATGAAAATTAAAATAAAATATGAGAATTCTAAAGTCTAATACATTTTTTTTCTTGATCAATCACAAAAATTTCACAACCTTTGAATATTAACAATGACTACATGAACCCAAATGCAGTTGCATTTTATTATTAAAATATTCTGTACTTTATGTAAATAAAAATGTATTTGTACTCAAAATTAGTTAATTTTGGTTATAATGGTAAAAATATTTAAAAATGCTTCCAAAATTACCTTTTTAAATTAAAAAAATCAGATAGAAGCAACCTTTTATTATTGTTCGTAAAAAATTTCATAGATCATTAATATTCTAAGGAAAACATTATAATGTTAAATTGCATCAATTTTGAAGAGTATATTTTTTCATGATTTACCAACCGTATTACACAGGTTCAGAACATGATTGACAGGCGTATCAGTAAAATACGATTGAACTGAATATCATAATAGCAAAGTTGTGTAACTTGTTTCCTTTTGATAATTTTCATTTTATTTATAATGTACTTGTCTTGTCTCGTGTTGATGGTTAGGTTGGTTGATACAAAATACAAGTTTTCTTTTTAAAAAGGTGTTACTTTTATCAGGCACTTTTAAACTTAACCTTCTTAAAGATGCATGACTTATGGATGTAAAATTAAAAACTAATATTTCGCCTTCTGTAAATAATTCGTCAAAGTCGACAAAGTGCTTTGTGTATCGCTTTTATTTTAGTAAATGTTTGTTCAGTTCACTCTTTTACAAAAAATAATATGCAAAATATTGTTAGATAAGTATATCTCTAATTCATCTTTAAACGATTTTCAGGGGAAAGTTTTTTCCCTCGTAAACATATTATTTTATAGCTATTATTAAAAGGTACAGTAAAAAAAAGTAACTGTACGAAAGGAAAAAAATTGAAAACGTTTATTAAAGAAGAAAAACTTTTTTCATAGTTTAGTGTGGGAAAACATAAAATTGGCTTGTAAAAAATTTAAATAGAGGAATAACTTTGCATCAGCAAAAATTTTTAATAAGACCCCGTTATTCGTTTTTCATTGTAATTGTATATTTTTTAGAAATTAAAACGGTAAATAAGTACAAAATACAATCAAGTCCTTATAATTCTTTTTCTTTCTTTTATTTCGGTTGATCTTATTAATTAAAGCGGATTTAAACATATATGCAAATATATTCTTGCAAAAATGTAATTAATATTTCTTGTGACAAAGTCCAAATAACAATTGTTTCTTTTTTGGGCACATATGGCAACAGAAAATTATGTGTTTTAGTTTTACTTTAATAAAGAGTATCCCTTTTCAACAAATTTTGATAGGCATTCGAGACAGAAATCCAACTGTATGCTAAATATCAGCTATGGCAATTATAAAAGACTTAAAATGTTTTGCATGTGCATCGGCTTCGGATTATAAATATATCATGACCTGGATGTCTTGTCACAACCTCATATTTACAGTATCATACATACACTGCAACTAGGCAGAATAGATAGGTTTTTAAAACAATCAAATGGAAAGTTATTATAGTAAACAAACTTAAGTTTTACAATCCAAGTTTATCTGCATCTGAACAAATAGCATGTAGCTCCTATAAGTTGAAACAATCAGAAATAAATAAGGAAGGGACTTAGTGTAACCTTTCTATTTTTTGACAAACATTCATGTTAAGATTAGACCCTTGAAGATAATCAGTGAACAGTGGATAGATGATAGTCTTAAACATGGTTTAACAAAAATTCATGTTAAAACAGGTCTTTTTAGATAAAAAGTTGATAGTTGACGTTGTAACACATCGATTTAAGCAACAAATGCGTGTAAAGATTAGACTTTTAGATCCACAATTCAGTGACATATATTAAAGTGATCCAATAACTTTATCTCTTATAGTTGTCAAAAGAACATTTAGCTTTGAGTAATTCCAGACTCATGTTAAGTTTTTTGTCCAATAGTTGACAGTATTAACCATTTTAAGTGAACAATCAGCTTCCTCTATGTATTATTTTTAAAAGTACAACGATGTATTTAGCCTACAGTAAATGCAAAAAACTAAAGTTAAGATTGGATTTGTTTCTAGATAACCAGTTGATAATTTATGGCCTAAGCATTTTATTGAACCAACAGCATCATCATTTCAAAAGTGCAACAGTATATATAGCCTTGAGTAAAAACAAGTGTAATTTGATTAATTGCCTCCTTTCGGAAACGGACAATTGTGACATTTATTTGAATTACAAAACACTTAGCGTCAAAGTTCACAATTGATTTCTACATGGAAATCAATATCCCTCATAATTTGGCATGAACAAATTTTTTATCTCACTTATAAATCTTGTGATTCGAAGCTTCCTTTATTATAAGCGACGATATTAAGTATTAAAAAATATTCAGATTAATTAGAAAGCTTAATATTTTATCAGAGTGTCACACTTTTAATGATCTTTTAATATCTGTTAATTGAAAACTCCACTGCCGTTCTATAAAACCAAAAGTAATATTGAAAATTTAAGTCAGAAAGAATACTGTTTCAGAGAATACTTTACGATACATATAGCTAAATACTTGAAAAAATTACATCATTAAGAAAGTTTCAAGATAAATTAATATTTTCATTTCAAAGTATGTATTAAAAATTAAATTATATACTCTTTACTTCACAATGAACGTAATTTCTACTGTAAACTTTGTACATTTCTATCAAACCATCACGTGATGACATATTTACGTCGTAACGCTAGTAATTGTGATTAATAATACGTAACCCCTATAAGTTACTTCCAGAGGTTAATCTGTGTCTGTAGAGTTCACTTGGTAATCCCCTTACTGCCTCTTTCGTCAAAAAACAACACCTTTATACCAAAAATTAAATTTGATATGCAGACCAAATTGGTTTAAAGCTGACCGGTCCAAATGCACCAGCACATAATATGTTGCATGACTTGCGTTTCTGCTATTCCGGGATACACTAAATACACAGTATGTATAGATAAATAGAATCTTATATTGGTATTATGTCGATTAATAAAGTCTCCAAAAATTAATTAAACATTTTTCCAATAATATTTTGTTACAGTTTTTATTTATTTTTCTTTCAAGTGCCTATCACTATCTGAAGCGGTTAAGACTTCGCCTTATAACAAATAAAAACTTTCTATAATTCAATTAGAAAAACTCATAGTTTCCCCTATCACCCGAATTCCGGGAAAGCATTTTTATTATATAATTCTACACCAAAACAATAATATTACATGAATATTTATATATTTGATTTTTAATTTATTGACAATTATTTAAAAATGGGATTTTAAAAAATTACGATTTTTTAGTCTTTTATCATCATTATTTATTTAGTTAAAATTATTTTTTCCATAGGAAAAACATATACAATAACATATACAATAGATCGATTACACGTGTTAGTAAAAGTATTTTCTTGTTTCAAAATATTATCTTGGTGTTACTTATTATTGAAAATCAAAAGAATAAAAAAAAATACATTTCACATTGAATGACAAAGTATTCATTTAGCCTGTTTGCTCAGCTGGGTGTTTTTACAACTTATCTGTTTTATTTAAAGTTGAACATTCTGCTTGAAAGCTTCGCTCAGCAGTTTTCTATCAAAAAACTGAAAAAAAAGATAATTTCTTGTTCTTATCTTCTTTTGTTTTAAACAGCTTTTTCAGCTGGCTATAATAAACTTTTGGACACCTGTTTTTAATGTGCTAAATGATAAGCAATTTGAAAATGGTTTTAAAAAATGCAGCATTACTAGATCATTATAATCAAAGCAACATAAATAGTTGAAGTTTCTTTGATATTTCATAACAAGAGGCCCAAAATGTTACTGAAAAAAATGATACGTATATGAAATGGCTATGCATCTACTTTCTATATACTAAATTTGAACTAAATCGGTTGATAAATAAACGTGTATCAGCCATTCATTACTTTTTGCTATTTACAATAACGGCGGCCATTTTGGATGCCACAGTTTATGCAACTTTAATCTGCATCACCTAGGGACCTTGCACACCAAATTAGGTTCAAATAGGTCCAGTAGTTTCTGAGGAGAAGATTTTCAAAGAATTGGCTAAATATAGAACCTTATTTGAATATTCTGCTAATAGCGACCCAATAAAAATGTTTCTGAAAAACCCGTTATAAATGTTAAATGGCTATGAATCATCTTCTATATACCAAATTTGAACTAAATCGGTTGATAAATAAACGTATATCAGCCATTTACCACTTTTTGCTATCTATAGTAACGACGGCCATGTTGGATGCCGCAGGAAGTTGATTTGTGCAAACTTTAATCTGCATCACCTAGGGACCTTACAAACCAAATTAGGTTTAGATAGGTCTAGTAGTTTCTTAGGGAATTTTTTTTAAAGAATTGGCTAAATATAGCACCTTATTTGAATTTTCTGCTTATAGCGACCCAATAAAAAATGTTTCTGAAAAACCCGTTATTTATGTTTAATGGCTATGCATCTACTTTCTATACACCTAATTTGAACTAAATTAGTTGATAAATAAACGTGTATCAGCCATTTATCACTTTTTGCTATTTATAATAATGGCGGCCATCTTGGATGCAGCAGGAAGTTGATTTGTGCAAACTCTAATCTGCATCACCTAGGGTCCTTCCACACCAAATTTGGTTAAAATTGGTTCAGTAGTTTCAGAGGAGAAGATTAAAGTTTACGCACGGACGCACGCACGCACGCACGCCTCGCCATGCCATAAGCTCAGCTGGCTATTGCCAGTTGAGCTAAAAAGGTATCGGTAACAAATATGTTTAGGCAAAATTGCTCTTCCTTCATCGATTTAAAATTATCACAAAATGTCGGAACCAATATTCAGCATAAAACATTAAAATGACCTTTTACTTTATTACTGAACATTATATCTAATGTGTTAATCAAGATACCTGATCACGTAAAAACAAACACAATCCTAATTGATCTAAAATGAACAAAATTAATAAGTAAGGAAAGTAATTTTTCAAAGCATTCTAAAAAGTTCGTTCAAAAAAATTTACAGGACATAACTCAACCCTTTTCTCTGAGCCCGTGCAATGCGAGATTCGTAATGATGAATAAGGAATATTTATTATGAAATATTACAAATAATTGGCCCAGATAACGCTACTTTCATTTCCCATACATTCTTGACGTCATTGCAATGTGTCGGTGCTTTTATTATTTTTTAAATAATGACATAAATTGTTAAATGATGATGTTTTTCACACAAAAAGGTGTCACTATTTATTTCTGATTGATTGTTTAGTCAGGGTTAGTCACTGATGTTTCACTGATGTTGCATAGTAACCATAAAGGTTCCATCAATACATTACATTAATTGAATCTATACTAAAGATTTATGACTTGATAAAAAGTAAGAATATTTTGTTCAAAACAACAACATTTAAAACACAAATAAACACACGACAATCATACCAATACGACATCAAGTATGATACCCTTACCAATACGACATAAAGTATGATACCCTTTCCAATACGACATAGAGTATGATACCCTTACCAATACGACATAAAGTATGATCCCCTTACCAATACGATATTGTGTATGATACCCTTACCAATACCACATAAAGTATGATCCCCTTACCAATACGACATAGAGTATGATACCCTTACCAATACGACATAGAGCATGATACCCTTACCAATACCACATAAAGTATGATCCCCTTACCAATACGACATAGAGTATGATACCTTTACCAATACGACATCAAGTATGATACCGTTACCAATACCACATAAAGTATGATACCCTTACCAATACCACATAAAGTATGATACCCTTACCAATACGACATAGAGTACGATACCTTTACCAATACGACATCAAGTATGATCCCCTTACCAATACGACATAAAGTATGATACCCTTACCAATACGACATACAGTATGATACCCTTACCAATACGACATAGAGTACGATACCTTTACCAATACGACATTGAGTACGATAACCTTATCAATACGACATAAAGTATTATACCCTTACCAATACGACATCAAGTATGATACCTTTACCAATACGACATAAAGTATGATACCCTTACCAATACCACATAAAGTATGATCCCCTTACCAATACGACATAGAGTACGATACCCTTACCAATACGACATAAAGTATGATCCCCTTACCAATACGACATAAACTAGCGCATGTAAATAGATCAAGTTTTCTTTATGACCTAAAACTCTTTAATAAATTAACAATACGTGTTTAAGTATTGCTTTATTGCTGGATTTGAGATTCATACAATTTTGGAACTTTAAATTCATTTAATTTCAACAGTTTGGCTTATGTTTTTCATCTATCAAACTTTTTGGCCCCTAGTATCACTGATGAGGAATGATTTTCCGAAATGTGAATATATGGCACATCCGAAATTTAACAGGTACTGGTGCTATATATTTTATTCGCTTCATTAATGTACAGAAGAGCATCATTTAATCAAATCAAAGTTCATCAACTAAAAATGACTCAATACGCTGATAAAGTCTAAATAATCTTACTCGCTGTTTTCTGCTTAAAGTCGAATGCAGCCGTTACTCAACAAAGCTTACTTTATTTGAGATTATCAAGTTATATATATATATATATATATATATAAGGCAAATAATATATATATATATATATATATATATATATATATATATATATATATATATATATATATTAAATCGTTGATTGCAAATCTGGAAACCTTTTTTTCCACTGTTAAATTGGATTAAAGACAGAACGAGTTAATAAATCACAACTCATGATTTCAAAACGGCTTTTCACTATTGTTTTTGCTTTTTTTTTCTTTTTTTTTCTAAGTGTCTCCAAATGAAAACAATTTTCTCTTGTAAACATTGTATAAATTTGTTTAAGTAATTTTCCCGCCATTGCCGATACTTTTTATGGATTTACTGCATAGTAAACATCGCATGACTAATTTTATAACTGCCATTTCCAGATTTTGCTTTCCAATAAAAATGCATGTAGAAATAATCATTGTTTTGTTCTGTATCAACATAAATAGAACATAATTGAAAAGAAGATTTGTCTTCTCGAAGATGTCGAAATAACATCAAGTCAACTACATCATTTCCCTCTTGTGTATAACACATAACTAATCTGACAATAAACTAAACGCTTCATTCAACTTTACGAACCTTACCCATTATTTGATGCTAAAAGAAGTACAAAGTTGAACATGGTGGATTAAACATGGCTATGAAATGTCTATGGTAAAATAATTAATAACTAAAATACAAATCTGATGCCAAATATATCGTTCATGTTTAGTGTCACATTCTCTTACAAATGATTAACTTAGTACATTACGAATAAAAATGGAATTAATTTCTTTCTTAAGAACCTATTGATTTCTTTTTTTAACATTTATTGTCAATAAGTTGGCGCCGAAATTAATTTACGTTTTCTTTGTTATTTAATACCAATTCCTTTTAAAATTTAATCAAAAATAAACTATCGTCTAATTTTTTTCTAATAATTTATGTGTATCGATTAGGCGTATTCAAGCAATGTTCCATAACTAAATAAGAACACATTTGCTATATATTTTTACCTTATTTCTACAAAATAACGATGAATTTTTTTCTTATTTTTACATGCAATTGTGGTTCATAGTAGATTACAAAAAACAAATATGAAATTTTTTTGATTAACAGTTACGTGACTGTTGGCTAACACCCGCCTTTAATGGTGCATAACAATGGAACAAGAACTATTGCTTAGGTATAAACGACATTGATTGGTAATTTACAGAAAAATAACAATAAATGTACATGTAACTTTTTCATGAAGTATAAATTACTATGTTTTGTTTTATTGAGCATTTTCTCACTTAGAGATTTTCCGACAACAATTATATGATTACCTATTTACATCAATTTTGTCATTTCGTTTTAAAACTATTCTTAGCAATCTTCACAAATGATAATTAAACTGAAAGCGATCGATCTTATATTGTTTGAACTAACCTCAAAATCGCGATGATGTAATAAAGATATGTTGTTCTCTAACTGTAAGTAACTATTAAAGATTTATTGGTCATATTCATATCTGATCAATTAATGTTTAGTAGCATAAGAGTAAGTTTAGAAACTTTTCATATTCGGGTGTTTAGTGGCCATTGGCTGTAAAACAAGCCAGATTAGACCTTTCAAGCTATCATCATGTTTAGTGAGTTGAGACAAATCAAAAAATTTAAACTGAACCAGTTAAAAAGACGTTTAAGACCCTATAAATGAATTGAACCACACTCCTTGATAAAGACTTTAATCATATTTTTCTCCAACTGTCTTAACATTTAAAAATCAGTCATTGCAAAATAAACTACCTTGTTTTAATCCATATTTAGTGATAACTTTTTATTTATTCACTTATTTTTGGATGCACGCACTGACTGTTGTCAAATATATATTTTTCAGTACCAAGTAGGTTTCCAAATAGGTTTCATGTATATGACTAATCCAGCTCAAGGATGGTCACCATCATATTTAATATCTTTTTATAGTAGGGTTTTACTAATTGATACTGCTTTGTTCAGAATGTTATTATTCCATGCATATAACCATGATATATTCAAAAAGATAGTCGCTTATACATCATTAATACTAATTGGCATTTTATTTTATTTCTAAAAGAATTGCGATTGACACAACAAGTCATTTAGCTTTTATTCTTGAATATAAACTGTATTTAAGCTTTTAAACGTTATTATTATTGTTTTATATTGATACATATTTCTTCGAGTTAATTCTTCAATTATATGTGTAATATATAACAGGAATACCTTTTAAATTTTGATGTGCCATATATGCACATTTCGGAAAATGATTCCTCATCAGTGACACTAGGGGCCGAAAAGTTTGATATAGAAAAACCATAATCCAAACAGTTAAAAATTAATGAATCTAAAGTTCCAAAATTATATCAGTCCAAATCCAGCTAAGGAATGCTTTTCGTGAGGGAACAAACCTTAGTTTTAAATAAATTTATTTAATTCCCTTCTATCGGAAGTCAAACATTGTGGAAATTATAACAAAGCACTAAGCGTTACGGTCACAATTTATTACTCCAAAGTTATAAATAATTAAGCTGGGTGTGGATATATTTGTTTTATATCCCTCGTGGTCCTTCTGTAATTACAGAGCATCATTCCTTAAAGGCGATGATATACAATAATGGAATCAATATGCATCTTAGAAAGATAAGACATCAGACAAAACAAGCTAAATATCTTATGAGATTGTCTGACCTCTGATGTTTGTTTAATAAAGGGTTTATCTGATTTAAGAGACATCTAAGGGACAACATTCGGGAAAGTGATTTAAATGATTATCTTGAATTATAACTTAAGTTAAGAATAACTTCTTTGTGAAACATCACGCCTGGTCTACGCGTTTTAAGTTGTTTTGCAGTTTAAAGAACATGGAATGTCTTAAGGAATAAAAAAGTTTGTTTCTCTTTTTTATTTTCATAATATTCAAAATATAATTCTTTGGTCAATAAACCGGGTACATTGGGTCGAGTTATATGGAAATAGCTACACATACATAATAGAGAAAGTAAAGAGATAAAGATGATGACGTCAATGATGATGAAAATTTAAATAAAATATGAAAATTCTAAAGTCTAATACATTTTTTTTCTTGATCAATCACAAAAATTTCACAACCTTTGAATATTAACAATGACTGCATGAACCCAAATGCAGTTGCATTTTATTATTAAAATATTCTGTACTTTATGTAAATAAAAATGTATTTGTACTCAAAATTAGTTAATTTTGGTTATAATGGTAAAAATATTTAAAAATGCTTCCAAAATTACTTTTTTCAATTAAAAAAATTAGATAGAAGCAACCTTTTATTATTGTCGTAAAAAATTTCAGAGTTCGTCAATATTCTAAGGAAAACATAATAATGTTAAATTTCATCAATTTTGAAGAGTGTATAATTTTTTCAAGATTTATTACAACTACACGCATTATCAACCGTATTTCAAAGGTTCAGAACATGATTGACAGGTGTATCTGTAAAATACGATTGAACTTAATATCATAATAGCAAAGTTGTGTAACTTGTTTCCTTTTTGATAATTATCATTTTATTTATAATGTACTTGTCTTGTCCCGTGTTGATGGTTAGGTTGGTTGATACAAAATACAAGTTTTCTTTTATTAAAAGGTATTACTTTTATCAGTCACTATTAAACTTTAACCTTCTTAAAGATGCATAACCTATGTATGTAAAATTAAAAACGAATGTTTCGCCTTCTGTAAAATAATTCGACAAAGTCGACAAAGTGCTTTGTATATCTCTTTTATTTTAGTAAATGTTTGTTCAGTTCACTCTTTTACAAAAAAATAATTTGCAAAATATTTTAGATAAGTATATCTCTAATTCATCTTCATACGATTTCCAGAAATGATAAGGTATTTATCATTATACTTTTTAGAGGAAACTTTTTTTCCTCGTAAACATATTATTTTATAACTATTATTAAAAGGTACAGCAAAAAAATTTTAAACGTTTATTAAAGAAGAAAAACTTTTTTTCATAGTTAAGTGTGTGAAAACATAAAATTGGCTTGTAAAAATTGAAAAAGAGGAATACCTTTGCATAAGCTAAAATCTTAAATAATAAGACCACGTTATTCGGTTTTCATTGTATTTAAATATTTTTAGAAATTAAAACGGTAAAATAAGTACAAAATTAATCAAATCCTTAAAATTCTTTTTCTTTCTTTTGTTTCAACTGATCTTATTAATTAAAGCGGATTTAAACATATAAGTAACCATGACTTCAGTATATTTTGAATGACAAGTTATATTTGTTTTACAAATATAATAACGAACTGATCAAATGTGAAGTGTCATAAAACTATTGATTACACCGATGCAAATATATTCCTGCAAAAATGTAATTAATATTTCTTGTGACAAAGTCCGAATAACAATAGTTTCTTTTTTGGGTACATATGGCAACAGAAAATTCTGTGTGTTAGTTTCACTTTAATAAAGAGTATCCCTTTTCAACATATTTTTATAGTCATTCGAGACAGAAATCTAACTGTATGCTATACATCAGCTATGGCAATTGTAAAAGACTTAAAAATGTTTTGCATGTGCATCGGCTTCGGATTATAAATATATCATGACCTGGATGTCTTGTCACAACCTCATATTTACAGTATCATACATACACTGCAACTAGGCAGAATAGATTACTGATAGGTTTTTAAAACAATCAAATGGAAAGTAATTATAGTAAACAAACTTAAGTTTTACAATCCAAGTTTAACTGCATCTGAACAAATAGCATGTACCTCCTATAAGTTGAAACAATCAGAAATAAATAAGGAAGAGACTAAGTGTAACCTTTCAATTTTGTGACAAACATTCATGTTAAGATTAGAACCTTGAAGATAATCAGTGAACAGTGGATAGATGATAGTCTTAAACATGGTTTAACAAAAATTCATGTTAAAACAGGACTTTTTAGATGCATAGTTGATAGTTGACAGTGTAATACATCGATTTAAGCAACAAATGCGTGTAAAGATTAGACTTTTAGATCCACAGTTCACAGTGACATATATTAAAAGTGATCCAACAACTTTATCTCTAGTTGTCAAAAGAACATTTAGCTTTGAGTAATTCCAGACTCATGTTAAGTTTTTTGTCCAATAGTTGACAGTATTAACCATTTTAAGTGAACAATCAGCTTCCTCTATGTATTATTTTTAAAAGTACAACGATGTATTTAGCGTACAGTAAATGCAAAAAACTAAAGTTAAGATTGGATTTTTTTCTGGATAACCAGTTGATAGTTTACAACCTAAGCATTTTACTGGACCAACAGCTTCATCTCAAAAGTGCAACAGTATATATAGCCTTGAGTAAAAACAAGTGTAATTTGATTAATTGCCTTCTTTCGGAAATGGACAATTGTGACATTTATGTGAATTACAGAACACTTAGCGTCAAAGTTCACAATTGATTTCTCCATGGAAATCAATATCCCTCATAATTTGGCATGAACAAATTTTTTATCTCACTTATAAATCTTGCGATTCGAAGCTTCCTTTATTAAAAGCGACGATACAAAGTATTAAAAATATTCAGATTAATTTGAAAGCTTAATATTTTATCAGAGTGTCACACTTTTAATGATCTTTTAATATCTGTTAATTGAAAACTCCACTGCTGTTCTATAAAACCAAAAGTAATATTGAAAATTTAAGTCAGAAAGAATACTGTTTCAGAGAATACTGTACGATGGATATAGGAATATTGTATTCATCCTAAACCCATCTTCTGCTTTTACTTGTTTCTGGGAGTTGTAGCTAAATACTTGAAAAAATTACATCATTAAGAAAGTTTCAAGATAAATTAATATTTTTCATTTCAAGTATGCATTAAAAATTAAAATGTATACTCTTTACTTCACAGTGAACGTAATTTCTACTGTAAACTTTGTACATTTCTATCAAACCATCACGTGATGACATATTTACGTCGTAACGATAGTAATTATGATTAATAATACGTAACCCCTATTAGTTACTTCCAGAGGTTAATCTGTGTCTGTAGAGTTCACTTGGTAATCCCCTTACAGCCTCTTTTGTCAAGAAAACAACACCTTTATAACAAAAATTAAATTTGATATGCAGACCAAAATTGGTTTAAAGCTGACCAGTCCAAATGCACCAGCACATAATATGTTGCATGACTTGCGTTTCTGCTATTCCGGGATACACTAAATACACAGTATGTATAGATAAATAGAATCTTATATTGCTATTATGTCGATTAATAAAGTCTTCAAAAATTAATGAAACATTTTTCAAATAATATTTTGTTACAGTTTAATTTATTTTTCTTTCAAGTGCCTATCACTATCTGAAGCGGTTAAGACTACTCCTTATAACAAATAAAAAATTCCTATAATTCAATTAGAAAAATGTATAGTTTCCCCTATCACTCGAATTCTTCATCAAAAGAGTAATATTACATGAATATTTATATATTTGATTTTTAATTTATTGACAATTATTAAAAAATGGGATTTTAAAAAATTACGATTTTTTAGTCTTTTATCATCATTATTCATTTAGTTAAAATTATTTTTTCCATAGAAAAAACATATACAATAACATATACAATAGATCGATTACACGTGGTAGTAAAAGTATTTTCTTGTTTCAAAATATTATCTTGGTGTTACTTATTATTGAAAATCAAAAGAATAAAAAAAATACATTTCACATTGAATGACAAAGTATTCATTTAGCCTGTTTGCTCAGCTGGGTGTTTTTACAAGTTTTCTGTTTTATTAAAAGTTGAGCATTCTGCTTCAAAGCTTCGCTCAGCAGTTTTCTATCAAAAAACTAAAAAAAAAAAAGATAATTTCTTGATCTTATCTTCTTTTGTTTTAAACAGCTTTTTCAGCTGGCTATAATAAACTTTTGAATACTGGTTTTAATGTGCTAAATGATAAGCAATTTGAAAATGGTTTTAAAAAATGCAGCATAACTAGATCATTATAACCAAAGCACTTAAATAGTTGAAGTTTCTTTGATATTTCATAACAAGAGGCCCAAAAGGGCCTGTATCGCTCAACTGGCACTTTATTTGAATGTGAATTTTAGACAGCCATGCCGCTAGCTATTGCCAGTTGAGCTAAAATGTTTCTGAAAAAAATTATACGTATATGAAATGGCTATACATCTACTTTCTATATACCAAATTTGAACTAAATCGGTTGATAAATAAACGTGTATCAGCCATTCATTACTTTTTGCTATTTATAAAAACGGCGGCCATTTTGGATGCCACAGTTTGTGCAACTTTAATCTGCATCACCTAGGGACCTTGCACACCAAATAGGTTCAAATAGGTCCAGAAATTTAGAGGAGAAGATTTTCAAAGAATTGGCTAAATATAGCACCTTATTTGAATATTCTGCTAATAGCGACCAAAAAAAAAAAGTTTCTGAAAAACCCGTTATATATGTTAAATGGCTATGAATCATCTTCTATATACCAAATTTGAACTAAATTGGTTCATAAATAAACGTGTATCAGCCATTTATCACTTTTTGCTATTTATAGTAACGGCAGCCATCTTGCATGCCGCAGGAAGATTGATTTGTGCAAACTTTAGTCTGCATCACCTAGGGACCTTACACACCAAATTAGGTTCAGATAGGTCCAGTAGTTTCTGAGGAGAAGATTTTCAAAGAATTGGCTAAATATAGCACCTTATTTGAATATTCTGCTAATAGCGACCCAATAAAAAGTGTTTCTGAAAAACCCGTTATTAATGTTTAATGGCTATGCATCTACTTTCTATATAACAAATTTGAACTAAATCGGTTGATGAATAAACGTGTATCAGCCATTTATCACTTTTTGCTATTTATAATAATGGCGGTCATCTTGGATGCAGCAGGAAGTTGGTTTGTGCAAACTTTAATCTGCATCACCTAGGGACCTTCCACACCAAATTTGGTTAAAATTGTTTAAGTAGTTTCAGAGGAGAAGATTAAAGTTCACGCACGCACGCACGCCTCGCCATGCCATAAGCTCAGCTGGCTATTGCCAGTTGAGCTAAAAAGGTATCGGTAAGATATATCTTAAGGCAAAATTGCTCTTCCTTCATCGATTTAAAATTATCACAAAATGTCGGAACCAACATTCAGCATAAAACATTAAAATGACCTTTTACTTTATTACTGAACAGGCAAGAACTACATTATATGTAATGTGTTAATCAAGATACCTGATCACGTAAAAACAAACACAATCCTCATTGATCTATAATGAACAAAAAATATAAGTAAGGAAAGTAATTTTTCAAAGCATTCTTAAAAGTTCGTTCAAGAAAAATTTACAGGACATAACTCAACTCTTTTCTCTGAGCCCGTGCAATAAGAGATTCGTAATGATGAATAAGGAATATTTATTATGAATACAAATAATTGGCCCAGATAACGCTACTTTCATTTCCCATACATTCTTGACGTCATTGCAATGTGTTGGTGCTTTTATTATTTTTTAAATAATGACATAAATTGTTTAATGATGATGTTTTTCACACAAAAAGGCGCCACTATTTATTTCTGATTGATTGTTTAGTCAGGGTTAGTCACCATGTTTCACTGATGTTGCATAGTAACCATAAAGGTTCAATCAATACATTACATTAATTGAATCTATACTAAAGATTTATGACTTGATAAAAAGTAAGAATATTTTGTTCAAAACAACAACATTTAAAATACATATAAACACACGACAATCATACCAATACGACATAAAGTATGATACCCTTATCAATACGACATAGAGTATGATCTCCTTACAAATACCACATAAAGTATGATACCCTTACCAATACGACATAAAGTATGATACCCTTACCAATACGACATAGAGTATGATACCCTCATCAAAACGACATAAAGTATGATACCCTTACCAATACGACATAGAGCATGATAACTTTACCAATACGACATAGAGTATGATACCCTTACCTATACGACATAAAGTATGATACCCTTACCAATACGACATAGAGTATGATACCTTTACCAATACGACATCAAGTATGATACCCTTACCAATACGACAAAAAGTATGATCACCTTTTCAAAATACGACATAGAGTATGATACCCTTATCAATACCACATAAAGTATGATCCCCTTACCAATACGACATAAAGTATGATACCCTTACCAATACGACATAAAGTATGATACCTTACCAATATGACATAGAGTATGATACCCTTACCAATACGACATAAAGTATGATCCCCTTACCAATGCGACATAAAGTATGATCCCCTTACCAATACGACATAAAGTATGATCCCCTTACCAATACGACATAAAGTATGATACCCTTACCAATACGACATAGATTATGATCCTCTTACCAATACCACATAAAGTATGATCCCCTTACAAATACGACATAAAGTATGATACCCTTAAAAATACGACATAGAGTATGATCCCCTTACCAATACCACATAAAGTATGATCCCCTTACCAATACGACATAAAGTATGATACCCTTACCAATACGACATAGAGTAAGATCCCCTTACCAATACCACATAAAGTATGATCCCCTTACCAATACCACATAAAGTATGATACCTTACAAATACGACATAGAGTATGATACCCTTACCAATACGACATAAAGTATGATACCCTTACCAATACGACATAGAGTATGATACCCTTACCAATACGACATAAAGTATGATCCCCTTACCAATACGACATAAAGTATGATACCCTTACCAATACGACATAAAGTATGATCCCCTTACCAATACGACATAAAGTATGATACCCTTACCAATACGACAAAGGGTATGATCCCCTTACCAATACCACATAAAGTATGATCCCCTTACCAATACGACATAAAATATGATCCCCTTACCAATACGACATAAAGTATGATACCCTTACCAATACGACATAAAGTATGATACCCTAACCAATACGACATAGAGTATGATACCCTTACCAATACGACATAAAGTATGATCCCCTTACCAATACGACATAAAGTATGATACCTTACCAATACGACATAGAGTATGATACCCTTACCAATACGACATAAAGTATGATACCCTAACCAATACGACATAGAGTATGATACCCTTACCAATACGACATAAAGTATGATACCCTAACCAATACGACATAGAGTATGATACCCTTACCAATACGACATAAAGTATGATCCCCTTACCAATACGACATAAAGTATGATACCCTTACCAATACGACATAAAGTATGATCCCCTTACTAATACGACATAAAGTATGATACCCTTACCAATACGACAAAGGGTATGATCCCCTTACCAATACCACATAAAGTATGATCCCCTTACCAATACGACATAAAGTATGATCCCCTTACCAATACGACATAAAGTATGATACCCTTACCAATACGACATAAAGTATGATACCCTAACCAATACGACATAGAGTATGATACCCTTACCAATACGACATAAAGTATGATCCCCTTACCAATACGACATAAAGTATGATACCTTACCAATACGACATAGAGTATGATACCCTTACCAATACGACATAAAGTATGATACCCTCACCAATACGACATAAAGTATGATACCCTTACCAATACGACATAAAGTATGATCCCCTAACCAATACGACATAAAGTATGATACCCTTACCAATACGACATAAAGTATGATCCCCTTACCAATACGACATAAAGTATGATACCTTACCAATACGACATAGAGTATGATACCCTTACCAATACGACATAAAGTATGATACCCTTACCAATACGACATAGAGTATGATACCCTTAACAATACGACATTAAGTATGATACCCTAACCAAAACGACATAAAGTATGATACCCTAACCAATACGACATAAAGCATGATACCCTAACCAATACGACATAAAGTATGATACCCTTACCAATACGACATAGAGTATGATACCCTTACCAATACGACATAAAGTATGATACCCTTACCAATACGACATGGAGTATGATACCCTTACCAATACGACATAAAGCATGATACCTTACCAATACGACATAAAGTATGATACCCTTACCAATACGACATAGAGTATGATACCTTTACCAATACGACATAAAGTATGATACCCTTACCAATACGACATAAAGTATGATACCCTTACCAATGCGACATAAAGTATGATACCCTAAGCAATACGACATAAAGTATGATACTCTTACCAAAACGAAATTAAGTATGATACCCTATACCAATACGACATAAAGTATGATACCCTAACCAATACGACATAGAGTATGATACCCTTACCAATACGACATAAAGTATGATACCATTACCAATACGACATAGAGTATGATACCCTTACCAATACGACATAAAGTATGATACCCTTACCAATACGACATAAAGTATGATACCCTTACCAATACGACATAGAGTATGATACCCTCATCAAAACGACATAAAGTATGATACCCTTACCAATACGACATAGAGCATGATAACTTTACCAATACGACATAGAGTATGATACCCTTACCTATACGACATAAAGTATGATACCCTTACCAATACGACATAGAGTATGATACCTTTACCAATACGACATCAAGTATGATACCCTTACCAATACGACAAAAAGTATGATCACCTTTTCAAAATACGACATAGAGTATGATACCCTTATCAATACCACATAAAGTATGATCCCCTTACCAATACGACATAAAGTATAATACCCTTACCAATACGACATAAAGTATGATACCTTACCAATATGACATAGAGTATGATACCCTTACCAATACGACATAAAGTATGATCCCCTTACCAATGCGACATAAAGTATGATCCCCTTACCAATACGACATAAAGTATGATCCCCTTACCAATACGACATAAAGTATGATACCCTTACCAATACGACATAGATTATGATCCTCTTACCAATACCACATAAAGTATGATCCCCTTACAAATACGACATAAAGTATGATACCCTTAAAAATACGACATAGAGTATGATCCCCTTACCAATACCACATAAAGTATGATCCCCTTACCAATACGACATAAAGTATGATACCCTTACCAATACGACATAGAGTAAGATCCCCTTACCAATACCACATAAAGTATGATCCCCTTACCAATACCACATAAAGTATGATACCTTACCAATACGACATAGAGTATGATACCCTTACCAATACGACATAAAGTATGATACCCTTACCAATACGACATAGAGTATGATACCCTTACCAATACGACATAAAGTATGATCCCCTTACCAATACGACATAAAGTATGATACCCTTACCAATACGACATAAAGTATGATCCCCTTACCAATACGACATAAAGTATGATACCCTTACCAATACGACAAAGGGTATGATCCCCTTACCAATACCACATAAAGTATGATCCCCTTACCAATACGACATAAAATATGATCCCCTTACCAATACGACATAAAGTATGATACCCTTACCAATACGACATAAAGTATGATACCCTAACCAATACGACATAGAGTATGATACCCTTACCAATACGACATAAAGTATGATCCCCTTACCAATACGACATAAAGTATGATACCTTACCAATACGACATAGAGTATGATACCCTTACCAATACGACATAAAGTATGATACCCTAACCAATACGACATAGAGTATGATACCCTTACCAATACGACATAAAGTATGATACCCTAACCAATACGACATAGAGTATGATACCCTTACCAATACGACATAAAGTATGATCCCCTTACCAATACGACATAAAGTATGATACCCTTACCAATACGACATAAAGTATGATCCCCTTACTAATACGACATAAAGTATGATACCCTTACCAATACGACAAAGGGTATGATCCCCTTACCAATACCACATAAAGTATGATCCCCTTACCAATACGACATAAAGTATGATCCCCTTACCAATACGACATAAAGTATGATACCCTTACCAATACGACATAAAGTATGATACCCTAACCAATACGACATAGAGTATGATACCCTTACCAATACGACATAAAGTATGATCCCCTTACCAATACGACATAAAGTATGATACCTTACCAATACGACATAGAGTATGATACCCTTACCAATACGACATAAAGTATGATACCCTCACCAATACGACATAAAGTATGATACCCTTACCAATACGACATAAAGTATGATCCCCTAACCAATACGACATAAAGTATGATACCCTTACCAATACGACATAGAGTATGATACCCTTAACAATACGACATTAAGTATGATACCCTAACCAAAACGACATAAAGTATGATACCCTAACCAATACGACATAAAGCATGATACCCTAACCAATACGACATAAAGTATGATACCCTTACCAATACGACATAGAGTATGATACCCTTACCAATACGACATAAAGTATGATACCCTTACCAATACGACATGGAGTATGATACCCTTACCAATACGACATAAAGTATGATACCTTACCAATACGACATAAAGTATGATACCCTTACCAATACGACATAGAGTATGATACCTTTACCAATACGACATAAAGTATGATACCCTTACCAATACGACATAAAGTATGATACCCTTACCAATGCGACATAAAGTATGATACCCTAAGCAATACGACATAAAGTATGATACTCTTACCAAAACGAAATTAAGTATGATACCCTAACCAATACGACATAAAGTATGATACCCTAACCAATACGACATAGAGTATGATACCCTTACCAATACGACATAAAGTATGATACCATTACCAATACGACAAAGAGTATGATACCCTTACCAATACGACATAAAGTATGATACCCTTACCAATACGACATAAAGTATGATACCCTTACCAATGCGACATAAAGTATGATACCCTAAGCAATACGACATAAAGTATGATACCCTTAAAAATACGACATAGAGTATGATCCCCTTACCAATACCACATAAAGTATGATCCCCTTACCAATACGACATAAAGTATGATACCCTTACCAATACGACATAAAGTATGATACCCTTACCAATGCGACATAAAGTATGATACCCTAAGCAATACGACATAAAGTATGATACCCTTAAAAATACGACATAGAGTATGATCCCCTTACCAATACCACATAAAGTATGATCCCCTTACCAATACGACATAAAGTATGATACCCTTACCAATACGACATAGAGTAAGATCCCCTTACCAATACCACATAAAGTATGATCCCCTTACCAATACCACATAAAGTATGATACCTTACCAATACGACATAGAGTATGATACCCTTACCAATACGACATAAAGTATGATACCCTTACCAATACGACATAAAGTATGATACCCTTACCAATACGACATAAAGTATGATCCCCTTACCAATACGACATAAAGTATGATACCCTTACCAATACGACAAAGGGTATGATCCCCTTACCAATACCACATAAAGTATGATCCCCTTACCAATACGACATAAAGTATGATCCCCTTACCAATACGACATAAAGTATGATACCCTTACCAATACGACATAAAGTATGATACCCTAACCAATACGACATAGAGTATGATACCCTTACCAATACGACATAAAGTATGATCCCCTTACCAATACGACATAAAGTATGATACCTTACCAATACGACATAGAGTATGATACCCTTACCAATACGACATAAAGTATGATACCCTCACCAATACGACATAAAGTATGATACCCTTACCAATACGACATAAAGTATGATCCCCTAACCAATACGACATAAAGTATGATACCCTTACCAATACGACATAGAGTATGATACCCTTAAGAATACGACATTAAGTATGATACCCTTACCAAAACGACATAAAGTATGATACCCTAACCAATACGACATAAAGCATGATACCCTAACCAATACGACATAAAGTATGATACCCTTACCAATACGACATAGAGTATGATACCCTTACCAATACGACATAAAGTATGATACCCTTACCAATACGACATGGAGTATGATACCCTTACCAATACGACATAAAGTATGATACCTTACCAATACGACATAAAGTATGATACCCTTACCAATACGACATAGAGTATAATACCTTTACCAATACGACATAAAGTATGATACCATTACCAATACGACATAAAGTATGATACCCTTACCAATGCGACATAAAGTATGATACCCTAAGCAATACGACATAAAGTATGATACTCTTACCAAAACGAAATTAAGTATGATACCCTAACCAATACGACATAAAGTATGATACCCTAACCAATACGACATAGAGTATGATACCCTTACCAATACGACATAAAGTATGATACCATTACCAATACGACATAGAGTATGATACCCTTACCAATACGACATAAAGTATGATACCCTTACCAATACGACATAAAGTATGATACCCTTACCAATGCGACATAAAGTATGATACCCTAAGCAATACGACATAAAGTATGATACCCTTATCAATACGACATAAAGTATGATACCCTTACCAATACGACATAAAGTATGATACCCTAACCAATACGACATAGAGTATGATACCCTTACCAATACGACATAAAGTATGATACCATTACCAATACGACATAGAGTATGATACCCTTACCAATACGACATTAAGTATGATAACCTAACCAATACGACATAAAGTATGATACCCTTACCAATACGACATAAAGTATGATAGCCTTACCAATACGACATAAAGTATGATACCCTTATCAATACGACATAAAGTATGATACCCTTACCAATACGACATAAAGTATGATACCCTTACCAATACGATATAGTGTATGATACCCTTAACAATACCACATAAAGTATGATACCCTTACCAATACGACATAGAGTATGATACATTTACCAATACCACATAAAATATATCCCTTACCAATACGACATAAAGTATGATTCCCTTACAAAAACGACATAAAGTATGGTACACTTACCAATACGACATAGGGTATCCTTAGCAATACGACATAAAGTATGATCCCCTTTTCAAAATACGACATAGAGTATGATACCCTTACCAATACGACATAAAGTATGGTACCCTTACCAATACGACATAAAGTATGGTACACTTACCAATACGACATAAAGTATGATACCCTTACCAATACGACATAGAGTATGATACCCTTATCAATATGACATAGAGTATGATTCCCTTACCAATACGACATAAAGTATGATACCCTTACCAATACGACATAGAGTATGATTCCCTTACAAATACGACATAAAGTAAGATTCCTTTACCAAAACGACATAAAGTATGATACTCTTACCAATACGACATAAAGTATGATTCCCTTACCTATACGACATAAAGTATGGTACACTTACCAATACGACATAGGGTATGATACCATTACCGATACGTCATAAAGTATTATACTGTTACCAATACGACATAAAGTATGATTCTCTTACCAATACGACATAAACTAGATTCCTTTACCAGTACGACATAAAGTATAATTCCCTTACCAAAAGGACATAAAGTATGATTCCTTTACCAAAACGACATAAAGTATGGTTCACTTACCAATACGACATAAAGTATGATACCCTTACCAATACGATATAGTGTATGATACCCTTAACAATACCACATAAAGTATGATACCCTTACCAATACGACATAGAGTATGATACATTTACCAATACCACATAAAATATATCCCTTACCAATACGACATAAAGTATGATTCCCTTACAAAAACGACATAAAGTATGGTACACTTACCAATACGACATAGGGTATCCTTAGCAATACGACATAAAGTATGATCCCCTTTTCAAAATACGACATAGAGTATGATACCCTTACCAATACGACATAAAGTATGGTACCCTTACCAATACGACATAAAGTATGGTACACTTACCAATACGACATAAAGTATGATACCCTTACCAATACGACATAGAGTATGATACCCTTATCAATATGACATAGAGTATGATTCCCTTACCAATACGACATAAAGTATGATACCCTTACCAATACGACATAGAGTATGATTCCCTTACAAATACGACATAAAGTAAGATTCCTTTACCAAAACGACATAAAGTATGATACTCTTACCAATACGACATAAAGTATGATTCCCTTACCTATACGACATAAAGTATGGTACACTTACCAATACGACATAGGGTATGATACCATTACCGATACGTCATAAAGTATTATACTGTTACCAATACGACATAAAGTATGATTCCCTTACCAATACGACATAAACTAGATTCCTTTACCAGTACGACATAAAGTATAATTCCCTTACCAAAAGGACATAAAGTATGATTCCTTTACCAAAACGACATAAAGTATGGTTCACTTACCAATACGACATAAAGTATGATTCCCTTACCTATACGACATAAAGTATGGTACACTTACCAATACGACATAGGGTATGATACCATTACCGATACGTCATAAAGTATTATACTGTTACCAATACGACATAAAGTATGATTCCCTTACCAATACGACATAAACTAGATTCCTTTACCAGTACGACATAAAGTATAATTCCCTTACCAAAAGGACATAAAGTATGATTCCTTTACCAAAACGACATAAAGTATGGTTCACTTACCAATACGACATAGGGTATGATACCCTTACCGATACGACATAAAATATTATACTCTTACCAATACGAAATAAAGTATGATTCCCTTACCAATACGACATAAAGTATGATTCCCTTACCAATACGACATGAAGTATGATTCCCTTATATAATTACGTGTTAAGATATATATGATGAAAATGGTTTATCAGAGCCGTAAATTACATTTATCCGTGTTTAAGTTTTCAATTTGACTTAAAGTGTTACATAAACATTCATATTTTTTATTTATTTATTTATTTATTTATTTTTTTTTTTTTTTTTTTTTTTTTTTTTTTTTTTTTTTTTTATATAAAAAAAATGTCTACCTCAATTGTTACATGTTGTTGTTGGCAGTTGCTTTCACAAAACACAATTTTAATGATCCAAGGCAAAATTATGCAACAAGAGCCAATAATTTGATTTATTACAATGTCAAAATGTAGAGGTAATTCAGACAATTGCGGTCTTTAGTAAAATCATTTGTTAGATTTATTACATTCGTTCACGTCAGAACATCCGTTTCTATTATTTACAATAAATGATAAACTGTTTGAAATATGTTTCTAAACTAACACTTCGTTTTGCTGCCAAGGAGGTAGAATTAAATTTCAACTGTTTTATTTCTAGAAAATTCTCAATCTGTTGTAAATTAATAAAAAGTTTCTAACAAAGTTTCTGACGTTCAGAGTAAGTGTCAGGTTACAGACTTGATAGTAGATTTGTTAATTTAAGAGGAAGAAAACTTCCACAAAAATAAACTGCCAACATCAAACAAAAATGAAATAATGTTAGGATAACCTAACCTTTACCACTTCATTAAATGTTTGAAGATTGAATAAGAACTAAAACAAAAGTTTACAAGAAGCCTAAATCTAGAACAATCGAAAATTGACCACGGATTGTTATTAAAACTATAGCTATTACATTAGTATGGTCGCATTTATAATTTAAATGTGAACTGAATTTAACTCCACAACGTCACAAACCCTTCATATAAATTGGTTTCCAGTAATTTGCAATGTAACAAATATTCATTTGAATACTCTATCAAAAAGGACGAAAAAAAACCTAAATAGATTCAATTAAACGTTGACAAAACCAAAAATTCACAGGATGAAACAAAGAAAATTATCAACAGTTAAAAATTTTAATTCTTGTCATTTCCTGTTTCATTTCATTCATATCGAAGATAAAAACATGTGCAATTTAATTAATTGCCTTCCTACTATCGGAAATCAGAAATCGTGACATTTATGTGAATTACAGAATACTTAGTTTCGCTATTCACATTTTATGTATCCGTGATAATCAATAAAACGCAGTGGGTGTGAATATATTTGTTTTTATCACCCTCTTGACTCTTCTATAATTATAACCAATCTTCCATTCAAACGGCCAGGATATACCATATCAAACCGAATGTAGTGCTTAATTAAACTTTAAGCGCATACAAATTTATAATATCATTTGATTTTTTTTGTCTTCTTTGGGCATGCTTGATATCATTTTGCTACCAAAGTTTTGCTAGCCTCTTTAAAGAATTATTGAGTTTAGTTTGGAAAAAATGAAATTAAAGTTATTTTGGCGTTTAAAAATCATAGATCAGAGCTACCGAAAACGAAAGGAAAATACGTTATTAATATTTGCATAAATAATAAATAGTTTTAGTTGAAATATATTTTCAAGCACGATAAACAATCAATTGTGTCATATGAAAACATACCAAACCCTTTTACCACGTGACTTTGCATATATGCATTTTTGGTATTACACATTTAACATATGCATATCAATTTCTCAAATCAATAATTCTAAATTCTAAATTTAATATTTTTTTCCTTTCACGTTATTATTAAATCGCGTTAAACTAGCATTTAAATGAGCTTCATGCTAAGACAAAACAGACGCTTCAAATCCATAGATTTCAATAATTATTCAGGCATTAAATATAACAATTTTATTGCATTAACTGTTAGAGTTTTCTCAATATTAAAAGTGTATCCTTAAGCTTTAGCAAATAACTCATTATCTCAGTCGAATTCTCTTCATTGTTTCACCGATGAGTTATGATGTCGATGTTAAATCGAATGTGTAGATCAAAATCATGTTTATAATTACCAATAAAATGCAAAATTAATTAATCTATATTTGCAATTTGTATATTTTTTTCAAAAATAATCAATGTTTCTTCATTAAAGACAATTTACAATGCACGAAGCATGATTATATTCTACCCAATTTTTTTTCATACGAGATTCTTGAATATCTATGAAAAATAGAGCAATTTGTTTTGTGAAATTTCATAACGTACTCTACATAATTCACAAAGACTGAAATTTTTGCGATTTTTTCCATTTCCACATATCTCTTACAGGACCATTATTTAAATATTCTAATGATTTTCTGTTTACTTTTCTCTTTCAAGAAAATCTGATTAATGATTTTTGGTTGCATGATAAATCAAACACAAACATAACGTTCCATGTCCAAATCACAATCCCAAATTTTGACCGATTGATTTATTGGCTGTTGGTTGTTTGGTTGTTTCAGCAATTATTTTAGGTATTCAGAGGTTTCTATCAATATTTTGCAATGGATTAGATTATTACAATGAATTCGATTGATCTTTTAGAAATCGCAATCCTAAAGCTTGCACTATTTCATAAACAACCTCAACCAATATCACAGGGTCACAGGTCAGACCGGAAATAGTATAGCATGCAATCTTATTTCTAAGTCTTAGGCTAAACATTCGAAATTTCTTGATTTTTGGGCCCTACAATAGGAGCACAACCTTACAACAGGATATCAATGAGTCATATAGCGCAGCATTTAATGAATAATTTGCCTTTATCAGGGATATCTATAATATTGTTATTGTTTGCCTATCTTTAACTTCAATCTCGGGTTGTGTCATTTATCAAGCTACAACCTTCATCAATTAAAAGACATGAAAGACTGGATTCGGTAGA
This sequence comes from Tegillarca granosa, assembly GCA_029721355.1. Lineage (NCBI taxonomy): Eukaryota > Metazoa > Mollusca > Bivalvia > Arcoida > Arcidae > Tegillarca > Tegillarca granosa. Next base: position 15,830,144 of record CM056599.1, read on the forward strand.
TAGGTTATCGACTGATTTGTTACTTACAATAAAAATGTATGTTTTCCTTTTCTGAACTCGAACTTCTAATACATTTCTAAATATGATACAAATACTTCAAACATAAAAAAAATTCTTTTATCATCAAAATTTATCACTAGCTAATATTTAGGGTTACTTTTGTAGGAAACAAATGATGTTTCAATAACTATTAAATTGAAACCAATAAATGTAAACCATTCTTCGTCTCTAAGCCTAAATGTAGATGAAAATAGGAAACATGCAGACTAGAGTACAATTTATTTGGTTTTATTACATATGTAAAAGCTATGACATTTATACTTGAGAAATATAATTTACCAAGTTGAAATGATATTTGTTTGTATTTTATGCGCTCTCTATGTAAACAGATTTAAAATGCTTAGATAATAAAGATCAATAATCTTTTCTTTACCATTTTTAGAAATAAATGACATTCAGATATAATGTTGAGCTAATACATATAGGTGATATAAGGAAAAAAATAAGATTATTTTGTCAATAAATATCCATAAAATTCGGTGCAGATTCGTCAAATACCTATCTGATGAAAGCATTTACATTCTATTGACAAATTGAAATTAAAAGGAAAGAAACTCTGAAAAAGTTTGATGAAAAATTATACCTATAAATGTTTACAAAAATTTTATTTACCCTAACCAATTTGAGTTATTCGTCTAGTTTATCTCCTAAAGATCTTCAATACAACCGAGTGTATTCCGTAACAAGCAACTAGACGCACGAAGTATATTTAATCCTATATCTCACCATTTTATGTCAATTTATTTGGGCATTGCTGGTCACGTTGTGATCTAATATAATACATATTGGAACATATCAATCCCATATTTAGTCAGTATGGGTTATTTCCCTTGATCATTAATCGTAATTAGTAACTTAAAAACACGCTTCCTACTCGACAAAAATTTATTCAAAAGAAGTAAAAGAAAAAGAGAAAGACTTCATACTATATACCTTCCATCCTGTTGATGTCATCGTCGTATAGTTGTTTGATTGGTTGGTTGAAATGTTGTTCAAAGTCGCAACAAAAACTGTCAGCTATTCGTAAAAAGAGCTTAGATCAAGATCGTGTATGTGCGAGATGTGCGATTATATACTATGGTTATGGTTTGGCCTACATTGTGCTAGCGCGCATTTAGGGCGATGTTTAGTGCTAACTCACAGCGTCATTATGCCGCAAACAGGCATATCACTTACCCCGTCAAATTATCCTAGCACCGGTTGAAACAGTTGACAATCTTCGATCACAGCATCGGTTTTGTTTGACAGCGACAGTGCATAGCATCCACGTTATCTCAGGCTTACAAAATCAAAATTTAAATAATTCATTTACAAATTCGTTTAAACGGACTAAACAATTTCCTTTTTATTACATATTTATAATTTTTAAGACGAAAGAGGATTTCTATACTTTTACAGATATCGACATTCTGACTATGACAGCAAAAACCAAATAACGTTGATTAAAAAAATCTTTGAAACTTTTATGCTTTTTGATAATTTGCTAAACAATTCCTTATCAAATTAATTGATATTTCGATTTTAAATTGATTAACAAAATGTTATTGTCATTCCGGCGATGTTCGTTTTATTGACTTACTATCAAAATATATGTTTCTGTCATAAACATAAGGTATATATAAGGTATATTTGTTATTATTAAAAATCATTTAAACTATTTACCAATCGAAATTTGATCAAAATATTTTCAAAATGAAAAACACAATTTGAAAAGTGTACATTTTGTGTTTTGATAATAGTTTTTAATTGAAGATACAACTTGTCAGCATTGTCGAAAAGGCGGAGCAAAAGCGTACACGTTGGGACCCGAAAGATGGTGAACTTTGCCCAAAGAAAGAAGCAAGACAAACTTCTGGTGGAGGTACCGATTCTTAACTGTTATTATTTAGTTCTCATGATGTGTAAACTATTTATGATAATTGAAAAAATGATAAAGCCTTGGAAACTTTTCCCAATAATAATCACTAATCAAAAACTTTACAGTGTCAAAGCAATACAACCTGATAAATATTTTATCACACAGATGTTTATATACCACTAACAGTCCCCGCAGTAAGAATCTGTCAGAATCAATTAAGGCGTGTGTAATGACATTCGCGTGTTATTGCATATTATTGCGAAACCTTATATACCATGGTAGAATTGGAACAATAAAATGTGGATAACGTTCTACACTATATGCAGTAAATCATCGTTGAAAGTTCTAAAGCATTTTTCCAATTTGCATATTGCTACGAAACCATGGATACCATGGAACAATGAAAGTGGATTACGTTCTGTACCATATACAATAAATCATCGTTGAATGTTCTAAATCATTTTTCCACTTTGTATATTGCTGAGAAACCATGGATACCATGGTTAAACTGGAACAATGAAAGTGGATTACGTTCTGTACCATATACAATAAATCCAAATATCAACAAAAAATTCCACTTTGCTCATTAGTATGGTCATAGACATATAAAAACCCAGAGTCTATTTCTTTTTATATTTTTCATTACAACCCATTTTATTATGCCAAAGCTAACAGTGCTAAACAAGTATCATTGATGTATCGAGTTTTCAGTACAAAATTTACTCTTTGTGTGAATATAGAAACTGAAATAAAGTTGTCAGTGGAAAGGAAACTAAAAATACTAACTACCTTCATACGTTCATGTGTTAAAAGTTGTAAAGTAATGACTTTTATAATTAAAATGTAACATCTGTATATAATGTAAGAATTCATAAAAATTATTAATCAATAACCCAGATAGAAAATTGGGATATATATTTAAATTTTACAGACATAATTTGAACACCATGGCTGAGAAGTTTGTAAACAAGATCTTCGAATTAAAAACACACAAATCATTTAAACCTGCATGGAACAAAAGTTTAAATGTCAGTCCCAAAGGTGCCCATATTGTTGCTCTGATTTATGCTCTGTAACTTGATAAGTTGGTGGTAATTCAATTCTTTCATATGTTTAGATTTCCCCATGTGAATTCGTCTCCGTAATAAAAAGCCAAAATGGATCGCAGACACGTTAATCAAATGTACAGGCGCTGTGGAATACTAAAAAAAAACAACTTCAACTCAACTGAATAATGCTACTGAAGCGTTTTACATGTACCTAGGGAGCTAGGAAAAGTCAGGATATGCTAACAAGTCATAAACGACAATAGATGGTACTTAAATAATCATTAAAACTTTCCTTTACTGGCATCAAAACAATACAATAAAAACATTTATCTACTAGAGAAACGCAAACTGAATTCAAAAGACAAAACGCCCACGTAAGAAACCCAATAAAATTCTTATATCATGTGCGGAATTACAAGGATAATGAAACGAACAACATGTGGGTTCTAGAGTGTTTGTATCAATCTTATTTTACAATCTATGCTTAAATATTGTAAAACAAAATGCTTAAACATTGATTAAAACAATCCTAAAATGTGTGAAACAAGTAGGATGGCTTATCATAATAAGTCAATTCTTTCCTTGGTTTCTAACACTAAACAATACTGCAAATCTCTTTAAAATCTTTCCCCCACGTTTATTCTAATCACCGATTACTGGTTCAAATTCTAGTTGTTTCCGTTTTATCTGACTTATTTAATAAATTTAACAACTAACGTAATGTGATTTTTAATTAAACATAAAAAGAATGAATTGCGTGTAGTGATATCACGTTATTTTAACAAGTTCTTTTGACACACGACTGGTATAAAATGCCAGTGCCATTTTCTAAAGCAATTTTCTAAGCCCGCTAATTTCAAAGTTCATGATAATTAATTTCCTATTCATCCGGTTTCAAATTTCTATGGTAATAAAGAATTCAACATTGATCACACTAGTAAATATCAGACACATTCATCAGACACGATACGGTTCTTTACTGTTGTTGAATATCCTTACGTAAAATTAACAATTTGGTTAAACCACTTTTATATACGCATTCTAGAGGGAAGGGGGCAAGAAAAGGTAAAATATGTTAATAAAGTATAGAACAGTCATTATTTACTAGTACAAAATGTCCTCAAAACAGTATGAAATACTTAACAGTGTATTTACAAGCAATCTGAAATGGTCAATACATTCTAAAAGCAGTGAAATAAAGCCTCCATATAACGCTTCCCAGTTACTCTTCCACCTTACTTACTGTCAAAGTTGTTTTAAGTTTAAAAGCACATTTTTAAATACTTTTCTTTATAAGGCTCTCTCGACTTAGTTCGAATCCTGCTCGGGCAGATCATAGTGTCAGAAGGTTGGCAGTTTGCTTACCGAATTTCGGTGGGTTTTTGGTAGGTACTCCGGTTTCCTCCACCATTCTAGAACTGAATGACTCGATATCAGTGAAAGAATCTTGATTAGGGCATTTAACACCATTACTCCACTCCACTCTCTCGGCTTATTTACAAAGTCCTTTACAACAACAAATTTTGTGCAAATAGTGGCAACAAATTGAGGTTTTGCTGTACATATCGCATCTTTCGCATTCTTGTAAAATTTATGTTACTCATCGTGAGAGAAAGATCCAATCATTTTGTTTAGTTAAGGACAAAGAGAAATCTATGAGCTCTAATAGCGTAATTCGCAGTCATTTTATGTGTTTTATATAAATCATGCGCAATAAGTGACATTAATGTCAAAAACCTTTTTATGATAAAAAAAAACTTTATAAAAAAAATCGTAGCCTCCGCGTAATGGTTGAAATCATGAAAACAAGACATTATTTTTTATAAATTTATACAATTTTTATCAGACCATAATAGTCAATTTGTGACAGTGATTTGTGGGTTTATAAATATCTTTAAATACATTTGAATATTTCAACCCATTCAGAGGTAAATCATATTCCCATCTTCAATGATTTAAAATTACGAAAAGATTTATTCTGTTATGAATAAAACCTTCTTGGACGATAACACACTATCTATGAACAACAGGCATGGCCTTTTAGCGATAACTAATTGTATTTGGATGTAATATTAAACAAAACTGTCGAGAAAAGGTATAGGGTAAAACAAAAGCAGTTCATCATATCATAAACATTTCTCTTTAAAAAAAAAAGTAATATCGCAATTTGTTATGCGTTTTAATCGACCAGATCTAATTCCAAACTAATTTAATAATGACAATGAATATTATTTTTTATTACAAAATTATCGAACCAAGTATTTTTTTCAAACTGAACATGGTTCCTAGTCTCGAATGACATAATATTATTAAGTAATATGAAGATATTAATCGCGATATCAGTTAATTGTATTTTGTAAACAAATTAGTCTTTTAGTTTTGCTGCGAACAGATTACTAAACGATATATTAGCGGTTTTTGTTATTACAGTTCATTAATATAAAGCATAAAGTTTGAAAATTTGATTATCACAATCTTTCATTCATGTAACGAAGCAGAGTGCGGTTGCTTTAATAGCAGTGTGAAATAAGATATTTACACGATATTCGCCATCGAAATAGCTAGTAGCGCCAACAGCCTTTCCATTATACAATTAACATGTAATAAGTTTGTATCCGACTGTTACAAATGTATTAATGTATCAAATTGATCCTATGGCTGAGATAAGCTGTAGGTATTAAATGCGTTTTCAGATATTGAAGGCTTTTATAATACACTATCAATAAAGTCCGATATTTAAACTGCTACTTATATTAATACCATCAAATATCAAAACGAGGTTTAAATAGTGCACTTTAAACGATTTTGTTATTTGCTTGTGGGTTATAAATGATATCCGGTACATGTACACAACTTTATTGCAGTTTTTCCTATACATTTAACCCTTTATGTCTATTGAAGTAAAACGATGATGAAATAGTTGTAAATTTGTAATGGAATTTCCCCAAGTATGCTTATTATAAACCACGTGGTTTAAAGCTCACACCTTGTCATTTAAAAATACCTGTACCGTGAAAAAAGGCAAGCTTTTTTTCAACATGAGACTAAAATCGTGGTATTTTTCCTATCAATACAACGTGTTTCTTCAGAAAAGGGAGCATTTATCTGCAAATTGTATTACCTGTATACTAATATTCCATTAAGGCGGTTAGGGTATAGATATTAATTAAACAATCAAAAAGGTATTACTTACAATCAAAGGCATGTTCGGCGTAATCGCTTTCATCCACAGCTAATAGGACTGTTCTTCCCCCTTCTGCTTTTTCTACCTTCTGTTGTCCTGCCATCTAGGATTGTCTTTAGATTAAACTATAAAATATCTCTGTGAAAAGACCTACGATATAAAACAGTTATTTATCACATATAAGAATGATTATAACAAGCTCACATATAAACCATGTATCAGTATATTATAGATATGATATATATACGATAATCTGTAGTACGACCTCAGATCAACTAACCCGCCAGTGTTATATCTTATTTATTTTGTCCCTCCGATTGATGTGTATATTTGATACTCTCGTAGAGCAAGACTTTTCCTACAACGAAGACTCTCTCCTTTCTATTTCTCATTGATTAGTTTCCAGCAGTCTTATACGATTCTATTCTCTCGATTCTCTTAGCGTGGAAACCTGAATGACTTTTAATTCGCTCTCATCAATATAAACAAACTTGTATTGGACATTCGGGTTAAATCGGCTATCAAATACAATCAATCATACTATGCTTTACTGAAGTAATGTGTTGTATTTATATTAATTAATATGTCAGATAACTGATGCAATATGTCAACAAAAGGTTCAAGATTTTTTTTCTGTTGACTAAACAAAAGTAATGGGTTTATGTATAAAGCAAAGTGGGACTGGTTCTTAACTGTACTGAGATCAAGCTCTGGTCAAGACTGTTTAAAGCAAGCCTGAAACTGATTGATCTTGGATAAGGATAAGAGTTAAGCCGAGTTGAGTAAAGGTGTTTTAGGCACCAGTTAAGATTCTTTCACTTATATCGAGGCGGACTGTTCTGGGATAATGGAGGAAACCGGAGTGTCCGGAAAAAACCGTCGACCTTAGGCAAGCGAACCAACAAACTTTCTAATATTTCTGTCCGAGTTGGGTTCGCATATAGGCTCTGAAAGGCATTAATTGTGATTCGCAAGAGCGCGCAAGACCACTCGGCCACCGAGGGATTAGAATAAGACTGGAGAAGCCTAAAATCCAATGATAACAACATACAACAACAAACACTAACAGTAAAACAATCGACAAATGTTTGAGACAAATTAGGTACATCAGTGATTAAAAATAAAAAATAAATAATAAAAAAGGAGTGAAGCTATAAACTCTAGAAGACGCTTCGAGTTTACTGCTTACATCGATTTATTTTCCAAGTATCACTCATTGACTGCTTGAAAAAAAAATATAAATTTATCGTTAACAATATATCAGTCCTCCAATCAAATCAGAGATAATTGTTAACTTTCTGGACAAGATCATCAGTTCCATCAGTCATGTTCCGGAGCCTTATCTAATTCACGACATGTATATCATTCTCGTTTTTTTTTCCGATGTGGATGGGTCAGTGGGTGCTTGGGTTAAACCCAGGGATTACATCACAAAACTCGGTCTAATTCTTTAGCTGTGCTAAATTCCAGTATCCTAATGTATAGGTATGTAATTATACATTCATAAAAACAGTAGTTCTGTCTTATATCTTAATTGCATTTGCATTGTGTACAGTCATGCTAGACACAATATCATTAATCTGCATCGACCAAGGCTCTTTTCGCATTAAATATCTGCATCGTTCAATTTGGCTCAGTTGTACTAGATGACTGAAAGACTGGGTGCACGCTAGTATACAAACAGAATTATACACACTCGAACATCTCATGCATAAACGAACTATTTCTTAGATTAATTCTGAGACTGATAACATTGCGCTCGTCCGCGAATAGCTGAAAAATTGCTGATGTGACGTTAAACAACATTACAACCTAACCAATAACCATAATAGCTCATCGACTGCAACGACATTTTATATTTACGAGTCGGTGAAACCGTTGTCATAAAAAGCCTCCACCGGGATGATTTTTCTCTTATCTCAGCTTTTCTATAGAATATGTTGAAATGTTCATACAACTTCGAACACGATTAACAAGTTAGATATGTCTAAAACATTCTGCATTAACTTAAGACATAATCTTATAACACCCATAGCTTTTACAATGTCTCTTAATTGTATATTAAACCGCGGAATAGCTTATTGCCATGGTGATATGATGATAATACTTTAATAAAGTAATAAAAACTCAGGTAATACGTCACATTTCAGTGCAGTTGTAATCTATTTTATTTTTTAAAGGACCATAAAGCAAGAAAATTAAAATCATGGATATTTATAAAGTGATAATATTTTATCATAAACATTTCAAAATTACAAGAAGCTCAGGGCCGGACTGGTTAACATGGTAGCCTCCGAACCTTTGCCGGTTGAGGTTCGATCCCGGTCTACCTCAAGAGATGAAAGGCTTTTTATCACCGATCGCCCTCAAGCGAAAATTGATTTCTCTTTCTAGACCTTGACTGATTTTCTGGGTATCAGTATCATGGACTGCGTGGTCTGTGATTGTTATCTTGATATGACGAGCGAATGCACTAGCACTCTGAACACATAAAACAATTCAGAAACATAAACACAATTTGTCAATAATATAAATGTGTTCAGATTTTTCTTTGATGTTAAAAAATATGTCACAAATGGCTGAACTATTGTTTATATGACGTAAAACAGCATTCAACCAAACAATCAAAATCATTAACATTCATTCCTATTTCTTTCTATAAACTGTTTTAGACTTCTCTAGCATAAAACTTGCTCTAGTATAACCTCGTATGTTAGTTTATATATATATATATATATATATATATATATATATATATATATATATATATATATATATTTTTTTTTTTTTCCCAAGACTCGATATTCTCAGTACCTTCTGGATGTTAAAATAAACAAAACACTCTTTTATCATTCATTAAAAACATAACTTTATGCGAGTGACATCGGCCTCATATCGTGACAATAACTCACATTGCGAATCCCTAAAATAGTCATCGAACTTAAAAGAACATGAGCTCTGATCACAACTGATAAACTGCAGGAGGGCCAAGGCTATGCTATGATCATTACAATAGATCCAATGGTCAAACAAATAAACAATTTTCATACTTACCCGCGTTGGACAAAATCCGGATGCTCACCAGGCGTTATAATATCCAAATAAATAATGAAAGAGATACTATCAAATTCCGATTTAAAATACTTATGTGTACATTGTGATATTTATGATTCACGCAACATTTTTAAACATTTGTTAGTCACAGAAGGCTTTTTTCTAGAAATGTATATCATTAAAATACCGATGAGTTTTCTTACGGTTGTGTTTCAAGGGTATCTCTCTAGGGCGCGCATGCTTTATAAAAACAAATGGAAACATTGCCATGAATGAAAATTGAAATTTGATACGGTACACAGAGATATCTTTGAATCTGTTGCTTGGACTCTAGTAATGTTGCATTTCTGTTGCATTTAGTCTGTCTGATAAGTGTAGAGATTTATTTTCCTACAAATGAAAGTTTACCGAGAAAGCGAATGTCTTTTAAAATAGATGTGAAAAAACTAGTTTTTAATTCCGAATGACAGCGAGACTGGCTATACAACAATAATATAGAAAATAAAACATTTTCGTACAGAGATTCGATATATCTAATTTTGTCTACTCTCTAAGCAATCCTGTGCAAAAGAAAGCAGCGTTCATGAACAGTAAATCATTAATAGGGACGTCGTGAATGAATTAAATGAATTGAATTTCGCTATAACTATAAATTGCTAAATGCTTCATAAAACCGGGAAAAAACAATTTGTTAATGCTAAAACCAAACATTCCTACATGCAAACTGGTCAGAATAGCTCTAGAATTAAGAAGAACCATCTATCTTTGTTTAGGAGCTAAAAACTAGTTCTACGTTGTCAATGAAAAAATAAACATTATTTATTATTATATTTCTCCAGTGCAAATGTTAAATGAAGAGTTTTATAAAACACACAGCCTTGAAATATATTTGGTCAGAGCGCATTACGCTTTAGAAAATGTTCATTTACATGTATGTTATATTTACTGCCTGAGTACTATTCTCAATCATTCAAAACCGAAATTCAAATAAATAAATAAATAAACACACACACACACACACACACACACACACACACACACACACACACACAACTGATATATAAACAGGTGCAAAACAGGTGCAAATAAAAAACTAAATCCAAGTCACACGGTAATTTTCAAATGCCTCATTTTATATAGAAATCCAACATTAGCACACATTATTCAGTATAAATAAAATCAAAAATATAAGTGGAGCGGCTAAGTCAAAAATAGTTCACTTAATGTTACATTTTCCATATTTTATTCAGAATTTGAAAATTCTACGGATTTGAATATGTATGTTAAAAGAGACGTTCAAAATTCGCAAATGACAAAATATATAGGTGCTTATCTTTTGATTTCATTAGTGAATTTATTTTGTTATCGCTAGCGTGTTCTTGATTGCTCTGGATGTCACCAATAGCATACAACTCAACTTTAACATTTAAAGTTTGACATAACAAGGGGAACATTCCTTCACAAAATTGACAGGTAACTTTTAAAAACGCTAAATCATACAAACAGGTTTTAAATATATAACTATGAAACTATGTTCTGCACTATAAACTTATTCATTAAATTCACAAATAAACATACTATATTCATATATTCAAGGTCAGGTTGTATGAAGTGACAGTTCGGTTCATACTTTGCTTCATTGCACAAAGAGGTAAATAAGAAGTATGGCCGCACAACAAACAGAATCACAGAAGGGTAGAGTTATACTTATCCCCGTGGATGCAAGCGAAGAAGCGCAAAATGCTTTCTGTTGTAAGTAAGCTACTTTTTTACAGTTAAAGTAAATTTAAAAAGTTTTTTTTTTGTTGTTGTTGTTGTTAACGTAGTTGTTTAATCGGTTAACCTAGACATAGTGTATAAGGTTTAAATTAGGGCGGGGTTGTAGGGTAAATAAGAGCTTATGTTTATACGCATAACGCTGCGGTTTTTGTCTATCGAAATTCCTTCCGTTTAACATTCTTAATTTAAATTGAACCTTATTGGAAAACTATAACCTAACAGTTAATGTGTGTCACAATGCTGTGATAATTTTCCATTTGTTATTGCAGAGATTGCATGTTACCATGTAATTAGACGTATTTTTTATTGATCTTTATGGTTTTTCGTCAACCAATCAAAGTGTTTGTGTAACTTGAAGTTTTCCATTAGTATAAAAATGACATTCGTGTAAAACATTTTCTTTCCTCTGAATAACCACCCAATATCTCTGCAACTTTCTTATTACCTGAGATAACTTCAAAACAATTTTGTCCTAAAACTAGGCTACCGTCTGGCCCAAGTTCTACATCGATTAGACACTTCAGACATTTAATTTATGTAAAGTTCTTGATTAACTATTGACATTTTTCATATAACTGACTTATATATAACAATGATTATCCATGTTAGTTGCATGAAATATGATTGAAACATCGCTACTTAAACGGAGGGGGGGGGGGGTTAAAAGGAGAGGGGGCTCAATAGTCTAAAGCGCGCGAGTGCTTATAAAGTGCCTGCCAGGCTCTCTGTCTGGGCTTGAATCCTAGTCTGGAAAATTCTAGTGTTAGAAAGCTTGCCAATGTGCAGGTCGATGCACAAGAACTTGTTATTGTTTCTATAATTTTTTTGTTGGGGTGTATGGTTAAAAATTAAAAACAATTTATAGAAACAATTACAAATTCTTGTGGTAGATGTCTTTCTCTGGGTACTTTAAGGAGATTTGATGACCAAGTGGTTCTAAGTGTGCACCTATCACAATGCTTTTTATAAACTAAGTTGGAATCCCACTTGGAAAGATCCAAGTATGAAACCTTTGCCAGTTCACTTGCAAAAGTTTAGCGGTTTTATTCAGGCACTCCGGTTCCTTGAATATCCCAGAACTGACCGCCTCGATATCAGTGAAAACAAAATTGACTGGGGCATCAAACGCCATTACCTTCACTCTACTTCACTCTGATCAAACCGGAGATATTTTGCTACTTGGTTTTCATTTACCGGTATTAATGATTTGGTTTCAGTTGTCAAACATTTTTTCTTCAAAACCGTCTTTCTCTAATTTGTTTCACTTTTTCTGTAAGGCAATCAGAATACATGTATACAATTTTCAGCTAGTTCTAATATGAAACCTATACAGCTATGTTTTGTTTCTGTTCACAGAACGTCGATCATTATTAAAAAATACGAACCGTTGCAAAACTACTTTACCTACTCCCATGTATTAACTTTGATACTGGTCTAATAAATGTCACTACAAAACGTACTGTATTCTAACCTACGATAACATAAAGTAAAAAAACATCATCTTAAGCTTTTAAACCAGCATGCAATATTATTTAGAGAAGCTCACAACCCAAGCCAAAATGCAATCTGGTAATATCAGGAACACCATGGTAATGTGTTTTATACGTTGCAAAACTGTGCATAAGCCAAAATGTATTTCGATACAAAAATATATATACGATAGTTGATAATCTTGACCTTCATTTGAGGTAATTGCGACATTAGCGTAAAAAATCTTGAATACCAGTAGTAAAAGTTCAGCAACAGCAGAGTCGATTGTTTCAGCATTCGCTCATTTTTCAGTGTCATTTACGGCATCACGTATATCCACAATTCTTTCCTGTTTCCTGTCTGGCAGTAAATTTTAAATTTATTAGAAACAGGAAATACTTCAGAATCGAAATTGCATCGCACTACTTCAAAGCAGAACTAATAAAATCTAACTCGTAAAGGTTTTTAAAACGAGAAAATGTGGATTGCAAATACTTGCTGGAATTCTAGCGCAATTGATCAGTTTGATATGTATAAAGATTTAGTTTTCTATGACTGAAATTATACCGAGATAGCAAATGTATTTCTGTTCAAAAAGATCACAGACTTGCAATACTGGACACATAACAATAAATAATATGGTATATTGTTAGAAAAAATATCTACATCTAAGCCATTAAGTATCAATTCTTGGTTTTTATTCAAAGTTGATAGAAATCTTAATATGTTTATTAAACATAATAGCGTTTTATGGATTGCCAAAATGAGTCTGGTGGTGGGATGGCACACGAAATTTATAATAATAATAAGCAGTAATTCAAATGTGATATAAATGTGGGTGGCTTAATTTTTGACCGTGTTACTAGTATTCGTATACTTTTGTTGAACTGATCTGTTTCTCTCTTATGCCGTTTTTGTTGCAATATTTTTCAGTTTATGTGGACAATTTACACAAAGAAGGGGACAAAATTGTGTTTGCACACGTTCCAGAATCCTTTGATTTCTGGCAAACACGTAAGTATCTTACCACCTCTATGTAAAGACCACCTGTTTATTGAAACCCATATTTTAATGTTCCTTTTGGTCCATGATTTAACCTAAAAGATTCTTAGATAATATAAAGAACACAAGTCTTTAAAGTCCATATTAGTTTTGGTCCATTGGTTGTGTTCGCTGTAGCGGTTTTACTGTTAAATATATATGTGAATTTATATGTATCCAATATGATCATTTATATAGATCGTTCTAAACTGAGACTAAACTTTTTTTCAGTGACATAAATCTATGCATATTAACGTTCACGCCTTGAAATATTTTTAGCTCAACAATCCAAGGTTGGTCGATGCACGTTGTTTCTCGACTAAAAAGTCTTCCATATTGAAATACAGGTATGTCCAGGAAGTTGACACTATTGTGAGTCAACTGGTACGTACATTAGAACTGTCATTGGTTTAATGTTTCTGAAAAAAAATTGGACATAAGGCATTTGATAGTGTAAAAAATGCGACTAAATATAATTCGAAACGACAAAACTATCTTAAACTATCAGCATGGTGATATAAAATTCAATGCCTGGTGTTATATATATATATATATATATATATATATATATATATATATATATATAACAATGTTTATATTTATTTACAGCTAAACAATTAAAAGATGAACTTGAAAACACAATCAACGAGAATGTAAGAGCTCTTGAAAAAAAATACGCGGAATTGGTAGTGAAAAAGGGGGTAATATCTTTATTCTATTTTCATATGTTTTCTTTATACTTTAAATAATAAGAAGTCCCCAATGGTCCCTGTATCACTTACCTAGAACATCCCTGTATTTTTGTCTTTGTTTTTTAAGTACATACCAATTAATTTTTCACAACCTTTAACTCGATTACTTAAAGGAATTATTATGAGTATCTGTTAAATCAAAAATATTTTTAAATGAAAAACAATTTTTGTAAATCCATATATGGATTGTAAAATAGCATATGTCACTCAGTGAGCACTGCTGTTTATAATCAGAATTTGAATAAAATTGACCCATTAATTAAACTGTGATGTTTCATTGATAAACCTTTAATGGCCATTTATAGGTTTTTTCTATTTTTGGAAATGGTGGTCATCTTGAATTTAGAGGGAAATGTCCGAAAAAAATCTTAACCACCAAATTATCTTGCATAACAAATTTGCTTTGAATTGACCAATTATTTTCAGAGAGAAAAAGATTTTCAAGATTTAGGCTTAAAGTACTCCTAACCTTTGCAAAGAAGACTAAAGTTTATGGATGCACACACACACACACACACACACATGCACACACACACACACACACACTATGCCAGTCTCATTCTGTTTTTGTCAGTCATATTCACTTTGTTATTCAGTTTTGCTTGAATTCCAAAAATAAACACATGACAATAAATAAATAAATGAATAATATGAAATGCTTATTAGCTAAAATATTCCATTCAGATTGCATGGTTTAGTTGGGTTTAAAGGTAAAATTTTGTGAAATCTGAAAATTCAATAGCTGAAAAGTATTAATAAATTTAATTGACCATTGGTAGCAACACTCCTTACAACTTAAATATATTTTGGATTTACATTCTTTCTTTAATTTTTTTTTCAGGTAACTTCACCAAAACCCATATTCAAGACAAAAGCTGGCAATCCGAAAGAACAGATAATGAAGCTAGCAGAAGAATTAAATCCAAGTTTTATTGTGTGTGGTAGTCGTGGACTTGGTACTTTCCGGAGAACAGTCCTGGGAAGCTTCAGTGAATTTTTGCTCCATCATTCACATGCACCTGTACTTATTTATCGTAACAAGCATTGATCTATCAATTCACAACAAAAATTTTAAAACATCAATTATCTATCAGATGAGCAAGTCGGCAGGTTAAGTCCCATTATATCCAAGACAGTAATATATATATATATATATATATATATATATACAGTAAAACCTTGTTATGGTGCCCTGATTTTAGCTTTATATAGAAGCATATACAATACAGAGGTATTGCGGTTCAAGACACTGATAACAACCAGATGGTCGAAAGGTTCAAAATGTGATTAGTTTGGTTGGTGGTTGCTTAGTGTATATAGAGAATCCAATAATGAATTTTTTGTCTGCCTTCTATGTACTTTTTAATAACTGCAGTAATAAAGAAAACACTGGCCATTACAAGGAAGCCAAACATAAAAAATCCACCTAAAAGGACTCATTAAGTTGGAGTTAAAAATAAGGTTTTTAATAAACATGCATTGTTGGAAATTGAGCCATTTTTATAAACAGGTCTAATAATAAGGTTTTACTGTACACACACACACACACACACACACACACACACTTTTCACTTTCATAACATATTTTACTAACAAATTCTCTTTTTTTTTTGTTTTTTACTGACACTAAAAACTTACTGTAACAATCTTTCAACTTCTAGAACACATTTTAACAAGGAAAAAATGTTATTTTAACAGTTAGTGCTTCATAAAAACTTATGATATTAATATTTCTTTTGTAGTGTTGTTATTTAAACTTATATAAAGTTCAGTAGTAATTTATTATTTATTTATTATGAATCATAAAAGTACTTAACCACACACTGTTACATGTTTTAACAATTCCATATAACCTTTGTCAGTTCCGATATTTGAATTTCAAGAAAATTGAAAATATTATACTTGTATGTATATAATAAGAGTTGATTTTCAAAGGATGCCATTAATATGTGCTCCAAAAAAAAATTATTTGGGTCCAAAAACAGGAGCAAATAACCTGAAGAAAAAAAAAAAAGGCACAAGTATACCCACTGCAGAAACACAAATAAGGGTTTAAGCAGAAGAAAAACTGAAAGAAAAACCAATATGCTCCCACTTTAGGAGGCACCATTATTACCATACTGGTACAAATATAGTAGCTCCGGTGATAGGAGGCCCCATTTTTACTGTACTGGTACAAATATAGTAACTCGGGTGACTAGATGATCAACAAAGCATAAGTGGACAAAATGAAAATACACATACCTTTTGACACTAACCAAAGGCTTGGCATAGTGCTTTGTCATGGCCTTTCAAAGCGGAGGAATGTTGATTCAAACCCTGATGTGACTGAAAATTTGAGAGATTATCATGCCAAAACTGATGCTTTGAAAAGCTGAATTGGAGCCTTTTGAATGAGACTGAAGTCTGAGATCTGTGTCTCGGAGCATGCAATAGATACATTTGTAGAGTTCAAAAAGGAGAAGACCACCACCTGTGGCAACTACAGAGAATGTTTTTTAACAAGAAATAGTAGACTGAAATAATAAGTAACAAGTTGAGTAATGGCAGTTTACATCCCAGATTTTTTTAATTTATATCAAGGATGGAGGAAACTGGAGTGCTCGGAATAGAACTACCAACCTTCAGCCAGCAACCTGACAACTTTCTTATACTAGCATCTGCCTGAGAAGCTTTCGATACTAGGTGGTGAGAGGCACTGTGAAGTAAAGAGAGTGCACATGTTTTGTATATTATAAATCACTCTCATTTTGAGTGTTGAAATCCCTTAAATGGATCAGATACTGGTCAAATATGTTGAATATCATACATTTAAAGAGTTAAATCTTATGCATGACTTTAAAAATGCAAAACTTAAAACCAAATTAACTCTTAAGGTACATTTTTTCCAAGTCAAAGATAAGCCTCATATTGCAGTGAAAGTATAAAATCTGATGAATCAAGACCTTATGATCAAATGTAAGGTAGTAATGCAGAAACACCCACTGCATATCTTTTATAGCAGTAATGCCTCAATACGTCAATGGATTCAGCTTTCTATAATCAAGCTCTAAGTATCATCATGCAAAATGTTTTAACAAGAATTATCAGTACTTAAAACTAGAATTTATACTTGCAAACAAGTAAATGTCTGTGTATCATTTATGTACATACCATGAACTCTTGAAATAATAAAAGATGTGATGAATGTTTCTCAGAAGCAAGAAGCTACATATTAAATTGATAATTGGGAATTAAAGCAATTATATACCTGAAAAGCATGTTATTATTTTGCTACTGTTTTCAGTTATTTGATAATGGCTATAATCCTTTGAGCTTGCCTTTGAAGGCATATCTGTCACAATGGAATTTTTGGCTTGTTTTAAATTGATATCATTGGATTCTTTTGAAATTTCAAAAAAAAAAAAAAAAAAAAAACAGAGAGAGAGAGAGAGAGAGAGAGAGAGAGAGAGAGAGAGAAGAAATGATAGCATCCTGCCCAGGTTAAATACTATCAAATTGTCAAAATTTGAACCTGATCAAATAAAAACAAAGGAATCTGTCAGAAATGACAGAGAAAAATAACAATAATAATATTAAAGATTTTGAACTACAACAAGATGTCTCCACTGATATGCAGACATAATCATATATCTTGTAATCCCACATCAGCATCTCAACCATGGTAATAAGGTAGTGCAAAAATTAAGAACAACTTATAAGTGTATATGTATATAATGCATTGTACCAGTTGTATTTTACCAATTTGAATGAATCAGTACTAAAGCTAAAATCTCTATATTTCAACAGATCTTGTAAAATTGTATGATCGTTGTTGTAATGGGTTTTTTTTACATCCCATCAACAATTTTTCAGCTATTGGCAACAAGATGCAGTTTATATCTCAATGAAGATTTGTGTATGTCACTGTGTGAGATGTGCAAGTAAGTATTATGATCTGCCATGTACTAACTTTTAGGTAAGGTGCTAGCTCATTGAGAAAGTATGCCACAGACAAGCATACCACTTCCCCAGTCCATTATCCTGGCACCAGGTGAACCAAACCCATGAACTCCCACTTTCTGAGGCAGTTAATAGAAAGATGACACCAAACAAGTTACAAATACAACCTTCACCTTGTCTCGACAAAGACACACATAACAGTTAACATTAAACATGTAAACATAATTTTATTTACAACTACTAGTATATAAGATTTAACTAATGAATATAATGACTTCATGATTTATATATAAATATACACATTAAACAGAACAAGGATGCAAAGACTATTCCATTTCTTCAGACATCTGCGACAACAAGTCATCGCTCAGATCTACAATATATCAAAATTAACCACAAAATTAATTATATTTATAATCTAAAATTGAAAAAAAAACCACATACTAGTTACTGTAAAATAACAATTCACAGTTTTTTGTGGAAGAATTTTTTTCTTTTTCAATTGGTTAGCAAATACCATTTACCATATATATAATGTATTGTCAACAAAACTTCCTACTTAGAAAGGCCTTAATGGGATTTATTTTTACAATACACATTTCCAGGAAATTTTTGTAGCAACATTTTTTAAAATTTTATATTCCAAAAAAAATTTAACTCTATAAAAGGAGCTGGCTGACAAAAAAGTTCAAAGACATATTATGGTTCAATTGTAAATCTAATCTATCAAAAATTTTCACCAAAACATTTTAGGCAATGTATACCACTTGAAAAGACCTTCTTTTAGTGCGAAGCTATCCTGATGTGCCTGTGAAAGGGGTGTGCAATATGCACAGTGTTTTGTACTAAAACAAAAAAATTACTTTAGGTGCTACCCCACTGATACAGCTGATACAGAGTTAGCTGCCAAATTGATTCATTAACTTGAAATTGCTGAAAATCAGCAGCAATGTGAGATTAAATAACTTGCTTATTTTCACAATATACTATTAACAAGATTCAAACCCCATGAACTGAAATATTGTTTCTTGCAGAAAGCAACAAAAAAATTCATGAATTATCTAAAGCACCTTTATTGTACAACCACTCATTCATTGTGACAAAACATCAAGGTTTGTTTTCAAACTCCATGATTATTCTGCTAGAATTTTTTTTAAATTCTGTTTACGGCATTTTGTGAAAATAAGCAAGTTATTTCATCTCATGTTGCTGCTGACTTTCAGCAGTGTCAAAATAATGGACTGATTTAGCATCAAACTTTGTAATAGCTGTATCAGACTTAAAGATGGGAGTGTGCTTTATTATAAGAGCTGTATAAACATGTGGATTTAAAAGAATTTTAAACTCCAAAATACTGCCTAAAACATGACACCAACTGCTAACCAGCCAATAAGACAGACCAACAGAACTTTGAACAAGGAGGCCAATGGGCCTTAACACTCACCTGAGGATATAGCCAAAATCATTTGCAAAATACATACA
Source organism: Tegillarca granosa (assembly GCA_029721355.1). NCBI lineage: Eukaryota > Metazoa > Mollusca > Bivalvia > Arcoida > Arcidae > Tegillarca > Tegillarca granosa. Next base: position 15,849,815 of record CM056599.1, read on the forward strand.
ATTTTCTAATATACATGCCTATCCAAAAAGTTAATAGTTTTCAAGATAATTAACAATTTGAGTCTTCTTATGCATCTATGACCTTGACCTTTGAACGTAAAACCTTGAATCATACATCAGAATGATCATCATATCAATTCCTACAATATTACATGCATATGCAAAAAGTTAATAGTTTTCAAGATAATTAACAATTTAAGTCTTTTTGTGCATCTATGACCTTGACCTTTGAACATATGACCTTGAGCCATATATCCAAATGATCATCATATCAATACCAACAATATTCTTATAAATGTGATTATGCAAAAAGTTAATAGTTTTCAAGCCAATGCACAATTTTAGTTTTTATAAGCAAAAAATAACATTTCAGGGGCAACATCTACAACAAGCATTATCATATACTGTAGAATCATTAATATTCGTTGGGTTAAAAAGTTTGTGGTTTTGCATTTTTAAAAAATTCTATTGGTAGAAATTTTCGTGGAATTCAGTTTTGTGAAAATAAATTCCATTGAGGGCAATGGAAATTAAAAATTTTCAATGACATTTAATTTTGTGGTTTTCAGTAACCCACGAAAATAACGAAATTTAATCCCCCACGAATATTTGTGATTTTACAGTAGTTACGAAACTTTGTACCTTTTTAAATTTTGTCATGCTGAACATTTTAACAATGTTTTGATATTATATATCTATTAAAATTTTGAAGAGAATAGCCTATAACTGCAAAATTACAAACTAGGTCATGACCTTGAACTTTGACCTTGACCCCATTTTGAAGGTTCTTTCAAGAAAAAGTCAAAACTGAAAAATCATGTCAATATCTGTTCAAATAGTCAAGTTATAACAATCTGAAGCCATTTAACAAAATTTTTAAAAATAAACGCAAAAATGCGTAACCAATTTTTCAACCAAATTTCACCAAATGAACAAACTATAGACTTAAGACCCTAAAGAAGCCATATATCACATCAGATTTTTCCTCCAATCATTACTTTCAGAGAGGAAGATTTTTTTAAGATTTTTGGACACCTAGGTCACCTTGACCTAGTTTAGTAGCCATTGCAACACCATGAACAATCTGAATTGCACCAGCTCCTATATGCTTCTGACCAAGTAACATTGAAATCTGTCCAGAAGTTTTGGAGGAGAAGTTGAAAATAGATGTTAATGATGCACACACAAAAGCATGCACGCACGCACACACATACATATGCCGCACCATGCCACAAGCTCACAAGACCTTTCTGTCAGGTGAGCTAAAAACCAGGTAAAGGTATTTACACTCTAAAAACAAAATTTTATAACTGAAGAATTATTAAAAATAATAATAATACAACTGTTCAATAAGTGATTGTAAGCTAAGTTATAAAGCCAACATACCATCATGCCAATCACTGTCAACAGTGAAACAAGGTATTTTCTTCATAGTTTCTGTGTTACCATGGTTTCTACTACTTTGCTGTAAATCAACAAAATTCTGTCCAATACCAGATTGTGATTTATAACTCTTTTGTGTGTCAGGTTTATGAACAAATTCATTTTTATTTATTGTCATGTTTACATTTTTGCTGTTGTGTATAGGTCCTTTAGAATTATTCATTTTATTTGGCCCTGACTCTGTTGTTGATACTGAAACAGAATGTAAAGGGACTGGATCCAAGTTAGGTGATTTCTTTGTAGATCTGAATTTAAATCCAATTCTCACAGGGGTTGAAGTCACCGATAATGAACTGGTAGTCATACAAGGTGCAGTTTTCTGTCCATTGCTATTACAACTATTTGACTGATTATTACTTATACTGTTACTGGTTTTGATACTAGAGGATGCACTTACTGTATTCAATCTATTATCATTACTGTCTGTAGAATTTGTACTATGAAAAGATTGTGTATTAATATTTATCTGAGCACTGGAAGAACAGTTTGAGGCCGTGACTTCACAACCACCTGACTGAGCAACTGTTGTACTCAAAACAGACTTGTTAAACCTGTACTGGGATGGAGATGCTACTGTTGTGTTTGTACAAGTTCTTGCTGCAGTTTTACTATTTGAAATATTAGAACTGATATTTTTATTATTAACATCATGTATTAAAGGTCCATCCTTTGCAATTGTGAAACCTGGGAAGTAAACCCTGAAGTAGTCCTATTATTTGGAGTACAAGGCTGGGTAACACGATTATTTGTACACACTGAAACTGGTGTTCTGTTAAACTGTCCCATTTGACCTCCATTAGCAGCAGGTGCTCTGTTAACAAACCCATGTGGGTTTACCCCAGGAGTTTGAGTTCTGTTGACATATCCTTGCTGATTTACCCCAGTGGTTGGTGTTCTGGAGACACTAGCCCTAGGAGTAAATGATCTGTTTCCATATACTGCCCCTGGGGCAGGTGATCTGATTGGAGTTGAAGTTTGAGTCAATGACCTGTTAACTTTACACCTGGAGTCGCACCTCTTTGTGGAGTCTTAAATCTGTAACTTGTAGGAGTACTAGTACTCTGATTTAGGTTAGGAGTCAGACAATTTCTTCCCGGCCCTACTGCTCTTGTTGTACATGGCTTTGGAGTTTTTGGTAGACTATTTATCCTGTTCATTGTATTGACAAGTTCTTGATCTAAATCCTTTTGTATAGATTCTACAACTGAATAAAGGGGTTGATCAACACAGTTCACTTTTCTTACTCCTTCCACTTTATTTGAATAGATGGTCACAATATTTGATGGAGTGATGTTTAAATAGTGGTTCCTAGTTGTGGGACAAATAACACCAACCTGAAAAAAAATTGAATAATTTAAAAAAGCAACCTAAAACCAAATGCTTAGGTTTTAACATACAAAACAGTGAAGTTTTGTTACATTGTCCCTAAATAAATTTGCTACTTCACTTATCATCATAATATTTTGAATCACAACAGTCTATTCTTTTGTTTTTTTTTTTCGTTATAATATCCCCTGACTTATTGCCAATCACCTTTTTAATCATAACTAACAAATGGTTAACAATAAATCAAGGTTTTTTATTCTCAATTTTTTTTACATAATAAAACAACTTTTACACTAACATTTTTTTTTTTAAAATTTTAATGAATATTTCCAATCTTGTTGATGATAAAGGCAAATGAAATTACACAATTTCGTTACATATGAGTCACTTATATCAAGATGTCTAGATACAAAATATTTTTGTATATCCATTGCATATGCCAAACACAGTTGTAAGCATTACATGTAAGAACAATATGTCTGGAAATAAAAATGAAAACTGGAGAGATGATGACAATATGCAATTCAACAGAGTTTAACACATTAAATAATATAATAACTAAATAATTAACTACAATATGTTTCTATTGGATGAAAGGTTGAAAAATGTTTATTTTTCATGTCCACTCATGTCCAAATTGCATTAATTGATTATGATGTCATTAAACAAATTACGAACATGCTGAAGTTTGCTATGAGAGGCAGTCTATTAGTTGTATCATTATTTATTTTGGTATTTCAAAAATAACATGTTACGTTGACAAAATGACATAAAACGTTCCATTTCTTATCAGAAATTTAATCATAAGCATTGAAATCTGAATTTTATTAGGTCATTTGGAACAACCTGAATTAATGTTGCCATATCTTTTTTATTTTTGAAAAAACAAAGAGTTAATATAAAGTCATCAAAACATACAAAATGTTCAATTTTTATCAGAAATTTAATTATAAGCAGTTGAATCTGATTTTTGTTTGAGTTGTTGGAAATATACTGAATGAATCGATATCCTTAATACTTCCCAAGATTCCATACTTATATTAAAATGACACAGCTTTAACACTATTTTCATTACAACTTTGACATTATTTTCATTAAACATTTTTTATAATGCCCATAAAAACAAATTTTCTTTCCTTTATAAAACAGCTGTCATGTTAAAAATCATTTTCTGCAGCTTAAATATGCAGCAGAATTATACAATATCACAGTACAATAAACATAACTTGCTCAATATTCTGCCATCACTGAGTGACATTACAGTTCCAATTTCACACTGGCAGGGGTTGCTATGACATTTGCCAATTCCGCTAATCATTTCTGGCTCTAAAAATTGATTTTGGCTTTTTCTTTCTTTTACTTTTTCTTTTTTTTTTTTTTTTTTTTTTTCAGCTTTGAATTATTTGTCAATTTCTTTATAAGGCAGTCAAAAATCATTGATTTTTTAAAAAAAACAAGAATAAAAAGGTTTTTTTGTCAAAAATTCATTTAGCATTACAAACTCTTAATAATACATGGATACAATTGGTTCATTCCCGATTCTCCCACTTTTAATTACCTATAGAATTATAATCCTTTATATACACAATGAGAACAATAGGCTTAAAGATATAGCCTGTTTTAAAAAAGACTGAAACCTGGTTTTTTTTTTACAGAAATTTATTTATTTATTTATTCATTAAAATAAATATAACAAAAATATGTTTCCATCCAATGTAAGAGACATTTTAAACTGTATCAATGATTTTTATAGGTATATAATGATATAAATGATATTATAAAAATGATAATTTCAAGCAACATAACTATATACTTAAATATCAAAGTTAGCAACAACAAAATTAGGATGTAGCCCTATAAAAATTATAAATTTACAATATATACATGTAATTAGGATGAAGCACTATAAAAATTATAAATTTACGCACTATAAAAATTATAAATTTACAATATATACATGTATTAGGATGTAGCACTATAACAATTATAAATTTACAATATATAATGTAATAAGCACATTCAGTTATTACACATCACATATTCTCAAATAAGTTCATTCCAATGGAAGTAGGTGTGATGCCGCATCGGCATATTCAATAATGCTAATCTGATTCTGATGTAATCAATCTTTCAGCCTGACGAGTCTCTCTTGTAATGTTCTGTATTTCCGTTTTTTCGGGATGCGAGTACCTCCAGCGGCGTGTTGGATAATGCTGATCTCAGCTGACGATTGTATGGTCTTCAAAAGTTCAATGACTTGGTATATGTTTGGATGAGCAAGGTGGATCTTCTTCTTAAGTTTGCTGTGCCAGCCTTCAAGATGGTTTGTAGTTCGTGGACCTTCTGTATCGTAATGGTTCCTTAAGTAACATAGTCACAAAAAGATGTTGTATCGGGAACATTATCGGCATCATCAATAGCTTGGAGTTCATTGAACCAAACATTCTCTACTTCTTGCATTGGAACAAGAGGAAGAACTGCAGCACAACAAACTAATCTCTTAACGTCTTCGTTCTCTCTGTATGGAATTTGTAATCCACAAGCCTGAGTTTTACGCCAAATACATTGTGTATAATGAAAGAAACAGCCTTTAATCACAACTCCTGGGAAAATATTCTTCACTGCATTTCTGGAAGCAATTTCAAAGTCTAAGAAAACGGCATCTGGTTGAAAGTTAATGTTGTTCTCAGTAGCAATGCGTTGTATTTCACTAAAAAAACGAACATAAATGTCCTCACTTTTCCCTGGTAACAGTCCAAATACTAATGGATACATTACACCGTTGACCATTGCATGTATAGTATAAAGCTGGTGGAAAATTGTTGGGCAAGTATAGAATGTCCCATCACAAAATATTGTAGAAGCACTTGCAAGATGCTGTAAATTGTCAACAGTACTAAAAATCAAAACACGAGAATTGTCACCATTGTCAACCATCAAAAACCTTTCCCCGGTACACGTTAAACACCAGTCGCCTTGTATATGCACGTCATCTCTGGTTTTGGGAATTGGCGGTCTTGTTGTAGCTTTCTGTCTGTATAACGATGATTTACAGGAATAAAATGTTGGTAGCTGTTCAATCATATCTCGTTTCATCATTCCAGTCTTGATTTAGTAGTCTGCTAACCAATTCTTCATATATACTTGGAATGGGACGAACCTCATACCGACAACGTCTCTTGATTGCTTCTAACATCTTCATGCAGTCAATTTGGGATTCTTCAGATGGGTGGTTATGTACATTTCCAAACTTTACAATGTGGTTATGGTAAGTATTCAAAGTTGCTGTGCAGTTAGTAACATGACATTTCCAATAAACACGGTCATTTCTCCTGTTTTTTACTTGATATCGGTAACCATTAAATATCAAACTATCACCACCATGCTTATTCTTCACAAATTCCAATGGACGTAACAGTACATTCGCCATGATGATATCAAAACTCAAGTGATAAAATACATGAAAATGTCTATTTAAGACAACATTGGGCTTTGACACCGAAAACATTGCTGATTTTGAGTTCCTCGCGTGGGCTGGTGAACACTGTTCAAAGCGACACTTGGCCTTCATGATACAATTTTCTTACATGCATATGCTTGGGTATCACGATTAAAATTATAACAAGTACAGCTGATCAATGTTATTTGGCTGGTGAGCACTGTTCAAAATGTCTATTGGTCTCATAATAATAATAATAATAATCTTTTAATTTTTAATATTATTTCTACATAATTATCAATTATCATAATTTATAAGTTAATGCTATAGTGATATATTAATAACAATTAATAATAATAATATTTTTTACATTTTAATTTTTTAAAATATATATTTATATAATTATAAATTATCATAATTTATAAGTTAATGCTTTTTTTTATTTAAGTTTTTTTTATATTTTTTAACTTTTAAAAAAAAATCCATGTAAATTAAACACGGAATAAGGAAATAGACTATAATTACTAAAACAACATTTAAGACCAATGTTGATATATACCAGTAATTAAAAGTGGGAGAATCAGGAAGACCCCATACAATTATATTTGGGACTTACATGTTATGCTTCTTTTTGTTTCTGGGGCTTACAGCTACTGTTTGTTATCAACTGGCACCTAACTTTTAAATTTGACTGTAAGACCTACTGTATAAGTATTTATTTTGGCTGTGTATTAATATTGGCACTTTTGGTGTTAAATTAATTTCCACCAATAATAATAAACTTCAACATTAATTTTATCTCTCCTATCTAAGGAGAAACAATGAAGTCGCCAATATTCATACACGCTAAATGTTTGAGACACTCAGGAGTGCCAAATATAATACACACCAATATATATACTTATACAGTATCTAATAAGATCAGACATTCTGGACTGAAGATTTTGTTAAATTATAGACAGGTATTTAGTTTACACACTCTTTTATACAAAACCGTTTTGTTATACAATGTTTTGGCTTATATACATGTGTATTATTTTTACAGCACTGTAAAATGAAAGAATTGTGTGGACATCCTAACAAATTCAGATCCAAGATATTTTGTTTGGATTTTTTTTTAGTTTACATAGGTTATTTTAATGAACAGATATTAATAGTGTGTTCTTATCAAGTACCTAGATATTTCAGGTTACTATGGATTTTGTTTACATACATGTAGGTGAAACTGCACATACACATGCTTGTATATAATTTACAATGCCTCTGTTCATCTATAATGTACTTGGTTTATACTACCAATTACCAATACTTGTTTTATTAATCAATAACTCCAGTTGTTCTTCCTATTGTCATAAACCTGAAAGCCATGATTTTTTAATTGTTTTTTTTTAATTAATTAATAATTTTTTCAGCAAAATTAGATATAAAAAACTTTGAATGAAACGTTATGTATATATAATGATTTCATATTCACTCTTTTTTAGAATTACATTTTTTTCTGTAAAATGTTGGAAATATACATGTATATGAGGTTTTTTAATATTATAAATAATTTCAACACTGCAATCAATATGCACTGTTTCCTCTCTGTTTTGGATGGATCTCCTGATTGACAGTCTGTAGAGAGAATCAGGTAATGAATTCAAATAAATATAAACATAATTACAGTGCACAGAAATATTATGGGATTCATTTATTTCATTCCAAGTCTAATAAATATTGTAAATATTGGAACTGACTATAAACTTTTTAGTTTTATCAGGTAATAAAACCTGGTTTTAGAACTTATAAATCTAATACAGTCTAATAAATATTATAAATATTGGAACTGACTATAAACTTTTTAGTGGTTTATCAAGTAATAAATATGGTTTTATAAATCTAACACAAACTGCAGTTTATGAGATTTGCAAACTCCAAAAATTTGGTTTATTATTTAATAACCCTGTAAAAAACTGAAAATCAATCCTACAGTTAAAATAAGTAGATTCTGCTTAATTACATAGTCAAAAAATTCTATGTAATTAACAGGAATGTGTAAATATTCAAAAAATACCCCTTGGGCAAAATGGATCGATGAAGACTGTGGATGAGGCCGTTTTTAGTACTTGTTAAATTACCTGTCTGAGAACTAGAACACTGTTTACTTGTAAATCTTCTTGGTACTCCTTCATTATATCACCATGTACACTACCCTTTACTTTTCCTAAAATTAAACAAGAATTTAGAAGAATTATACATGTAATATACATTCCCAGGTAGAAACTCATTGACTTTTTAGATTCAGAAAAAAACTGCTACAATTACTCTAATACAATGTAATATAATAAGAGAGAGAGAGAGAGAGATTTGAGATATCAGAAATGACATTTCTCGTATTGTAAATAGAGTACAAATTTCTCAATCTTAAAGGTTAATCAAAACAAAAAGACATCATTGATAACTACCTCTCACTTTTCTTACAATTTAAACACGATTTTGGAAGAACTACATGTATATATATACATTCCCATGTAACTTTTTAATTTTTTACATTCAGAAAATTGGCTACAAGTATTTCAATTGCTCTATTTATATCAAAAAACAAACAAAAAAAAAACAAAAACAAAAAACAAAAATATCTCTAATATTGTATACCGGTAAGTAATTTTTCAACTATATGAAGTAGTAAAATTTTGTCAATCTTAAGGATTAATCTAAACAATAGGAAATCATTGTGTAAATTCAACAATGTATTTGGGGACCAACAATTTCAAAAAAGCAGATATCAGAATAACAGCAAACTTTAACCAATAGGGACAATCCCAACAATATTAAACTTCAAAGGGGCTTAACTCTGCATCAAAATTATAAAACCAGAATAGAATATATTGTTCATTTCTATCAAGTTATTAAAATCATTGTTAGAAAAATGAGAAAAGGTTATGCTAGAGTTGGAGAAATTACACAAGAGTTGATGAGTTTAACAAACTATGGTGAACTTGATATGATGCAACAATATGTACAAGATGTACGAGTTGTTCAGAAGAGAATCACAGATGTACAGGAATCTATCACATGCTTTTTTAAAAAAAAAAAAACAATTGGTAAAGATCCCCTCCAAAATTAACTTTAGCAGGCAGTAACGCAAAAACATAGGTAGGCTGATTATTTCCAAATTTTTATTTCAAGTGTATTTTTTATCCAAGATGCAGGATAATCAAATAAACCATTAAAAAGACTTGATTAGGATAGAAGTTAAATGGAAGAAAATACAGATAAACCACCTTTACTATATCTTCTAACCAAAATTTATGGTAAGGATAACCTTCAAGCAAAAATACATATATACATAAGCTCTTGTTAGCTTACAGAAGGAAGACACAATATTGCCAAAATGCCCTGTTCCAAAGTCACAAATTTAACAACTGTTGTTTTGAAATACATGTACATAGACTGGTTTTTTAAATTTTATTCATTTATATTTATTAATTTATTTATTTATTTTTAGGGCATTTATATTCAGCTCTCACTTTATAACTCACCCGTTTTATCCTTCAGGACAACACTAGCCTCAGATCCTTGCCAGTCCACAGTTTCTATAATGCCCATTACAAAAGGGACTTTCCCTCTCGGTAATAATTTCTTTTTGGACTGAAAAATTATTGTACAGATGTTTAAACTTGTTACAGAAATAAAGAAATGAATGAAGACAATTTCACTCATGAAAATTACATGTACATTCAAACAAATCAAATCATATGAAGCAGTGGAGTGAAATAATGTTTTTTTTTAATGCCCAAGGTAAGATTCATTCTCTCGCATCAAGGTGATCAGTTCCCAGATATTTGAAGAAACATGAGTGCCCAGAAAAACCAAGTAAACTAATAAACTACATGTATCTTTAAATTTACCCATTACTTAATTTAGGAAAAAAATATTTATGGGGAAAAAAACTGGAACCAATATGCTTAAATCATTGTTGAAAATGATTACCAGACCCAAGACCATGATGACTATATCTTGCATTTTTAAGATAATTTTAATGGAAGACTGAATTTAATCTTCCAGCAGTACTATTTACAAAAACTTCTAATTTTTAGTATTTGTTTTAAATTGGCAAAAACTTCAAGGCTGTCCAAAACAATTACTGAAGGTAGAGAAAATTTGAGATATTAGTTTTTTCAATTTTTGACTTGTTTAATGAATGGTGATTTCTATAGTAATAATCTGTAATTGTCATTTTTGAAAAAATTTCTCTTCAACAATCTCATTTTCATCACGTATAAAATGAAGGAAAAGATTTTATATTTGTGGAAAGGGAGATAACACAAATTCTCACATTGGACATGAAATTCTCAGCCTTGCGTAAGTGGGGTATCGTTGTCTTGAACTACTGTTATGAAACAATTTACATGTACAATGAATTACTGGATAAAGCTATAAAAACACAGGTCTTTTGTCATAATTTTTGCTAACAGAATATCAATTCAACTCCAGACCTGAACTCCCTGTTATATTCAGGTACCAAGAATTTAACAGGATTTTAAGATTCAACTCTAGATCAGTACTGTTGTTATATCCAGGTACCAGGTATTTTACCTTCTGAAGACTATTTGCTATGGAGAATTCTTTAAGATATTTTTGTCTGTCATTGCCTAGGTCCTTGATTAATGTTTGCCATGGTAACTCATTAAAACTATCTTCTGACTGAGATGATGCCAATACACTATCATTCTGTAAAATAAATCAAATCATCAGTTTTTACTTCATGACAAAACATTGTTGATTTGCATACTAATTTATCAAAATATTAAAATAATTTTTCTGTTCTTAGTATTTGCAACAAAATATTGTATGTTGTCTGTTCAGTATGAAAACAGTGGGCCATCATGGTAGTAACCATTCTTCATACAAATAACATGTATCCAAGACATGCTTCTATTAATTAAACAGGTTTTCAGCAAGATGAAAATATCTTTCTAGATAGATTAAATTTCATTAAAAAATAATAACTGAGCTAAATATACCAAAGAAAGAAAATTTGTCAATTGATCACATTATTTGTCATTGGATTCTGCCATAGAAGAATTCAGTCCAAAACTGAATCTAAAGGTAGTATCATTCATTGGTTTTTAGGTTATAATGGGAAAATTAAATCTCATATACAGTAGGGCTGTCACGGGTAACCGGATAACCTGTCACGGTTAGGTTACAGGGCAAAATCGATTACAAAATATAGTAACCGATAACCGCATGCATATATCTAAATGCATACTCTCTGTATATCTACACTTTTCTTTCTCTGTTACATGTTTATTTCGTTGAATAATAAAGTAAACTGACCTATTTACCACATTTGGCAGATCAGTTAGCACTCTGCTCAATCAATTTTTTTCTAATTATTACGGTATAACAGGAAGTAGTATTTATGGCAAGCATGCGCAAAAACTTACAGGAAGGTAATTGAACTAGTACAACACCCGACGTTTGCATTTTGCCTTTGTACAGAATCTGCAGTCGGGTAACTGGTAACGGTTCGGTTAATACATTTCGGTTAACCGGTTTCAAAATTTCATAATAGTGACAGACCTAATATACAGAATAATGATAATAAAAGAAGAGTTCTTGGATAAACAGCACAGATTGCATGCTAGTGAAGTACATGTACATCAAAACAAATTTTACCAACTAGATATGGTTCTTTGAAACAGATGTGTCGCCTGACACTGCATAGTACAGTCGGGTCCCAATTTCGAGGGATTCAGTTTTGAGAGGTATTTTTCAGGTCCCAACAATATTTGTTCTTAACTCTATATTAAAAAGGTCTCAATTTTTGGAGGTCCTATTTTGCAAACAAATTTGCAGGTCCCAAAAGCCAATAATCAACTGATTTGGGACTCGATGGTGAGAGGTATTGTCTCACCTATTGTTGTAAGCAGCCATTGTATCAAATCACACCTTACAATTTACTCAGGCATCCAAGTGTGTTAGAAGTGATTAATAAATGTCAAAGTGAAGTTAACAATATAAAATGTATAAGTTAATTAAGTTCTGCTATAATGTTTGTAATGTTCATTGAACACCGTCTATCCACACTTCTTAACTCAGATTTACAGATGTCTGAATATTTCACTTTGAGTCATTGCCAGAAACATGTACACCATGTTTGGAGTCATTTGAACATACTACACCAAAGTTATGCTCCGGACAAGAAATGCTTTATAAAAATCAATCAAAGGGAAATAATTAAAAAATTGAAAAAGATAGAGTTGCGGTTCTTGTGCACTGCACTTCTAGTCATTGCCAGAAACATGCACACCAAGTTTGGAGTCATTTGAACGTACAACACCAATGTTATGCTCCGGACAAGGAAATCCAGACGCCGCTAACGCCGACAAAAGTAATCCCTATATGTCGCCTAGTCAGGCGACACAAAAACTGTTCCCAGCACACAGACACTGCCACTTTTGTACCCATTATGTACAACTTGAATGCCATTACCTGAGGTTCTTGATGTGCACTTGGACACTTAACAATTTCTGATAGATCTGGACTTTGTTTTAATCCTTGCTGTAATCAAAAACATATATGTTACAGGTTAATCAGTATTTGGTTTTTTTTTAAATTCAAATATTCTATATAATGTTTGCCCTTAGGTTTCATTCTTATACAGTGGTTTTGTTTGCCTAAAATTACTACTGAATAAAGGTAGTTTTCCCTTGAGAAATAAGACTAAAATTTCCCAATTTGACAACTAAAATTCCCCAAAAGGCAACAGTGAGCACAATTAAATAGTTTAAGTTAAATCCATTTGTCCAAAACTGTTCTGACAGACAAAAAATGTTAGATATTGTCACAATATAAAATCTTTGCAATAAATTTCAAAATTTTGAGCGTAATATGTGACATAAAAAGGGTCCAAATTTTCCCAATCTGAAAGGTGGAAGGTAGTTTTTAAAAAACATAGCAAAATCACTGTTATGAAACTTGTGTTAATTCAACCATATGTCTTAAAGTTTTAGCAATATTTAAATATCTAAAATAACATTTTGGTTACCAAATACCTACGGCATTTTCAAAAGACAAGTGCTTTCCACTGTGCTTGTGCAATTGATGTGTCTATTGAACAGATTTGGACAATAAGTATCTCTTATAACTTCCTGCCTAGAAATGGCCACAGAACAAGCATGTGTCAATAGAAGGTGACTAGATTCTCATCCAGTGAACGGAAAATCAAATGATGAAGACGATAGGATCACAATGGTAGTTTGAGATTCTGACTGAAGTCGTGAAGTCATTACACATAAAGTGAATAAATCATGAGCCTTTATCACTGGGATTTTCTTAATATAAAAGACACATAATTACCAATTTTGGCAAAAGTCCAGCTGGTCCAGGAAATTTTCTTTTATACCTTTTTGGAGTTTGATGAAACTTTGCAGTATCAGTGCAAGGTGTCTGAACATTAGCAGGTCGACCTGGACCATTTTGTGATTCTGATACTCTTAACGTTTGAGTATCTGGAACTAACACAGCAGATGGTGCAGCCTGCCAATTACTGTTCACAGGTTTTATTTTAGTTCCCTATTTTTTTCTAAAATCAAAAAGAGGCTAAGTTACTTTAAACTAATCAAATCTAAACTAGTTACCTTAACAAAGAATGTAAAATATCATTATATCAAAATAAACTGCATTTGAATTTGTATATATGTTTACATTTACAAACTATTTTTTCTTTAATCTAAACAAAAAAATTAAACTACTTATTTTTTTAAACTCTGTCAATATGGGGTACCATATAAAAATCAAAGACACAAGTATGCATTTAATACATGTACACAAGATTTGTAATTTTAAAACTCTTAGCTGATTTATCTTAATGCAGGTGATATGATTGGTAAAGAGATTTTACAACATCAGAATATGAGCTATATCAACCTGTTAAATTGGTTAGATGATGTCCATTGTCAAGCCTCTGTCGCTTTCTTATTGAATCTGAATTATATGGTTCACATAATTCTGTTGTTGATATCACAGACTGTTTATTCAATGTATTACTTGTACAACTTTTTCCTTTTGTACTGGTTGTTAAATCTTTATCTCCTGTGTTTGTAATATCATCTAGTGGCAATTCCTATAAAAATGATAACCATTGATAAAATACTTAGAAAATTTATGCTGTTTCTTGATTAAGCACTTTCTGTTTAAGGATATCCTTGACATACCGAGACAGTCTATTATTCTACAAAACATTTGTATTTATCACCATACGATGTTAAAACAAATTTTTAATTCCTAGTTCACACATTATATTACACAAAATATTGGAACAGAGTTTGAAAGTATCTCAATAATACCATTTGTAACAAAATAACTTTGAAAAACATCTCAAGTGTCAAGAATTATTAATTTTTACTGGTTAATGTCAACTTTTTTAATTTACACCCAACACCCATATATGGGCATCATTTGGTACAGTGGAAATCTCATTCTTGTTTTTCTTTCTAATCATTTCAAAAATATGTTAGCGTTTAAAAGGAGGCGTTAGTTTGGAATGGATCATTGACTTTATAGGTATATTTTGATGCTGGTCTCAATCTATGGCTACTAAATATCGAGTTTAACCAAATTTGCACATGGGCCACTTTCACTATTTTATTTAGTTTTTACCTCCCAAAAATTGTCGTCGTCTGGTATTTCAAACATCACAGGGGTAAGATTAGAGTAAACAAGGTTTAGAAGATAACCACATATAACTAAAATGTCATATTAGGGAGTACACGTTTGAATTTGTTATGTGTGGGTCTCTGTTTACATATGTTTTGAGAGAGCCGCCCTTTTCCATATGAACACAGGCTTTCATTACGTCATTGATTTATGGGTGGCAACTAAAATGTGAATCTCGAAGGATTAATATCTTCTGAAATCATTGAATATAGTATTTAAATAATTGCAAGGAAATAAACACTTAGACTATATCGAAAAATACAATTAACTGAATTAGATGGATGTATTGGCATTTTAATGATGCAGGGAAACACTTATTCGAAAATGTGGCTAATCACACTTTCCCGCCAATTTTTTTCAATCACGTTTCCAACATGGCGGGAGTTGGAGACCATAATCGGTCTCTGAAGGAAGCACTTGTGGAAAGTTTAACTTCTGTTTTATCTCATCAACATGAAGTTCGAGCATCAGGCGAAGAACAAGTGAAAGCCTTGGAAGTTACTGAGGGTAGATAAATTCAGAATCCAGAGCTGATCCACTAAGTGTTGTAGAGTAAAATCCATTCATTCATTTGGAATTTTTAAACTATGTCCATGTTGCATTTGAAACGATTTTCCTCATTAAAATGGTTCTAGAAAACTGTCATCAGGTTAACCATGACGGGAAATACTGTTTTTACTTGAATACTCTCCTCCAGGGAATGATTCTCAAAAGATCAAGTCCTCTCTTTTTTTTTCCCTGGAATGAATGGACTGGTTGAATTCAAGTCAATTCGCCCCACGGTAAATTCGCCCCCGTCAAATTCGCCCCAACTTTCAACAAATTGGCCCCCATTTCAAAATCGCCCCCACTTCGGGCTAATTCGACCCCACTTTAAAAAAATTCGCCCCCACGTACAAAATCGCCCCCATTATTTTTCTAAACTTCATTTTGTAGTAATGACTTATGAGTTGATTTATGACGACGTGCTAAAGTAAATTCCCCTGGTACCTGTGCTCTCCATCAGCGACAGAGGTAGTAGGTCTAAATACAGTAGCTCAGTTGGCAGAGTAATCGTACCGTAAGAGGGAGGTCGTGATTTCGAACCCAATGGTCCAAGACCGCAAAGCACTCAGCATTATGATAGCTGGTGACGTCATTTTATAAGTGAAATACTTTTGACTTGGGAGTTAAACACCATTACTTAACTCAACTCTAAACACTGGAGGCTACTAGATGGTAGTGAAGGGTAGCAATATTTCACTTAAGAACAGTTTTTATTGATTAATTTTAAGATATTATCCATACAAACACAGCTATCGTCTAGTACCGTCTAATAGTTCCATATATTTGTCCAAGTTGAAACTGTGGACAGTTGGTGGTTAGAGGTAAATAGCAATTCTACACCTACGTATAAACAGAACTTGAGTCTCATCGCATGCATTGGATGTTACCAGACACAGAGAAAAGGTTTCGTAAGGTGCGCGTGGTGTGTTAAAAAGGATGTTTTTTTTTTAATGATTTCCCTCAACGATGTAATCTATCAATACTCTGCTCTGATGTGATCTTTTACAAACACTAAATATTTTCTTTTTTCTGTACCCACTGTTGTGATTATATCATAATCGTACAAAGGACTTTTGATAATCACCATTTCAATATAAATTATTGCAGTAATCACAACACTGTCTTATGTGTGAATTCAGTAAAGGCATTATGAATACTCGACATACCGGTAAATTGCAACACACACAATGCATATTTACAAATAATATGTTAACAGTGTTAATATGGCATATTCGAGGTAAAAAAAAATTAATAATAATAAAAAAAAGTTAAAAAAAAAAAAAAAAAAAAAAAAAAGGTAAAATCTCAATAAAAGTTGGGGGCGAATTTTCAAGAAGTGGGGCGAATTTGAAGGGGGCGATTGTGCCGTGGGGCGAATTGACCTGATACCGACTGGTTCACGTCTGCTTTAGCACCTGTTTTTCAAGGATTTAGAAAATAAGTCAATAAAGTTTGTATCATGCCAAATACTGATATGGTGAATGCATTTTTTCCTATTTAACTGATGCAAAATTTTCTGCCAACCTGTCTTGAGTATAAAATGCAGAGCATTTTCAAATCCTTATGAGATTTAATATGGTTAAACACATAATCCATAATTATATCGCTTAAAATCATGCAGGTTAAAATTTTAAATGTGCATGAACCAATGTTTTCATTTCACTCTTGATAACATCATCTGCTAGCATTACAATGTTATGGAATAGAATGTGGTTCTAACGACAGTGATCTTGCGTATCTAACGGGCATCAAACCTGAGACCTCCCTCACTATAGGCGAGTGCTCTACCAGCTGAGATACCCAGATTGCTACATTCCTTCCGTTTTCTCGATTTCCCATGGACCTATAGGAAATCTAACCCTTTCTTCCTGTGGATGGACTTTATATGGCTTGCAATTGCCACTTCTGAGTGCCACACTGGCCACAAAATTGTAATAGGAAGGAGGAAAAAAATGCAGGGTCGGACCAGGGATGGAATCTGGGACCTCCTGCACTATATGCGAGTGCTCTACCAACTGAGCTACCCAGACCACTACACCTACAATGTAAACAAGTAAACAATTAAGATTAAAAAGATAATAATCATTAAAAAAAAAAAAAAAAGCAGAAAAAAAACTGAGGACGAGAACTCATTGTGACATCCTTGATTGAAGCTTGCCAATAGAGAACAGTTCAAAATCTTAACATAAATGTAAATCTTTCATCAAACTGAAATAAGACCATGGGTGCTGATCTATTTATTTGTTACCATCAATCAACTGTTTGATAAGTAACTTTTGTCTTTTTTAATCTGGTTCATTTTCTTCAGTAGAATTCTCACTGTCATTGTTCTTCAATATTGCAATTCTGTGTTGTGTACATCCTATCCTCCCTTCACCAGATTTCTTGTCTTTTTGCATAAATGCAGCTAATTATAATTGTATACATTACTAGCTTCACCAAAATATTCCAACAATTTTATCATGGGGGAATACTTGACTGTTTAAGAGACTCTTTTATTAACATCGTAAATGCAACAGAAACAAAATAGGTAACAAAATTGTTGTTGAATATTGAGGGCTTTTTGTACCCCCACTCAAATATGTAGTATATATACTGTATTTTACCTATGTAGGGTATATATTAGTGTATGTTTGAGTGGAGTACAAAAGGAACTCTTTCTATATTGAGTTGTGTTTAACATCTGCTTTATAATTGTAACAGTGGTTTGCAACATTACTTATTATGATTTAATATTTTGTAGAATTTGGTGTTCATTTAGCTGAATTAACAGTCGATAGACAAGGACCATTAGCTATTCGTCAGCTTGCATCAGTACTTCTGAAACAGTATGTTGAAACTCACTGGTGTCATGAATCCGAGAAATACAGACCTCCAGAAACTGTTGAAACTGTAAGAATCTATAGTCTGCTTCAAAAAACTTCATTTAAAAACATATTTAAAATAATTTAAAGTATGATTACTTTACCCTTTGTTTTTTTTTTTGGTATGTATGTTGGTCAAATCATTCATTATTTGAAAAAAAAAAGGAAATTCAATGACTTGTGTTACATTTAATGTTTGAAAAGAAGATTGATGATACATGTAGGTCTAATACACTTCTTGTTTGTTTGTTATTCACCCTATATGACATCATAGAATTTGTTTGTTGGCTCATGAATGTTTCTATTTTTATGTTTTACTGTTGTATTTTGTAAATCAACATGTTTTAGGCAAAAGCTGAAATTAGAAAGATATTACCTGTTGGTCTGAAGGAGACTATAAGTAAAGTAAGGACTAGTGTGGCCTATGCAGTGTCAGCCATAGCACATTGGGATTGGCCTGAATCATGGCCAGAATTATTCCAGATTCTGATGGAAGCTTTGACAAGTGGTGATCCAAATGCTGTTCATGGAGCCATGAGAGTTTTAACAGGTATGATAAGAATAACATTGTCATTGATAAAAATAATTTGTATGACCAGCTAAATCAGTATAATTTTGACAGTCTGATGTCAGAAGTTTATGACTAATTTCAATTTGTCTGATACACAAAGTTTCCCTGTAGGATTGTTGTTTAGAAATATTTTGCTAAATTTTAAACCCAATAAAGTACAAGTAAATACAATTTTCAAAGATCTACGTGTAGAAACACCTGCCAGTATTTTTTCTCAAACTATTATCAGTATATTACTGAACTCACTAACTATAATTTGATATTTCTATCATAGAGTTTACACAAGATGTAACAGATGTACAGATGAGGCAGGTTGCACCAGTCATTCTACCAGAAATGTACAAGATATTTATGCAGGCAGAGGTAAATTATTTTAGCTTTTGATTCTTTAATTCTTCTCTTTAACATTTAAAAGGCCATTTTACATATAAATCATTTTATGAATAAGAAATGCGATTTGAAGTTAAGAATATGAAGTTTATAATTTTCTTGTGTTATTAACTTGTGGTTTACATTTGGCATTAGGATCTGTATCAGTGGGTTCAAACCCAGTTGGATATATGTATATTAATTTTCAAATACATGAAGGTCATATACATGTATATATGCATTTAAATCTTTATAGTGTATGAAGCCCATAATGTCTAATCCAGCTTTTTAGCATAAAAAAATCGAACCAATTTTAATAAGAAACAAAGATTATTCTTTCCTTTCAGTTTGTTACATATATGTACATTTATTGTAATTTTCTGTTATAGTCTTTCGGTATCAGGACAAGAGCAAGAGCTGTCAACATATTTAATGTCTGTGCAGCAATGATTGCAACCATGGCAGAACTGCAAAAGGTACGGAAAAGAAATTTTGTTTATTTTTAATTTTTTTTTAAATGCTGAACAACTAACCCCATCAAACGAAGATGGCTAATACTTTAAAGTCAGAGATGATAACAACATGTCAAGCTGTCAACATACAAGACAACCACTTGTCACTTGGAAATTTAACTCAACACAGTCACTACATGAAAACAAGATTTCTTCTCTTAAGTACCACCAGAGCTTGTACCAATAAATAATGTTTTCTGACTTTCCTCTTAGGCTTTTCAAGAACTTCAGATTTTCCACTTTCAATAACCAGTAACTTTTGTTTTGAAGTGGCAGGATAGAAATTCTTCCACCTGTAACTGGTTTGCCGTCGGGATCAGCAGTAGTCTAATCAGTATCTTCGAAAACTTCTTTATCAACTTTTTCATCCTTGTTAATCTTTAGAAAGTTATACAAAACAGTTTGTTTACTTTTATTTGACATACTTGACGGACCAACAAGTATATAAACACTCAGAGCATCAGTTGGATTTTACAATACACTAAGTAAATTCCGAATGTGAAATAATAGGTTATGCATGTAATGCAAACGTTTAAACGATTTTGTTGATTGATGCTTGTAACAGAACGGCCGATGTCTAGAAAGGGCAAACACTATATTTTCTGTTGTTTATTAATTGCAACAAGCCCCTTGATGTATATGTCTAATAAATTTAACTCGGCACCGTGACCAGTGGTAGTAACAATATCACTCGTCCTAGTACACATTTCACTCGTCAGGACGAGTGGACGAGTGAATAATCTGAGCCCTGCATGGACATGTAGTTAATGATATTCTCAATTATGAGTTAGGTTGTAGTCCATGTAACATACGGAATGTTCAGAACTTTTTTTAAAATTTCATTATTTACCATTATTCCTTGAATTCCAATATTCTGAAACATTGACAAGTAAAATCTTAAATCCTTTATGCTTTCAAGATTGAATATTTGCATATATGAAATGAGTAACAATCTTTTTAGTATGGATTACATGTAAGCAATTATCTCTTGGTATTAAATAGATATCAATTTCTTGGTGTCAATGGTATTAAATAGATATCAATTTCTTGGTGTCGATAATAAATAATTTTATGTTTTTTAAAAAATTTAATAGTGTCATTCTTTCATGGAAACAGTTATCAATGTTACACAAGTTATACTGTAATTTGATAAAAGAATGACTTTAATACATGTATTTGAAGGAAATTATTTTTTTTCATTTTTTTCCCCAATGCTGTATGGTACATATATTTACATAAGTGTAAATCAGTATTGAGTTTTACATGTAATGATCCTGTTTTTCAGGGTATTGCCAAACAGCTTTTGTTTCCATTGTTACCACAGTTTACACAAGTCCTTGTACAGTCATTACAAGTACCTGATGGTCCAACATCTGATAGTGGTCTGAAAATGGAGGTTATAAAGGTAACAATAATGACACAATTATATTTGTATTATAACAAATTGCGTAATAAAAAAGATTGATTACAGTTTTTATCAAGGGTGATTGTGTCTCTTTTACTGTCTGAAGCAACTGTTTCATTTCCTCAAAGAAATCAGACTTCCTGAAGTTGAGGTTTTGATACTTGCATTTTGGAATATGTACATGTACTTAAGAGTATGGACTGTTTTGAAGCTCTTGGAGTGTCATTATCTTTGAAATTATGCAAAAGGAAAGAATGAAGTTATGAAATTTGTTAAAATTATTGATGAATGATTATATGTATGAGCATCTACAAGTGTTTTTGATAGGAAGTCAAATTAAGACAGTTATTTAGAAATCACAATGAGATCTGCTAAGTGATATGATGTTAATACATTCTTCAATATTAATTTTTGTTAAATAAAATGATAATAAGAAACTAAAATTTAAGTGAGACCTGTAAATCAAAATATTCACAGAATCACCATTAATTAATATTTCATTACTTTACTATTAAAGATTGTAAAAATTTTATCAAAGCATATTCTGTAATGTATGCAACAATGAGTTATCTTTCTTGAATTGTAGGCTATTACAACACTTGTGAAGAGTTTTCCTAAGACCATGTCACAGTGGGTTAATGATATTTTACCTCCTATCTGGTCTATATTTACACAGAGTTCTGATTAGTATCCTTAAACATAGATTTTGACAATTTTTTTCTATATATGTCAAGTTTTCAAATACAATTAACCTTTATACTAAATCCGAAGTACATGGGACTGAACTTTACTATCTTGAAGTGCATGAAACTTGGAATGAGTGGGACTCGATCTAAGTTGGTTAGAAAAGCTGTGATTCATAAGCAAGCACTTTAAGACCGCTCACCAATCAAGGCCCATAACTGAAGCGCATTTGACTTTTTTAAAAAATATATATATATATATAACAAAAAATGTGACCAAATTGTGACTTAGTAATCTATGGTTTCAAGAATATGGTATTTGAGTCACTTTAACCATTACCTCAGTATCAGAGGTGGGAAAATAATCATAAATAAATGGTGTACAGAGCAATTGTTTGTGTAAAATATGTTTAATGAAAATACAGAAATTCCGTTTTTAAAGACCACCTCTTCATTAAGACCAATGTTTTAAGATCTCTGCTTTAAAGTTTTACCAAACACAACCTATATAAAGATCATATGTTTATATATAAAGTGTATATTTATGAGTTCCTGTTAGTGGTCTTTATGTACATTTATATACATGTTTTACTGTTTGATATACATGTAAGAAAAACCAAGATATTTATGTATATTTCTTAACTCGGTGTTCTAGCTATGTAAGGACCGTTGTAAACAGTATGGATGAATCTAATGATCCGGTTGATTCTGATGGTTGGTATACACAATTGTTATTTTAAATATTCTTAGACGTAATGTAAATATTGTGAATATAAAATATTTTTGTGGATTTGGAAACATTTGTTTGGGGAGTTTCAGTGTTTAATACATTTTTATTGAGAGAAAAAAAAAATAATTTGATAAGAAAAGATTTTGAAGTCATAAAGAATTTAATTCAAAAAAAAGTGATGTAGTGAGAGTGGACATTAGTGCCACACCCACTAATAAAAAATAAAAGACTATTTTGATTCCATTTATAGTTAATTATGAAAATCTTTCATAATACAGTTAATGTAGTCAATTAAATTAATCATCATGATTTCTCTGTATTTACATTTGTATGTTTTAGATATTTTATTAGCTCAACTGGCTAAAGCCAGATGAGCTTATGGCATGATGCGCGCGTGCGTGCGTGCGTGCGTCCGTTAACAGCAAAAACTCAGAAACTACTGGGCCAATTTTAGCAAAACTTTGCAGGAATGATCCTTAGAAGGAGTAGATGAAAATTTGTACAATTGGTTTCCATGGCAACCAAAAGTAGGTCACAGCGACCTAGAATGTAAAAAACCTAAAATAAGTTTCTTCTCTGAAACCATAGGTTATATTCAAAATCTGATGTGATATTTAGCTTCTAGACACCCTTAAACATGTAGGTTGTACATTTCGTGAAATTCTGTCAAAAACTAGGTTACGCGTTTTTAGCGTTTTTCTGTCGTACTTCGTAAAAAGTGAAAATAAGGCTTATAATGGAAAATCAACTTTGAAAATCTTCTTCTCTGAAACCATGAAGCCTTAAGCTTTCATATTTGGCATTTAATATCAGCTTGAGCCCCTTTACCAAGTTTGTACAAATGGTGGCCCCCGGTCTATTTTTGGCCCCACCCCAGGGGTCCATATATCTGCATATGCATATATGGCTTATAATGGAAAATCAACTTTGAAAATCTCCTCTCTGAAACCATGAAGCCTTAAGCTTTCATATTTGGCAGTTAATATCAGCTTGAGCCCCTTTACCAAGTTTGTACAAATGGTGGCCCCTGGTCTATTTTTGGCCCCACCCCAGGGGTCCATATATCTGCATATGCATATATGGCTTATAATGGAAAATCAACTTTGAAAAACTTCTTTTCTGAAACCATGAAGCCTTAAGCTTTCATATTTGGCAGTTAATATCAGCTTGAGCCCTTTTACCAAGTTTGTACAAATGGTAGCCCCCGGTCTATTTTTGGCCCCACCCCAGGGGTCCATATATCTGCATATGCATATATGGCTTATAATGGAAAATCAACTTTGAAAAACTTCTTCTCTGAAACCATGAAGCCTTAAGCTTTCATATTTGGCAGTTAATATCAGCTTGAGCCCCTTTACCAAGTTTGTACAAATGGTGGCCCCCGGTCTATTTTTGGCCCCACCCCAGGGGTCCGTATATCAGCATATGCATATATGGCTCATAAAGGAAAATCAACTTTGAAAATCTTCTTCTCTGAAACCATGAAGCCTTAAGCTTTCATATTTGGCAGTTAATATCAGCTTGAGCCCCTTTACCAAGTTTGTACAAATGGTGGCCCCCGGTCCATTTTTGGCCCCACCCCAGGGGTCCGTATATCAGCATATGCATATATGGCTCATAATGGAAAATCAACTTTGAAAATCTTCTTCTCTGAAACCATGAAGCCTTAAGCTTTCATATTTGGCAGTTAATATCAGCTTGAGCCCCTTTACCAAGTTTGTACAAATGGTGGCCCCGGTCCATTTTTGGCCCCACCCCAGGGGTCTGTATATCAGCATATGCATATATGGCTCATAATTGAAAATCAACTTTGAAAATCTTCTTCTCTGAAACCATGAAGCCTTAAGCTTTCATATTTGGCAGTTAATATCAGCTTGAGCCCCTTTACCAAGTTTGTACAAATGGTAGCCCCCGGTCTATTTTTGGCCCCACCCCAGGGATCCATATATATATGCATATGCATATATGGCTTGAAATGGAAAATCAACTTAGAAAATCTTCTTCTCTGAAACCATGAAGCCATAACCTTTCATATTTGGCAGTTAATATCAGCTTGAGCCCCTTTACCAAGTTTGTACAAATGGTGGCCCCCAGTCTATTTTTGGCCCCACCCCAGGGGTCCATATATCTGCATATGCATACATGGCTTATAATGGAAAATCAACTTTGAAAATCTTCTTCTCTGAAACCATGAAGCCTTAAGCTTTCATATTTGGCAGTTAATATCAGCTTGAGCCCCTTTACCAAGTTTGTACAAATGGTGGCCCCCGGTCTATTTTTGGCCCCACCCCAGGGGTCCATATATCTGCATATGCATATATTGCTTATAATGGAAAATCAACTTTGAAAATCTTCTTCTCTAAAACCATGAAGCCTTAAGCTTTCATATTTGGCAGTTAATATCAGCTTGAGCCCCTTTACCAAGTTTGTACAAATGGTGGCCCCCGGTCCATTTTTGGCCCCACCCCAGGGGTCCATATATCTGCATATGCATATATGGCTTATAATGAGATATCAACTTTGAAAATCTTCTTCTCTGAAACCATGAAGCCTTAAGCTTTCATATTTGGCAGTTAATATCAGCTTGAGGCCCTTTACCAAGTTTTTACAAATGGTGGCCCCCGGTCCATTTTTGGCCCCACCCCAGGGGTCCATATATCTGCATATATATATATTGGAAATCAAATTAAAAAATTTTCTTCTCTGAAACTGTAAGGCATAATGCTTTTTTATTTGGCATTTAACATCAGCTCAAATCCCTTTACCAAGTTTGTACAAATGGTGGCCCCTGTGCCATTTTTGGTCCCACCCTATGGGCCAATATATCTACATATGCATATATGGGAAATCAAATTTAAAAATCTTCTTCTCTGAAACTGTAAGGCTTTAAGCTTTCATAATCAGCTCAAGTCCCTTTACCAGGTTTGTACAAATAAAGGCCCCTGGGCCAATTTTGGTCCCACCAAGGGGCACATATATCTACATATACTTATATGGGAAGTCAAATTTAAAAATATTCTTCTCTGAAACTGTAAGGCCTACAGCTTTTGTATTTAGCATTTAACGTCAGCTCAAGTCCCTGTACTGAGTTTATATAAATGAAGGCACAAGAACCATTTTTGTCAGTTGAGCTCCACAGGCCCTTTTGGGCCTCTTGTTAGTTTTCTCTTAATTCAGTGTGTCTGTCTAAACTAAACACTTACTGAACATAAAGATTTTTTTTTTTTTTTCATATTGGACAAGTTTTTAGTTTACTCGTGAGTTCAGTTTTCATTTGTTCTGTTGTGCAAAGAGATATATGAACATTATTAGTGCAGAATTTTCCATTAGAGTGCATTTTGGAATTTTGATAAGAGTGAGAGAGGAAGAGAGAGAGAGAGAGAGTTTTACAAAAAACACATTTGTCATTTCTTTATTGTAGGAGAGGTTTTAGGTTTTGAGAGTTTAGTATACAGTGTATTTGAGTTTGTACATGTCCTGATAGACACCTGTAAATTTCGTAGTACTGTTAAGAAATCTGTTAATGACATCCTGTATTACGTTATAACCTACATGCAAATGACAGACGATCAGGTAAGTACAATATACATATTAGTATAATGTTTTAAACTAATTCTCATTATAAGTCTAGCAAGGCTTAAGTTAGTTTATTACATGCTCAGAGTTAAAGATTGCTAAGCATTCCCTGGCGAAGACGGACAAGGGCTTGATAAAGAAGTGTCTGTTTTTTCTCTGTGCATTTAACATTTAGATATTAAAGTGCTCTAATCAATGTGAGGCATGTCACAACAAAGAGTAACACTGCTCATTGCTTTATTTGCAGCCCATTGGTACTTTGCATGTATACATAGCTAAAAAAAACAGAAACGGAAAACAAAAAAAGAGAGAGGGAAAAAAAAAAGGAAAAAAAAATTGACTTAAGAATAAATCTCAAAATTTCTTTTGTCTTGTATGTATAAATCATGTTACTTATACTATAAAACTAAAGTCCTTTTGCATATATTTTCATGTTAACAGGTACGGATGTGGACAACTAATCCAGATCAGTTTGTAGAAGATGAAGATGATGATTCTTTCTCTTATTCTGTCAGAATATCAGCTCAGGACCTATTGTTGGTTTGTGTTAATTTTTTATTCCACAGATACATGTAGTCTAAATATTTTATCATCTTCACATTTGATGCATTTAAAAGTATTTTTCATTTTAAAATATATCTCTTTGCAGATGGGGCTTCAGTCTTAAGCAGGTGCTTAAGTCAAAAAGCTTCTCATTGCCTAGTTTTAAAACCTACCCTCAGAGCAAATACAAGTTACATAGTTTATTGGTGCACTTATTAAATGTTGGGGGTATTTCCTAGGTTTCCTTTGCTTTCCCAAGACTGACCCACTCTGGTAAATGAAAAAATCTTGATAGGAGTTACCATTCATTTGAAGGTATCAGTGCGGTCGTTTGACTACATGCAAACATCGATCAGATCTAGAGCAAAAAGCGCCATGCCTAGGAAGAGCATGAAGAGACGGCACATTACTACACTTAGTCAATACAAACTACACTTAAAATTACTATTGTCCATCAATAGGGGTAAACAGGTCTGCTACTCTAGCAAGCATAGCTAAATGTGTATTTATGTTGTATTTTCAGTCCTTATCCAGTGAGTTCAGAAATGAGAGTGCACCTGCACTTTGTCAAGCTGTAACAAGACATCTGCATGAAGCTGAAGCTGCCAAAAACTCTCAAAATGAATATTGGTAAGAGAATTTTACAGACAAAATTTGGTAAGAAGGATAGTTTTGTTCTTTTAAATGGGGGAAAATTCTGCCTTCAACAAAGACATTAAATCTTAACTTACATGTACATTCTATAAGGTTACAACTCAGAGATCATTAGTTTTCAATTAATAACAATGTTTTCTGGGTTTGATGGACTCATTTTCTGCCAAAGTGTAAAATATTCTGATTCAATTACCAGCTGATCTGCAATGTTTAACATGCCTTGAAGCTTCTTATATGCAGTATTTGCTATTTTATGCATTACATGTACACTGTATGCAGGTCAGAAATTTACATGTTGGATTTTATTTTTGCATGTAAATACACTGAAGTCAAGTTATTTCTATATTCTGCAGGTGGAAAATTCATGAATCATGTATGTTAGCCATGGGGAGTGTTAAATCACTAGTCATTGATGCTATACAGAAAGGGAAAGTGCAATTTGATATTACAGGTTTTTTACAGTCAGTCGTTTTGGATGATATGAATTATTCAGGTAAATTTTTTTTTAATTGATTTTAAGCTCACCTGACCGAAAGGTCAAGTGAGCTTGTGGCATGGTGTGGCCTGTGTATGTGCGTGCATGTGTGCTTGCGTCGTTAACACCTATTTTGACTTCTCCAAAACTGCTGGACATATTTCAATGATACTTGGTCAGAAGAATATATGGGCCGGTGCAATTCAGATTTGTCCATGGCTTTGCCATGGCTACCATAGCTTAGGTCAAGGTGACCTAGGGGTCCAAAAATCTATAAAAATCTTCTCTGAAATGGATGATGGGAGAAAAAATCTGATATTTGGCTTCTCTAGGGTCTTAAGCCTATAGTTTGTTCATTTCGTGAAATTTGGTCAAAAATTGGGTTACGCGTTTTTGGCTTCAAATTGTTATAACTTGACTATTTGAACATGGGGTTTTCAGTTTTGACTTTTTCTTGAAATGACCTTTAAAATAGGGTCAAGGTCATGACCTAATTTGTGATTTATGCAGTTTTAGGCAATTTTCTTGCAAATATTAAGAAACATATGAATTGAAAACATTGTTAAAATGTTCCCCATGACAAAATTTAAAAAGGTACCAAGTTTTGTAACTATATGACAATCCATACATGTAGGAGTTGTTGACCCTGAATTATTATTTTTTTGCTTATAAATACTAAAATTGTGCATTAGCTTGAAAAATATAATCTTTTTGTATAGGCATGTATATTAGAATATTGTAGGTATTGATATGACAATATGTTGAAAAGTCAAGGTCATAGCTGCATAAGTGTACTGAAATTTGTGAATCATCTTGAAAACCATTATCATTTTGTACAAGCATGTATATTAGAATATTGTAGGTATTGATATTATGACCATTTTGATATATCAAGTTCATATGTTCAAAGGTCAAAATAATTATTTGGAAATTATTCACTGTACTATTTAAATCATGCATATAGGTTATTTATAAATGAAATGCGACTAGAAATTTCTGATTCATTATTGCCCTGATTTCCAGACTTGAGGAATTTTGTAAAGTTTTTATAATTAAGTTCTTTGCAAGTTTTTGGACATTTCCTCAGGTGAGTGTTAAGGCCCATGGGCCTCTTGTTGCATCTTTTTACACCCTGAAATTAAATTTATGTTTTAGCCAGTTTTCAAATCAAGTTATGATAACTTTTGATTGTAGATGTAACTTATTGGCTTTAATTTTAGTTGGGAGGAAAGCCAATTGAACCATGTAAAATAAACTCATGCTCCTGAAATATAAAATACTCAACTGATTTAAAGCACATACATGTACATATGTTTTTAAGATCTTGTTTAAAATTTGAACTAGCAGAAATTCTATACTTAGAAGATGTACTGTAAATAACAATTAGTTGACTATAGTATACCCAGTAATCTTTGTAGACAAATATATCTTCCATATCAACACTTATTGGGAGTGTTTTTCAAAGATGAATGTCAGAGAGAAAAAAAGAGAGAGAGATGTGTTATTTGTTATTCTCTTTTTTGACCAGGTTCTATTTGGCACTTGTGAAAATTATATACTTGTTTGTCGTCATGTGATTCTAAAATCTCACTTCATATTGCTTTAATTTTATATTATAGTTTCCCCCTTTCTTGTTGGACGATGTTTATGGACAGCCAGTAGATACACAGATGCAATGTCACCAGAACTTTTACAAAGGTATTGATAATGTTATAATCTTTACTTAGTGTTTGTCAAGGCAGTTAGTTATTCATTCAGTAAATAACTGGTTAAGTAAATTTTTGCATTTAAAAACGTTAAAAACTACTACATCAGGACTGATAAGAATTTAAATAAGGTTTTCTGATTTGAAATACATTAATTGGTAGTAATAATTAAAGTTTTACATGTTTCTTGTATAAAGAAATTGAAAATCTAAAAGAATGGAGTATGGTGTGTTAAGCCCCCACCAATTAAAATTATTTCATTTATATCAAAGCAGACAGTTCTTGATGGTAGAGGAATCTGGAGTATCTAGAGAAAAACATGGCAAGTTAAACTAATTTTTGTCCAGCCTGGCATCGCCATAAGGCGAGACTTAGGTGTTACTTTTCTGGTGTCGGCAGCGTGTCAAAATGTGAAGGTTTGTGTTAAAGTCCATATCTTAAACTAATACTGTGATTGCATTGAATTTGCAACACAGTTTTATCTTGCAGTTTAATTATGATTACATGAGTATGCAAGTTGATGCTTCAACTCTTTTTGGGGTAAAAACTTGCAATTTTAACAGAAAAAGGGAATTTTGAGAAAGTGCTCCTACAGACACATTTTACTTTTCTCTTTTTTTTAATTTAGCATGTTCAATGATAGAACATACATATACATGTAAATATACATTATGGGTATTTCCAAAAAATGGCATTTGTTGGTTTGGTTTTTTTTTTGTTTTTGTTTTTTTTTTTTTTTTTGTTTTTTTTTTTTTTTTTTATATATATATATATAAAAAGGACACATTTTAAGAAAATTTTGGAAGTACATCTAAATCTTGATGAATTATATTTCAAATGTTATTTGATTAGTTTCTAGATTATATACAATGCCTTTTGGCCATTTATTTTAATTTTGGGATAAATCTTGGATTTTAAATGAAAAAAATACAAATTTTGATAAAATGCATTTTGTTCTAAACCAATATCATTTTGGGATTCAAATAAAGCTATATTAGTTTCTGTGTTAATTACCTTGTATAAGAGTTTATTTTTTTAGTTTTAGGGCAGATCCAAGATTTTGGATAAAAAATTGAGAATATTTTTTTGTTTACTCAAACAAACATGAATACTCTGTTCTATAAGATGTGATTTAAGTTTTCATGTTATATACAATAAAAATTATAGTTCAGCTATCCAGTGTTATGTGAAAAGAAAGATATTTGTTTGAAAAATACAGTTTTACTCGTGAAATGCATATTGTACTTAACCAACATTATTTTAACACCGATAAATAATATTACAGTTTGAATCTTAAAAATGTATTTTTTTAATCCATCAAAAACTAACCATGCAAGACATTTGATTCTGTGGAATTATTGTATCATACTGGGATCTGACAGAGTTAGATTTGTACCTAGGCAAATTGCTGTTATCTGTGATTGAAATGTACATTATATGCAATGACCCTATCATATAAAACATAATATCCTTAATTTTTTGCAGTACATTCTGTATTTCAAAATGACCCACAGAAACTGAAAAATAAAGACTTTATAGACAAGTGATCTATATTTGCAGGTGTTATAATTGTTTTAATATAAACCGGCACTTGAGTAACTTGTTTTAATGGCTGAGTGGTCTTTATATGAAGTTGTTGTTACAGTTTTACATTGTATATTTTAGGTTTTTGCAGTCTACAGTGGGAGGGTTACATCCAACTCAGCCTCCAGTAATAAGAATCTCCGGAATAAGAGCTGTATTTAGTTATTGTACACACCTGAAGAA
Source organism: Tegillarca granosa (assembly GCA_029721355.1). Taxonomy (NCBI): domain Eukaryota; kingdom Metazoa; phylum Mollusca; class Bivalvia; order Arcoida; family Arcidae; genus Tegillarca; species Tegillarca granosa. The sequence continues at coordinate 15,881,133 of CM056599.1, forward strand.
CTCTAACAATACTCAACAGTTAATGCCGTTTCTTAATACAATATTAGAGGGACTAATGACAGTAGCTACACAGTATTCATCAGAAGTCTTATCTCTATGTCTAGAAACATTAGCTGTTGTTTTATCTGTACGTATGTTCTTGACTCATTGAGATTAAAAAACAATTTCAGAAAAAAGAGAAAAAATCGTTTTCTAAAAAAAAAAAATTAAATGAACTAAAGTGGTAGCTTGATCATTTAAGATATTTTACATTGCTAGATTTATCACATAGAGTTTCAATATGTGTTTTTAAAGTAATACATGTATATAGCTAACTAATTTGTTTTCACTAAAAATGATTCATTATTCAGATCTTATTAAATGTTTTTTTAAAAAAAGTCTTCAGTTAGATGAATAAGTTCTAACTTCATTTGATATTCTGTTTTAATTCAGCCATGCACATTCAACTTATTAATTTCAGTAAAATAAAGATGTGATGAAAAGATTAGAATAAAGGAAATTTGTTATGTTTCTTTTTTTTTCTTTTGTGTCTTTGACTAACTCTGGTTTAAATACCAAAAATAAGACCATTAACATTCTTCTAAGAGCCCATAAAATTCTATTTAACAGTTTAATACTTTTGTCTATTATTATTTGTTACAGGTAGACAAGTCTTTCACAGCATCTGTTGAAAATAAAGTCACTCCACTTACAATTGCCGTCTTTCTGAAATTCTCTAGTGGTAGGTATTACAAACATACACATGCATGCTATCAAAATAATCTTGATGATTAATTTCAGTAACACACAAAAGAGATAAAGATTTATTATAAAAATGATTTGATCTGAATTTCATCTTTATTTCTTTGTTATAAGATTACAAGAAAGACAAAAAAAAAAAAAAAAAATAGCATTTTTTTCTTTTCCACAAATTGAATAATAATATAATGTACCTAATTACTACCGAGTTTCTTCAAAGAATCAGTATTTTTGTGAATAAGTGGCCGTCATTTTACTTATTTTCTCATTGCATTTCTTGATCAAAGACTCAAATTTTAACCTATCTCTATGTAAAGAAAGTTTATTGATTTGTTTTGGGGATGAAGTAATGACGCTCCATTACAATTTACACTTGTTTTGTATTACTTTGACAGATCCTGTTGTGATAAGTATAGTTCAGGATATATTTAAAGAATTAGCAGGAAATGAAAGTTGTATAGGACCAGTTGAACAAAGACTGTTACCCACACTAGTCAGTATATTACAGTCACCAGACAAAGTGCCACTAGGTTTGCCAGCAGTGAGTGTCTAAAAAGAGATTTATGCCACTGATGTACATGTATTTGAAATATTTTACAAGTTTTATGTTTTAAAATTAATATTTTTAGTCAAAAAAGAAAAAGTTCTACATGTATACTGTTGTAATTTTACTTGACAACATTTTTAATAAAAATATTAACCAAGTAAACCTGTATATACATAATCATATACAAAATATATGAAGTACCGGTAGGAAATCTTAAACTTTATTGACAGGCAGTCAATAAATAGAGTATTTTTGGTTGAAATATAAATTCAAGGGACCTTGATATTCAGGTCATACTAGGTAGCTAATTTGAAACTAGACAGGTATTTGAGATTGGTGGTTGCTGTAGCGATTTAACTGTATTGTGTATAAAAAAAATTATTACACATATATAACCACAGGGTTTATAGATTACATTTCAATTTTAGTGTGATATTGATACTGTGTACATATACATGTAAAAAGTGTAACTACATGTTGAATTGTTAAAATATTAGATTATGAAACCTAGCTGAAATAGCAGATTGTTGAGTTCAAGGCTTAGTTTCAATCTTGTTTATTTACCATCAGATCTGAAGTTATGATATTTTGGAATTTACATGTATGTATTGTTTTATTATAGGTATCATTAGATGTTTTAGAAACTTTAATCAGAAGTTATAAAGGTCCATTATCAGATGCCATGATAAAGACAGCATTCCCAGCTGTTGTGTATTGTACACTGAATACAGATGATAATTCTGTCATGCAGGTATGATTATGAAATCTTACTAATAGGTTAGAACTTGCCATAGCCAATTAAAAATTTATTTTGAAATAGAGAATGGATTCATTAATAAAAGATAATAAAGTAAGCTTACGGTTTATGGGGTTTAGTTACAACGCATCACATCTTGCATTTAGAGGTTGACCTTAGTTCTTGTTACATGTACATGTACTTCATTTATAAGAAAACATTTAAAATGTCCGTAAGTAAGGGCAGAGATAAAGTTGCAGCTTAAAAGTTAAAAGTCATAATCAGGTTTATTTTACATGTAAAACACACATAATTCTGTCTGAATATAGCATTTCATTTTATTAAAAGTTATATTAAGCCAGATTCTATGAAGTTAAATAACCTTACAGTATACCCCTAAAAATGATTTTGAGAATTCATTGTTGGGGGAGAGAAGAGAACAATAAAAGTTTTTAACTTGTAGCTGAAACAAGCTACACTGTTCTTCTGACTGCTCTTGCTTAGGATTTACTTTTAGCAAGATAAAAAATATATTTTATGTAACGTACTGAGCAAGTTTTTTTTATCATCATTCTGGAGTATGCCACTTTTATTTTACAGGAGAGATCAACACAAGTTGTAAGAAACACTTGTTAGATTTTGTTCTATGTTTTGTTGATGTTATAATTTTACAAGTTTTACATCGATAATGAAATATTTTGTTTGAATTTTAGCCATTTCTATTCTTATTTCAAATGTTAAATCTGAATGAATTCAGTTTTAAAATTACATATCTTATGATGAATAAAATTTTTCTGCATTGTTCATAATTTGCTTGTTGCACTTTATGACATGTTGCTAGATTGGCATTTTATATTTATGCATGTTTTATTCAATCTGTTTCAGAGTGGTGGTGAATGCATTCGGGCTTACACATCCATGGCTCTAGATCAGTTAATAGCCTTTCATGATGAACATGGTATGTAATATAATTAAATTTATATACTATGTGTATATAAAATCAAATTTATATACAAGTTAGTTGTACATGTATCATCCATCAGAAACTTCATGTTATAAAAGCCCTAATTCACTATTGTTATATCACTAAAATGTCCTTGGTTATTGATGACCTCCAGTCATTTTTAACTTGGAATGAAATTGTCCTTTATGCTACATGTACATGTATGTGACTTGTGCATATTGTGAAAATTTTGTGCAAACAATCTATTCTGAATTTTTTTGAAATTATTCAATAATATGAACTTTACAAGTTGCTCATCCATTTATTTTTAAATATGTAATGTAATGTTTATTAACCATTATGCATCCATCTACATGTATGTTGTTTTCTTTGTTCCAGGGAATAATGGTTTATATTATATTGTACAAGTTGTTTCAAAGTTGCTTGATCCCAAAACCTCTGAGTTCACAGCTTCATTTGTTGGACGTCTTGTTTCTGTGGTCATAACTAATGCTGGAACACAACTTGGAGAGAACCTAGATTTAATATTAAGAGCAGTCCTAAGTAAGATGCAGCAAGCAGAAACTCTTAGTGTGAAACAGGTATTAACATTTATTATCAAAAAAAAAAAAAAAAAAACAACAACAACAAAAAAACAAACATCAAAGCCTATGATAGTCTCACTTTGTCTAAACATGCTATCCTAATAAATTCGATGCATTAATATCTCCTTAAGTAATGAAAGATTGTACTGTATTTAAATTGCACCTATTGAAATAATAAATTAAAAGATTGTGTTTATGTAACATAGAATAGACATATAGACTTGTTTTATTCAATTGCAGACTATTTACATTTGTAATTTGTTGTAATCTGTTTTCAGAGTTTAATTATGATATTTGCTCACCTCATACATACACAAGTAGATGCTGTATTAGATTTCCTGACTAGTGTGCCTGGGCCTACGGGGAAGACTGCTCTAGAATTTGTACTTACTGAATGGTGCGCCATACAACATTTATTTTATGGAAACTATGAACGTAAAGTTAGGTAAGAATGTTCTATTACCTTCATCTATTATAATTTTATGTAAATGATGATAATGCTTGATAATGATCTTCCTTGTAATTCATTCACATGAAAGTAATGTTTGATGTGAACCTATTATGCATAGTAAAATGTAAATTTATTTGCCAGTTTCTTACTTCATGATCAATAATGTACCTTCTGCATGTATACCAGCATATTACATGTATATTATACATGTACTACATGTACGGTATTTACAAAGCTCATCATACTGAACTTGACTGAGTATTGTTGTTTTGGAAAAAAAAAATAATAATTTTCATTGTCTAGAACTTTACGTTTACAAGTACTAGTTCTAAAATTAACAGAGTTTCCAAATCACAAAACTTGTTTAATTTCTTTTTGATTACTTTGAAACATGAGTAAAATACAGTCAACTACATATCTTTACAAAGGCTATGTTGGTGATCATCAAATTTGCTGTTGTAAAGAATATGCGGTTATAATGAATTAAGAATGTGACGGAGTTGTCCCTTGTTCAAAAGTCAAGTTGTTAGTTTGTTGCATTCAGGGTATAATACAATGCATAATGTATGCAATAATATTCATCTAGATCTAATTATTTTTATATATTTCTTAATATTTTAAATATCTGAATAAGAGTTTTAAAAATAAATTATAAACTATCAACAACACATTTTGTTTTGTTAAAATGTTCTAATTAATATTGGATATTGAAATATTTTTTGGTATTTTGTAAATATATGTTATACATGTAAGTCCCGGGTTTTTACCCTTTTAAATTTTGTCTTATCACTACAAACAAAATCTTTGAAATTTGACCTTGTCCAGACTTTACAAAAAACCGGTCATTTTCAAGAAACATCCTACTCTTGTATTCATATTTCACAGAAAAGATTTTCCGTAAAATATGGTTTGTACATCAAATATTTACTGTATTACTAATTTAAAAACATGAAAAGAAATATGTGTATTACAATTTTGATTTTTTTTTTTTTTTTTTTTTTTTTTTTTTTTGGAACAGTACTGTAGCATTATGTAAGTTACTACTACATGCCATCCAGACAAATGATGTGAGACTGCAGGATATCCAGGTTCAGGGAGATCAAATTATACCTCAAAATGGCGGAATAAGAACAAGATCTAAAGCTGCACAAGGTAAATATCTAAATTCCTGATAGCAAGGTCCTGTCTTTTTTAAATGACAGTTTAACTTTTCTTTAGTTTTGAGCCCTTTTGTAAAGGTGTTTGGCAATAAATGAGGGTGACCTATATAGAAAAATAAAGAAAAAGGAATTTTGGGACTTAGAAATAGAGACAAATGAGGTGGCCAAATTATGAAAATAGTTATGATAAGGTTTTACTGTACAATTCCATTACTTTTAGTACTGATAAGGATAAAATTATCAATAAGAACATGAAATTGCCTTTGAATCTATCATTCTATTTATGTTATAAGTAGATGTAACACATGTATTTTTATTGAATATGATGTCAATTTCAGAACCAGTTCAGTGGACATCAGTACCAATTTTAGTAAAAATGTATAAATTGTTGATAAATGAATTATCAAGTCAAATAGAAAGTAATCTATCTACACAAGCATCTAATGGTGACGACAGAGATGATGAAGAGGTAAGTATAACAATGTATAGAGGGGAACAAGTGTAAATGATGTCATAAAAACCTGTCTGAATCGAACCACTTTATTCGGGCAAAAAATGTTCCATTAACAGGTCTTCTTAAATTAACCAGTGAAAAACCCAAACCTTTGTTGTTTCAAAATTGTTTCTAAAGGCTTAAGAAATTGCATCTTATTAAAATGTTGTTAAAATTTTTACAATGAATTCATTATCAATTGATAGAAGGAATAATCAAATGAATGCATTACAGTACAAATAGTTGATGCCACATCCATTTCATTACAGAAATGCTAACCATTAACTTTATTGTAAGACTGGACGTAAATCACCAAGTGGCATAAATCTTGATTCCTGTTATTTTCCTGTGAAATAGTTTTTAGTGTAATACATGTACAGTATGTGTACATAGGGTTAAGAAATATACATGTATTTATCTTATGTTTATGATTATAGGAAGAAGGTTGGGATGAGGATGGTGATGATGAAGATGAACTAGATGATGATGAAGTAGCTTTGTCAGGTCAGACACTTTCCAGTCTAATTGACTCCTGTGATTTTAATGGTGAGTACATATAGTTTTTGTTATTAAAATATCATTTGGTATGTAGATTTACCTATATATCATTCTCAGTGTATCTTGGCCTTTGCTTGTCAGAATTTTATCGTTACAGTTAAACTCAGTAGTTTAAAATGTTTTGGACTTAAGCTTCATCAGTTACTTAAGATGTCAACTTGAAAGCCTCTTTAAATTCCAATTACCTTAGATCTTGGTGGTAACTTTTATAATCAGGTTTGACTGGATGTGTATATTGTAAAGAACATTATCATGAAATTTTAAAATAACACAAACTTAAAATTTGATATGTGAAAAACATGAGACTTTGGACAACAAACTTGAGAAGTAAGGCAAAAAATCTTATATTGAGCACTTCATTTCAGGTTATGGTTTAGAAGATGGCGCTGAAGAAGATGACCCAGATGCACTAAAGGATCCAATTAATCAAATTGACTTACAGGTAAACAGTTTGATATGTCGCTCTTTATACATGTTTATTACCTGTTAACATTACTAAAGAGAAAACATTCACTCACAGCATCTGTTTTTACTACTACCGCTCCCATTTCAACAAAACTGGCAATCAATCGATATATTGGCTCTGTCCATCCAGTTATTTTTCCTATCAACAATTTTTTAAACTGCACATATCCTTTATCACCTAACATAATATATGCACAATCTAATGATAGTCATTGAAGATAAAATGAAGAAATGAAAACTAAAACATTAAATCTGAACTTACATGTAGTACTTAAATACAAAAGACTGCCTTGAGGGTGCAGTGGTAGAGCATCTAGAAAGTGGGAGTTAGTGGGTTCAAACCCAGTTGGATATATATACATGAGGCTTTAACTTTGAGATATTGCTTCCTTGCCTAGTGGAAGAGGACATAATATCAACTGGTTCACCCACTGCCAGGATGATTGACTGGTGGAATGGTTGTTGGTTTAAAATCTTTAATTTACCTTTTTTCTGAACCCAGTCTCAAAAATAGTGACTGATGATATTTGTAAAATTACTAGTTCATATAATTTTGCTTGCAATCGTAAAATATTTTGTTTTCTACTTAATGTTTCTTATTTCATATTTCAGGCTTATTTAACAGAATATTTACAGACATTTTCACAACAGCCATGTTACAATGTGTTTAATGTTCATCATAGTGACTCTGAAAAACAAGTATTATTATCCATTAATGTGAATTCCTGAAATTATTTCTAATTGTGATCAATCACCATTGACTTGTGAAGGAAATTTCGGAATGATAAAAAAGTGTGTTGTTACCTGCAGTTGTTTTATGAAATGTATGGCATTGATTCAAGCTATTACTGCTTCTCTTTGTGATATTTTGGAAAACAAAAACCAAAAAAAACCGCTTTTACATTTCAATGTATGTATTAATTAGTATCATTAGTATGAATCAATGAGAAAATTGTTGCTCTGCCTGTTAAAAAAACTGAGTTTTATGATCTTTACATGTTTCTTGTGTACCTGCTTGAATTTTTTTATGCCCTTTTTTGTGCAATATGAAAATTTAAAAAATACATGTACTGTTATTTCATCAGCTTAACCATACATGTGTTTGGTGTGTAGAAATGTCCTCTATATTCCCTGAATTATATATGTATATGAGAGAGACTGTCTATATTCCCTGAATTAACATACATGTAAGACTCTTGGATGCATAAAAATGTGTAAGACACTAGTGCTCCCTACATATAGATCATGAATTAAATGTATAAAACTCTTTGACACTGTTTATAAATAACTTGTAATACATATGGAATTCTAATATAATATGAATAATGATTGTCGCCATGGAGAACAGTGATATTTTAGTGTATGATTTTAAAATAAGGATATTAAAAGACAGCAAAACAACTACATGTATAATATTTAATGACATGGTTATGGTTATAAAATAGATTTATATTCAAACTGTTAATATAATTTTATTTAAAATGGAATAAATGTATTTGTAATTTATACATTGTATATTGTTATTTAGTGTATTCATTTAATGTTTCCTGTTTGTTTATTTCCGTCTCTCCTTGAGGAGAATCGGGCCATTAACAAGTCCCCTCCATTTCACTGTTTCCTGTTACATAACATAATATTTACTTCAGGGTATGTTATCAGTCAAGATTTCACTGTAACTTGGTCAGAAGCATTGGTGGGTAGATGCAAGCTAGATTTGTTCACAGAATAACTTTTGGGTATATTTATCACCCATGTGAAGAATTTATTGACATTTGATTATCAAGTAAAAAAAAATTGCATTAACTTTCAGGTGAGCAGTAAGGCCGATGGAATGATGTTTTAAAGCTTATAGATATTGAAATAATAATAATTTTGATATGGAAATCATTTACACTATTCATTATACAAACCATTTGCAAAGATAAATGTTTATAACAAGTACTTGAAACCCATATAACACTTCGCTATAAGTCATGCTGCACTGTGCATTTATAAATTAACACCTTGATACCTAATACATCATATACATGTATAGTTTGTGATATTTCAACATCCTTATAATTCTGACAGGCATGTAAAACCCTAATCACTACACAAAATGTGCATCAAAAATATCGTGACTTCTTAGACATCTTACTTTTTCATCCCAGCCAATGGCTTATGGTGACCTATTTTGATCATTTTGTCTCTATCTATTCTTCAACTTCTCAAGATGGAGGGATGTTCCTTTGTTCAAACCCAAGTTTGAGAAATTTGCCTTCACTTAATATTACTGACAACTGTAAACAGCTATATGTACTTTTGATTTGATTGTCTCAGATTGAAATTTGAAGATTTAGGATCAATGCTTATTGATAGAAGGCTACTAAATTTACAAAGTTGGTTGATGCTCATGACTTTTGTTGAATACTGGGTATATACTACTTTTTAAAATCAATATCTTTGTCAGTTTTGAATATAAAAATAACTAGGGTCATGTGTTTTAAATTCATTGTTACCCAAATTAAATGAACGTTTTGCTCACACATGCATATACATGTAATAGGCTTAACTTCATGGACATTTTAGTATAATTCTGAAAAAGGAAAATTTATACAAAGTTCATTTTCTTTTCTACACATTTTTTCACCTTTTCATTTTATTGCAAAACTTTTATTCATCATTATAAAAAGTAAAAAAAAGATATGTCTTTAAAAGTTGCAGAAAAACAAAATGTAAAGTCCGTTGCACAACTTCATTTGGCACTAAGTGATATTTATTGGAGAGATTATTGCAGAAGGTGCTCCAGGAATCGGTAGAAAAAGGTCAAAAAGCGATCCACTTTTTAGACGCAAGTAGTTCTTTGTTCACTTCCGGTAACCTTCAAGCATCATGAAATCAAATAGGTACATCTTTCGAATAGATATTGATCGATAATCGTTTGCATTCCATTAAGGCACCATCCTAGACATACTAAACAACGCGAACAGTCTTTATTAGTAACACTTTCCTCCCTGTCCCCTCCCTCCCTTTGGCTTTTCCCTCCCTGACCTAGACCTGAAATACATGGCTCCAAACGGCTTTTTAGCTCACCTGAGCCAAAGGCTCAAGTGAGCTTTTCTGATCAAAATTTGTCTGTCGTCGTCGTCGTCGGCGGCGTTGTCGTCGTCGTCGGCGTCGGCGTCGGCGTCCGCGGCGTAAACTTTTACATTTTCAACTTCTTTTCTAAAACTATGAGGTAGATTTCAATGAAACTTGGTCAGATGCATATATGGGCCAGTGCAATTCAGATTTGTTCGTGACGTTGTCATGGCTCCCAAAACTAGGTCAAGGTGACCCATGGTTCCAAAAAACTTAAAAAATCTTCTTATCAGAAAGCGATGATGGGAGAAAAAATCTGATGTGATATTTGGCTTCTCTAGGGTCTTAAGCTTATAAATTGTTCATTTCGTGAAATTTGGTAAAAAATTAGGTTACGCGTTTTTGTGTTTAATTTTGAAAATTTCGTAAAATGGCTTCAAATTATTATAACTTGACTATATGAATAGATATTGACATGGGGTTTTCAGTTTTGACTTTTTCTTGAAATATCCTTCAAATGGGGTCAAGGTCAAAGTTCAAGGTCATGACCTAGTTTGTAATTTGTGCAGTTTTAGGCTTTTTTGTTCCAAATTATGAGAGATATATAATATTCAAACATTGTTAAAATGTTTAGCAGGACAAAATGTAAAAAGGTACAAAGTTTCGTAACTGTATGATAATGCATGTAGGAGTTGTTGCCCCTGAAATGTTATTTTTTTGCTAAAAAAGACTAAAATTGTGCGTTAGCTTGAAAACTATAAACTTTTTGTATAGGCATGTATTATAGAATATTGTAAGTATTGACATGACGAACATTTTGATATATGGCTCAAGGTCATACATTCAAAGGTCAAGGTCATAGGTGCATAAAAAGACTGAAATTGTTAATTATCTTGGAAACTATTAACTTTTTGTATTGGCATGTATATTAGATTATTGTAGGAATTGATATGGGTGATCATTCTGATATAAGATTCAAGGTTTTACATTTGAATGTCAAGGTCATAGATGCATAAAAAGACCCAAATTGTTAATTATCTTGAAAACTATTAACTTTTTGCAAAGGTATATATACTAGAATTTTGTAGGTATTGATATGACAATCATTTTGATATGTGGCTCAAGGTCATACATTCAAAGGTCAAGGTCATAGGTGCATAAAAGACTGAAATTGTTTATTATCTTGGAAACTATTAACTTTTTGTATGGCATGTATATTAGAATATTGTAGGAATTGATATGGTGATTATTCTGATATAAGATTCAAGGTCGTACGTTTAAAGGTCAAGGTCATAGATGCATAAAAAGACTCAAATTGTTAATTATCTTGAAAACTATTAGCTTTTTTGTAGGAATGTATATTAGAATATTTTATGTATTTTTGCAAATGATTTTGGATATATCCTCAGGTTGGCCATGTCCTCAGGTGAGCGTTAAGGCCCATGGGCCTCTTGTTATAATACTGATGTTGCCGTTTCGGAACGGCAACATCAGTATTATAAAAAAGCCGTTTGGAGCCATGTATTTCAGGTCTATCCCTGACCGAGTTGTAAAAAGCGTGAGCAAGAAGATAACACCTCTCACCACGGAGATTCAAATCGGGCACATCCTACTGTTAGGGAAGTTCGTATGTTAGCTCGGTGAAGTTGATTTTGTTACCAGGGCAATCCGGATTCCTCCATCATTTAAGAACTTGAGTGAAGTAACTTTCTTAATACCTCGGCTAAGATTTCCTTTACTCATATGTAGTCAGTTCTTGGATGGTGTAGGAAACTGGAGTGCACAGAGAAAGTTGTACATCTTCAGCAAGTAGATAGAAGGGCCTTTCTTGAGAAACTTTGCAGTGTATTGATAAATTACTTTAGAACCCTATCTCATTTAAGAATATTGATTAACTAAACTGCATATAGTTTAGATTAAACATTCTTAAATGAATGGTATTAATTTTGCACAATCCTTAACAATGTGGGACCACTGGGACCAAAATTGGAAAGTAAAGAGGAGCAGTGTGGACTGTTAAAAATTCTCCTGAGAGCATTAAGTACCTGTTCTTTAGATATTTAAAGTGTATGATTGTAAAGACCAATCACATTCATTTGCACAGATCTTGGCACTGGTACCCAATAAGCTGAAACCTTACAGTGGAAAACTGATCTAATTCATAATTCTCCAAAATGAGATATGGCATATACTGATTAAGTGTTGCAAGTTAGGACAAGTAGTACTGGTATTACATTTCTACAAATCAGCATAGGGCCTCAGAAGTAAAAAAAAAAAAAAAAAAAAAAAACTTCAGAGAGGTCTTTTAATTTATGGAGAAATTCTTTTATAACTACTGCCAAAAAAAAAATTGACATCTGCCCAGGAGATTGATAATACCCATGAGCTTTTTGCTTTAATTTTTTCTAACAAAGAATGGGAAGTTGGACTTTCACATGCCTTCACATGTTAGTGGAATTATATTCGGGTTTAAATCCTGTAAACAAATGCCACAATCTTGTTCCTGCTACTGAGTTTAAAGTCATTAGCCACTAAGTTAAGAGTCATTAAATTACTTGTAGATGAAAACAAAAACTAGTTCTTGTGTGAGTAACTCTCACCAATAAGGTCCTACCATAAATTCATTATTTTTAAAGAATCAGTATGTTTAGGATTGGAACTTGTATAAGTACATGTAGTATCATCTGAAATCTACCATAGCAGTTCATCATTGTAAATATGATTTGTTTTGTAAATTTTAGAGTGTCTGTTTAAAGAATCGAAATTGAAAAATATTAGACATGGCTGTTTGTCAGAAACTTTTTAAAAATATTTCATTGCTTGACTTGAAAGAAATCCCTAGACAATGTTACAGATTACAGCAAACATGTTTGTTATGGACTACAGCTTATAACAGTGATAAATACAGAAACAGTATATACAGAAATCCACAGATCTGTTCAAGAACTAATTTACAAACAGTACCTAATGGTTGGACTTTTCATTCAAGTGCATTGTTGTGTAATTTTTGCCAAGGACCTTTGTTTAATTTCAAAGAACATGATTTTCAGAGACAGAATGTTAATAAATTTCACAGTGCAAATAATTTGCATAATTTAGTGAGAAAATCCAGTTTTAATGATAAGCATAATAAGAAAACATTTCATGAACAGAGTAGAAATTTGAGTTTTTCACCTGCTAAAATACTGGCAGCATCACCAGCAGGTCTACAACCTTATCTGAGGTTGATAAGATTTGATAAACCAATAGGTAAGTATCACCATTTGAATGTTACTTCTCAGCTCATTATTGGTAAAGGATAAGTTTCTTAAATACAAACATGTATATGATTTTGTTACTTGGCTATGATGATGTGCACTATACTTGTGACATCAGGGAATAAATTTAACAATACTGTAAGTCATAAATAAATTGGATTAGATTTTTTTGTCATTACAGCATTTGACATAATTTCAAATCATGGTGATTGTAATGGCACAAAAAAAAGAAAAAGTTTTACTTGCTCTTTGTCGTAATGTTGTTTAACATTGCATCAGCAATTTTTCAGCTATTCATGAGAAGAACAGGGCTTTTTATTTTGATGGATTAATCATTGAACAAGTTTTTGTATGCATAAGAGTATGCATAATACTCTATGTATTACATGTTTTTTGAAGTTCTCCTGATTGTTAAAAGGCTTGTTTTAAAATCTAATCATTCTTGAAGAAATATCATAATCATGAGATAACAAATTTATGAAATATCATAATCATGAGATAACAAATTTATGATTTAAGACAATGAGTGATATCTATTTTATCTAGGAACCTGGTTGTTATATTGGCCATGTACCTGGAGTATAGCACTGGCTGCAACACCTGGATGTCTACCTGACCTTTGGCTTTTGACCTTATTTGGTATGGGGTCATTCTTTATGAGAGGAGCAGGATGTATCATCAATGATATGTGGGACAAAGATTTTGATAGGAAGGTAAGAAAAAATTAGCAAGTACAGCCTTTCACTGGTAATTCTTTATTCATTTTTAGCTCAACTGGCTAAAGCCAGCTGAGCTTATGGCATGGCGAAGCGTGTGTGCATGCGTGCGTAAACTTTGGTTTTCTCCTCTGAAACCACTGGGCCAATTGGAACCAAATTTGGTGTGAAAGGCCCTACCTGGGCCTGTCTAAAGTTTGTACCAGGCAACCTTGCCTGACATCCAAGATGGCCACTGTTACTATAAATAGAAAATACACAAAAATGGCCATTGTGGATTAATATTTTCCACCGATTTAGCTCAAATTTGAAATGTAGAAAGTATATTGTGGGGGATTGAACATTTGTAACGAGTCTTTTTTCATTGACCCAATTTTCACTCATTATGCAAATGAGGTGCAATATTTTGTGAAATGAAGTAAAAATTTTCTCCTCTGAAACCACTGGGCCAATTGGAATGAAATTTTGTGTGGAAGGTCCCTACGTCGGCCTGACTTAAGTTTTGTACCAGGCAACCCTGCCTGACATCCAAGATGGCCACTGTAACTATAAATAGAAAATACACAAAAATGGCCATTGGGATCCTTTTTACATGAATTGAGCTCAAATTTTAAATATAGAAAGTGTACTGTGTGGGATTCAAAATATATAACAGGTTTTTTCTGAGAAAATTTTTATTGACCCAATTTTCAAGAAATATGCAAATTAGGTGTAATATTTAGTAAAAATCTTCTCTAAAACTACTGGGCAAATTGGAACCAAATTTCGTGTGGAATGTTCCTACATCAGCCTGAAAAAAGTTTGTACCAGTCCAAGATGCCCGTTGTTACTAGATATATATAAAAAAAAATTGCCATTGTTGATCCATTTTAAGCTCAACTGGCTAAACCCAGCTGAGTTTATGGCATGGCGAAAGTTTGTCAGTTAACTTGCTGCTTGGTCGTGGTTTTCTCCGATACTCCAGTGTCCTCCACCATTTCCAAAACTGACAGTCTCCGTATAAGTGAAATATTCTTGAGTTGAACTTTAAACAGCATTACAAACAAAAACAAACATTGTCTTACATATGCAGCCAGTTGAGCATCACAGTCCCTGTTGGGCCTCTTGTTTTACTATGGAATTTCAGAATCATAAAAATTAGCAACTATGTTTTACCACAGATAATTGTTGATAGTATTCAAATGTTTAACATTTAATGGTCACTAATCAACAGAAAATGAATCTACTCTCAATTCATTATTAACATATAAGTCACCAATTACCAATGTTTAATACCAGTTAAATGTGGTCATTACAAAATGGTTACATTCATTTACAGAAATTAGATTGGTACATTTTATGCTTAAATTAAAAAAAAAATTTTGGCTGTACCTGAGATGTTTTGTATTACACTATTTGTAGGTTGAGAGAACAAAGTTGAGACCATTAGCTAGTGGTGAATTGACACAGTTTCAGGGACTTTCTTGTCTGGCTAGTATGTTGTCGGTGTCGTTATGTATACTACTGCAGCTGAATTACTACAGGTAACTTTGATTACAAATGTCCTAAATTATTTATGTAACATACCTGTCCATTGAAATTTTGGAAATGAAACTTGAACACAAAGAATCATTGAAAGCTAGAAATTAAACTCAATAAATTGCATAGATATACCGTCTGTATAATTCCATGATTGTAAGCCAATGCCCAAATTAGTGTTCAAGTACATAACAGTGCTGAATTTTGGAATAAAAATAAAAGATCTGTCAATTACAGGTATCACAAGAGAGTCCATTTTCATTGATCACTCCAAAATATGATCACCCCTTCATTATCTATTGTAACAATACCTGGGCATGTTTCCTGGAAATTCTATAAAACAATTTTCACTTTCATATCACATAGATTTGGGAAAAAAGTTTTTGAAATTATATCCAAAAGGTTTGTGCCAAATTGTGGATGGTAATAATGATGTTCTCATTACAGACTCTCACTCTTTTAGGGTAGACAAAAATGGTAAAGAAAAATCCTGTTTGAATTTATACCTGTACACGAAAATATTTAGTGCCAAGTTCCAACTTGATACTATTACTCCAAAATCTTAAGGCTTTTAGTGCCTGCATGATACAGACATTTAGGATGTATGTAAGTTATGTTTTATATGTTTCCAAGTAGACCAGACACCCATTAGAGAAAATGTTTCAGTAGCAACTACTTTTTTTCTCATATAATGTTTGTTAAAACTTCAAAAAGAATCTTTGTATTTATCATAGTACATGGTTTTGTTTAACTTTTGTAGCATTATTCTAGGTGCTTCATCAATGTTATTGGTAATACTGTATCCTCTAGCTAAAAGATACACATTCTGGCCTCAGGCCATGCTAGGTAAGTTTTAATACAACAAATGAACTGAATTCAATTTGGTAACTTAAAACTTCTAACAAGAAACAGTGTTTCTGAAATTGTAATTAAGGGCTTAATTTTTTTGCAACGGTCACTCTAATGCAGTAAAATCAACAGGAAGAAGAAACATTTAATTTTTTTTTTGTTTATTGCTAAATCAGATTACAAAATTCATTTGGCAACTAAGATTGGAAATGAAAATTATAAGCCAATAAATGGAAGATATATTTGGTGCAGCCATTCACTTGACAGTGTACATGTAGGCATTGTCTATTTTCTTTTCTTATTACTGGGTATATTGACCAGTTTCAGGTTTATTAACATGTGTATGCTCCTGCAACATCAGAATTCATTTGCATTCATGTGGTCAGATCTGCATATGCTACCTGTTGAAATTTCATTAAACCCTTTGGAATGTACAATAGAGAAACATTTTATTACTGCTAACATAAAAGTATCAAGCACTGCATTACTGCATTATCTTTCAAAAGGGAATAAATAAAATTTTATGTTATTACCAATGTTGTCTTAAGTGTTCAGTCTGGACAGGTTTCTTTGTATACATGTATGTTTTTAGTTCACCTGTACACAGTCCATAAGTGCTTATGTTGTACTAATGATGCACATATAAGTGTCAGTGTTGGCATTCTTGTTGAAAATATAGACAGAAGGTCATTGCACTTGATGTACAAGCAAATTATACAGAGCTGGGTTACTTGGAGCTATCTTAACAGGTGCAAATGCATAAAAATAAAATGTACAATTATATATAAATTAAAGTGTTAAGTATTCATATGGGTTAAGAAAATAGTTTCAAGTTCCTCGGCCCTGTTCAAGTTCCTTGGCTCCGTTATTCTGAAAGAAAGTCTTAGCTTTGTAAACATTTATTATATATTAATATTTTATCATTTAATCATACTTATTCTTTTATAAGATTTATTTCACTTGCAGGTGTGACACTTAATTGGGGAGTATTGCTGGCTTGGTCTGCCATTCATGGAAGCCTGGAATTGCCAGTGATCCCACTTTATATTGGCTGTGTGCTTTACACGATGACATATGATTCAATATATGCTCACCAGGTAGAGCCACTTGCAAAATTAAATGTTTTCCATTTTCAGCATTCCAAGAAAAAAACAATCTTCTAAGAAAGACAGAATAATTTTTTGTCATTTTGAAATTTTGTTTTTCTTGTTTCATTTGTTATGACTCGAATAAACTGGTGTTGGACTGTCCTATCTATTTGGGAATCTTTTGTTCACTGTTGCCTTATTGCGTCTTCTGCTTAATTATTCTATAATCTCTGGAAGACTGTCCTTTTACTAGAGAAGATATAAAGAAATAATACTTCAAATAAAATTTTGCTACGGGCAACAAATATTGTTGTCAAACATGTTGAAAATGGTGACATTGTAAGGTTCATACTTCATAGATATGTTTAAAATTTTAATTGTATTCTCAGTTTTGTCTTTAATATAAACTTTTATTTCAGTATTTTCCCTTAATACAAAAGATACGTTATTGAAGACATCTTTATTGTATTAATAGACTTTGTTTGAAATGACCAGGGTGCTTTGGGAAAAAGTAAATCGCATAGCGGAATTTAGTTGAAACAAAACTGTAAAATCTGGTTATTTGTGGCCATGAAGTCTTTATATTAAGCATGATATTAATTTAGATTGCATTAGTATTATTTATAGATTGATTTAACCATTGCAGCTATTTAATTTTAGACATTTTCCTCTAGGATTATCTATAAACATGGGCACATGCATGATATTGTATGTATTTCACCATTTCACCATTAGACCCAGGCCCTATATACATAGCAAATGTGCCATGCACCTAAAATTTTCCACACACATCTCATATTGTATATTTGCTTTCAACTGTAACCAAAGTACATAACATGGCTTTTTTTATATCAGAATATATAAGCTTGCTACCTTTATCAAATATTCAGAAGAGCATGTGCAGTCAGGGAACCTATGTCAAAATAAGTCTAACATATATAATATGTATTCCTAATGTTGTTTGTATTTTTATTAGGTAGAAAAATCATAGATTAGTATATTTACTAATAATAACAACTTCCTCATTTTAATGTTGTAAAAACCTTTGATATTGTGTTAATTGTCTTGTCTTACTGTCTCGTCTTACTTGTTAATAATTTAGGATAAAGAATGATACCAAAATACCAAAACACTGAGATGTAGAAATAAGTGTTACTCACCAAACTTACAAAATAGAATAGATTCAAAATATATGAAAAAATTTTTGCTTGACTTTTTAAATTTTAAAATCTGGAATTTCACACATATATTTAGCAACATAACACATGCTAAAACCAAAATTTTTAAGTTAACTGAATTCGGTATAAATACTCAGATTTTACAGTATAATTTATATTATATATATTTATGCATGATTTTGTTTTATTTGTTATGATTTTATCTTATTTTTACAGCTTATTTTTTTGTCATGTTTTATCCTGCCAGAAAGTTTGACTTATTTACATTAAAAACTAAATATATAAACAGTATAAACTCTTGTTGTAACTTTACTTACCTACGAAAAATTTTCGAAGCCCTTTAATGTATGTCTTTGATGTTTTTGTTGTTAAGTTTCCCTCACCTATTGCCGTAGTATTTTGAAGTTCTTAAGTCTATTTCATCATGTTTTTATTTATAATTCTTTCTTCATTTTAGTGCCAAACTCCCTTAAGCTTTATATTGCCGAAATATGACTAAATGAATGATGGCTAATGAATTCAGGATTTTCTATCTATCTCTTTAGACTTGTCTTTGCAATGCTTCATCAAGAAACTGGAAAGCTTTCAGAATTTTTGTGCTAATAAGTTTTAAATCAATTTAAGATTTTCAAAATGGACATTTGCACCTTGAATTTCCTTGCTATAAATATGAAATATGTAAAGAGCACAGAATGCCAGAAATGCTTTTTGAGCAAAGTTGCATTTATTTTGGAGCTTATGACTTGATACAATGTAACATAATCATTATTCTATCACAGCACAAAGCTTTTCTTCAACTATCACTATCTCCTCTCTGTCCTGTATAAATGCAGCCTAATGTTTTATTGATAAATTTTTGTATCTGCCTTCATTGGTTTTGCATGCTATTTCAATAAAAAAAAAAAGTTTAAACTAAACACATATTATTATAAATTATTGGTATATACATGAGCAATTATGTATCCCTCGATAAAAAATAAACTAATAGCCAGCCTCTGAACCTGGCACATAATTTATTCATTTCCTTTATTTACAAGCACAAACACTATGTTCTTGACTTAAGACTGTTAAAAGATATTCACAAACAGTTTTCCTCTTTTTTGAGTGCTAATTTGAAGATTTGTTTTGAACACTTCATGTGTAACCCTGGTCAATGACATATATCAAACCGGTTACCCTTGAGTCATCAGAACTTCACAGGGTTGTTTTCACTTTTACACTGTAACAGTTTAATCATTACTTGAATTTTCATTGTTGACATCAACAATCTGTGGTACACAGGCAAGTTAGAAATACAATTTCAAATACCTTAGAGACGTTTGTTTGTATGTTGCTATTTAAATTTCTCAATGCCATGTAAAACGGCATAAAATTATCAATCAATCACTTTTCCGCAGTGCTTCAAATGCTTTGAGCGATTTTGGATATATTAGACGCTTATGGGTTGCAGTTAATTGGTCATTATTTTAAAATTGTGATTTATCTCATTCGTTGACTTCTGCTTATAGTTGATTAATATTTTAGATGCAGGTTTTTGGAGTATTCATCAAAACTTGTGATCGTTCACCTGAGACCTTTAGGGCTGAAATATCAGGGAAATAATACATCTCCTTTAAATTGAAATTTACAACTCAAAATTTTAAAATTTCATTTGAACATGAAACTAAATATTGAACAGCTTAAAAATCTAATGTGTTATATAAAAGCTCTGTGTGTAATTAGTGATCTTTGCTAATTATTGAACAGCTTAAAATATCATTTATCATTAAAAAGTTCATTGTGTACTGATGAATGGTTTAAGAGTTGAAGGAAGTTTGGTGTTAAATTTGAATATGATTGGCTAACTCTGTGCACATGTATAACTTGATTTGTGCAAACCATGTAGAAAGCTATTACCGATCAGTTATTACAGATTTTTTAATTGTTTAGAAAAATTTGTAATGGATTTAGAATTTTCAATCTTGGATAAATTGAGAGAGTTGAGTTAATTTATAAATGTCCTCAGTTTTATAATCAAATTGATGAAATCACTCATTGTTGTACATACTATTCTGTGTATATATATATATATATATCACACTTGTCTAGCATTATACAGATATTTAACAGTTGCTTAAATAAAGTAATTTAGCAGCATCATCATTTCTTCAGTTCAACAATTGTTAATGTTAATACACATAATTGCACATTGAATTGCTTGAATACAAAAAAAAAATTACTACGTTAATTAATTAACTGATGAACCTTTTTTTTTTTTTATTCTACTATTTTCATTGATGATACTGGGATCTTTGGTGGCTGAATGATTTAAGTGTCGGCTCAAAGATCACAGCTTCTCTCACTGTCTAGTTTCGAATTGCACTTGAGTAGTTCTTAGTGTGAGAAAGTTTTGTAACTATGCTTGCTGGAGGTCAGTTTTATTTGGCTGTTATGGTTTCTTTCACCATCCCAGAAATGACCATCTAAATGTAAGGTATAGAATCTTGACTGGGGCATAAAACTCCACTCTCCATTACTCCACTCAATGAAAATATAGATGATTTTGGAAGTTATTCATGTTTCATGGTTTTTTTTTTTTGGATATTTTTTGCCAGTTGTGCCTTTTATATTTTGGGTATAGTATTATCTTCTTACAATTTTAATTTCATAAAACTTTTCTTCTTTCATAATTTTATTTTATTTTATATGCATGTCTTGCTTCCACTATTTAGTTTTGCTTTTTGATAACAGCCTAAATTTCAATCTTTGTAATTTAAAAAAATTGAACCGAAATGTTCAAAGTTTAGTTTAAATTCAAAATTTTGAAACTTTGCCATGTTTACTATTCCTGAAACCATTGTTTAATGGTTTCTAGTGAAGTTACAATTTAATTTTTATTTTAAAAAAGAGAATTCACATCAGGATAAAACATGACAAAAAGCTACAGTGCAGGCAGCCATATTGAATCCTGAACTAGATACAAAATGTATAACATACAAAAATTTATCACAATAACTGTTTACAGTTTACACACTTACTGATTTATGATATATTTGGTAATTTTTGTTAGGTTTGACCTTCAATTATGGTGCCTTGTTAGGTTATTCAGCCGTGAAAGGTTTCTGTGACTGGTCACTCGTTTTACCATTGTATAGTAGCTGTTTTCTATGGACCCTCGTCTATGATACTATTTATGCTCACCAAGTAAGAAAAACCTTGTTTTGTTAAGTAGAAATAATTCCTGTATTTATTTAGTTTGTATGATTTTTAATTTTTTTCCCTGATAGTTAAAATTCTTGCAATTTGTTTGGTTATTGTAGTTTTATTAATTTGTTTCTTATCACATATAGCAGTATTTTTAAATCTTGCTTTATTTTTTAAAATTATACCCAGAAAACATATTTTGTCAAAGAATTGGTTTTGAAAAGAACCAGAGATCTATTGGAGAACTAGTATAGAAAAAGATAGAGTCTTTGATTAATATTAATCAGTATAATTAATAAAAATAAAAAAAAATTTAGCCTGTCTTTCATGTTAGAACAAAATTAATCTCACATATACCCAATTCATCTGCGTGCAATCAGAGAGATTAATATGCAATATATATTGCATCATTAGCTTTCATGGAATTACTGACGGAAAATAATCATTCAATTCGAAATTAAATCCAAAGGTTTTAAACATCCTTGTAAAGTTGGCCTTATCACAAATAAGAAGTTGCTAAATTTTATTAAATTCTTTTATTAAGAGAACTTTAATTTAAACATATGGTGTTTGGATTGCTTTTCTTTATGCATGCTAAACTTTGGCTGTTGTTACTCTTTATACCCCCCCCCCCCCCCCCCCCAAAAAAAAAAAAAAAAAAAAAAAAATCCTGGTGTGGTGAGAGAAAAAAACAAAAAACATGGGATTGGATAAAATCATTGTAGATAAATGGAAGAGGTTAAAGCTGTTTGTGTAGTTTTTATATTAAAAAAACTATAATATTAAGACCATTATGATTTCCTTTAGATAAAAATTGTCATTTCTATGTAAATGTAGTTACCTTTAACCATATTGTGCCTAATAGTAAGCCTTTTATATATGTGGATTTGCATGTTTCTGCCTTTAGAATTATAATTGGTCACAAATTCCCAGATATTTGTACATGAACTTTAAAAGAGTCTAAAATATGTAAATTGAAATTGAAAAATAATGACTGATCTTAGGATGAACTTATACAATTGGTTATGTTTTCATTTAACACAAAAGTTTTGACATCACTTTTGATATTGAATGTACTGCAAAAGAGGCTATGAATGTTCACATTCACGAGTTTGTAGCTTCCTTATTGTTTGGCAAGATTATGCACTATTTCCATCTCTCTCTCTCTCTCTCTCTCTCTCTCTCTCTCTCTCTCTCTATATATATATATACATGTATATGTAAGTATGCTATTAAAGATTTATATTATAAAAACGTATAGAATTAATGAAAAAAATATTGATTGTCAAGGTAAAAGGAAATAATTTCATCAGTCAAAATTGATTAACAATGACAATAATTTAATGTTAGCATAAAATTTGGAATTGAATTTTTAAAAGATGCTTAATTTAAACTTAAAACAAACAAACCAAGTAAAATAGTAAATTAACATGTTATTATATTTAATATTTTTCAGGATAAATACGATGATATGCTGATTGGTGTAAAATCCACCGCTTTAAAATTTGGAGACAACACTAAACCATGGTTGACTGGCTTTGCTAGTACAATGATTACTGGAATAACCCTGACTGGTTATTTATGTGAACAGACATGGCCATTTTATTCTGGAGTGGCTATTACTGCAGCTCATATTGCCCATCAGGTAAACATGCATTTTGTTCAGACAGTATAAGAGGATAAAAAATTGTAACACATTTTTGTACCAACTAACAGGGTTACGTCATCTTTTTCATCTGAGTGGTGTATGTAGTGAGTTCATATTTATGGAAATGGTTATTTATGGCAGTAAGCTAACAATTCCAATCTGGATTCAAAAGTTAGCAAGCATATCTAATTTGGAGTTTTCAAACTAGCAAGCATTTCTAATCTGGGTTACAAATATTTTGAAAAAAAGTGCATTATAGCATCTTCTTGGGGTTTTTCTTATCAAAAGTAATGAGTAGACATTAGTGTGTTCTAGTATTCCTAGACTGATAGTTAAAGTCAAAACTGCTGCTGGTTGTAAATACTTACAGTTCAATCTTTCTAAATACACAACTTCAAAGGCCAGAGAAATTTTACAAACATTTCTAATGTTTATGCTTGTATCTGAATATTACTGGTTCATAAGTTTTGACTTCTAAGGGTTCCCTTTCTTGTCCTTGCTTGATAGATATGGACCCATATTAACTACATTTAATTTGATATTTCAACATTCAAAAGTCCAATTACAAAACAATGCTGAAGAATTTTTCTAAAAAGTCCAGCTCTACAACTGAAGAAATTTTAAAATAATCCTCAAGTGCATGTAGTTTTGATTAAAGAATTTTGTTTTTGTTTTTTGTTTTTTTGTTTTTTTTTTTTTTTGTCTGCTTATTTACAGATGTTTTCTATTTTCAGATATACAGTGTAGATTTAAACAATGCTGATGACTGTGCTAAAAAGTTCCGCTCAAATTCATGGATTGGTGTGGTGTTATTCTTGTCAATTATAGCTGGGAATTTACTAAAGGACCCAGAGGATAAGAAAGAGACTGAAAAACTGGAAACTGAATCTGAAAACTTATCAGCAAATTGAGAGAAATTGAAAATAACAGACAAATCCAATTTTAGTTGTTTATACTGTTCAGTTTTTAGGGCTGGTATGTTAATGAAAATAAATTTGTGAAAGTGTGGAACACTTTAAAACCATTTTGTATGTATGCATAGAATATCTGCGATAAATAGAGATATTCTTATTGATTTCAGAAATTTGAAATTGTTAATTTTTTTTCATTGTTTTTGTTAATATTATTCTTATACACATATATATGTACTAACATTTTTAATGAAATTTTTATATTATAAAGTTTATACTAAACTAAATGTAATTTATTAGCTAAATGCTAAACAGATAACTTAAATATTTAAAATGTAAATAAAACATTTTAAAGTAACTGTTTTCAGTTTTGTTTTGATGAAACAAGAAATGTATAGTAGGACAATTTCATGTAAGAAAACGCTGAAGAAAACAACTGGATAAACCCATTGTGACCACTGTTTGAACTTGGAAAGATAAGAGTCTTGAAAATATTTAATGGGACAATATCATAGAACTTGTTTAAAACAGTTTAGATTTTCATAAATTTATTCATTTGTTGATGCTATTTTTCACATTTTTAGCCTCATATAGCTAGGATAATACAGATCCTGTATTTAAGCTGCATTAAGTTTACCAAATTTCTGAATTTTTTTTGATTTTCTAAAAATATATTTTTTTAAAAGTAGATATCTTCTAACCACGATCCATGACATTCATTTTCTAAAATTTCATTTCTTTTAGCTGTAAATAAACGGAATCCTCTGACCGGTTGGTCAGTGTTCTACGATGGTAATTATGAGCTTGGAGCATGCGCACGGATGTACGGAAAAGCCTAGAATCGAAAGTGAAACATGACAGATTGCATTAATTGTCCTTCATTAATATCCAGATGTATTTGAAATGGTGTTATTTTTCCCTTACTAAGTCACAAATGACAAATTCAACGAAGTTCTGTGTTTAATTTATCGTATTTCAACATTTTGAAAGTTGTGTTTAAATGACCCGGGTCTTGATGACGTAACCATGTTCTAATATTAGAACCCAAATGCTGCATCTCGCTGGGTAAATACTGTAATTTCTGTATTTATTCGAGCTTTTATCGTTGAACCAAATGTAACATTGTTCATTAGGAATATCATTTATTAGATTAGCACCGTTTTATTTTTTTCTTTGGAAAACTTAATGCAGCTTTAAAACAACAATATAACTCGCATCAATCAAATGCAACACAAAATCTGGTTTAATTGGATATGTTCATCATGTCAGTCAAAATGACATTTTCAACCAAATGACAGGGTAAACCCATTATGATCACCGATTAAACTTAGTAAGAAAAGTGTTCTTGAAATATTTAATGAAGTAAAATGATACAATGGGTCATTGTGGCCTGGAAGTTGAGGTGCTGGCTGGTCACAAATAGCTGAAAAATCGTTGGCGTGATATAAAGCATCATTTAACCAACCAAAATCAATATAGTTATTTTGATTCATTTGGCCCCAAATAGCTGCAATAAGGATGATAAACAAAATTGACTCGCTTAACTTAAAAAGTACATAATCTGGTTAAATTTTAGATGTTCATAAAGTCAAAAAATACATTTTCAATAAATAATTAATGTACATGTATTTTCATAGTAAGCACCTGCCAATCTCAGATAAATATATAACTCTTGTATTACAAGGTTCACAATCGACAATCTTATCCTTGCCATGAAAATTTGAAAATCATTATGTATTGGAAGAGGTTTACAAAACACTGATAATAACAGGTCATTGATAGTAAGTGAGAAAAAATGAAGTCAATCGATGAACAATATTTTGCGTAAATTTGCCAATGAAACATGTTTTGGACAGTGTTTGAATAGTCTTGATTAGGTAAATACGCACACATTCATTTAAGAGCAAAATATTTGGCTCTTTATCTGTAAATTGTATATTATATATAATAATAAAACAAACATACCAGTCCGTGTCCACATCACAATCCCAAAAACAAAGTAAAAACTTTACAAACTGGCAAAATATGTTATACACGTGAACTTCCATCAAGGAAGTGAGGCCGGGTGCTCCGGAAGGGTAAGCACCTCCTGTCTAGCTAGCTACACCCGTCACGTGCAAGTCAATTTTGAGAATGAAAGGAACAAAGAACCATGGTAAGTCAAATATATCCAGTATAAGTTGGGATACAGTGACTGCATACTTATCAACAATATTGTGATGACGGCCATAAAACTTTTTAAGGGCCCTGACTAGCTTAGGCTTGCAATATCCTTGTGTCAACAATTTAATTGTAAGTAATTTGCTTCGTTGCAGAAAGTAACCATAGTGGGAACAAGCTCTACCGTATCGTATTAACTGTGAAACATATACACCATACGCAGGAGAAGCAGGGATATTACTGCAAAGAAACGGAAAGTTGGCAAAAGAAAAATTGAAGTCATCACGCTTGTCGTACAGCTTCAGATGTAACCTTTCATGGGTGTCCTGCTCTGCTCTCGAAACGTTCGCAAGAAGATAAATAGGAAAAAAACCAAGAATATTACTTATTATCAGTTTTAGTAATATTAATTAACTTTATAATGGTGACAAAATTCAATAAGGACAACGAAATTAAAATGCGCAAGTAAAACGAATCAAATCGGAACATAAGGAGTTTGGGTAAAGTGGAGCTTTCACCGTGTCCAAAATTTTGAGGAGTTATTTTATAACGCTATCTATGAGCAATGATATTACCAAGTATGAGTATCCGCTGATCCTTCAAAACACATGTTCTGAAAGCAACAATAATGTACATATCAGAATACGTCTTATTTACTTATATCATTGGAAAGTTAGGATTTCGGATAGAGTGAAGCTTCCGCTGTTTCCAAGTGTTCAAATTTATATTTTGTAACGCTACATATAAACAAAGTTGGTATTCACGTTGCCTACAGGCATTGTTACAAGATCACACTTTGCATCAACACTCTATCCAAACTCTTTACTTTCCACACACACACACACAACGTTTTTTAATGACACTTTGTAACAGCTTTACTATGTCCGAACCCTAAAAGGACTTTCAAACTACCTCAAACATTAATTGGCATAAAATTAGCTGATTCTTTTTGTAGCATATGTGAAGGCTCTGAAGTTTAACATAAAATGTACCACGTGTTTTATTCAAGATGATGGTGTATATGTAGTCCGAATTTCCTCCGACCCCTACACTTTGTGCCTAACGGCTGTGTGCAATTTTTATATAAAAAACCCGTGATTTTCTGATACCAACCGGTGTCGGAAGGGGTAACTTTAATGCTTCATTTCGCTTTAAATAAAAAGAAAATATAAGTGGAACTGTAGAAAAGTTAACTCGATCGATAGGTGAATGATTTGTCTTCAAAATATTTATATATTTCAAGATAACACCGCTTTCTTCGGTTTTGATGTTTGCCGACATTCTCCTCCATTTTCAAAACAAAACTACATGACCTCGCAAAACTCTTACATCATAATATTTTGGAAGACAAATCAATCGCCTATCGAGGTTAATAAATTTTCAACAATACTTCTGATTGTCTTAGTCTGAAGGGAAACGAAGCGGCGTCATTTCCGACACCAGTTATGATCTTAAAATCACGGGTTTTTTGAAAAAAAAATTGTTTTGACCCTACATACAGCCGTCAGGCATAAAGTGTGTAAGGATCAGAGGAAAATTGATCTAGTGTATATATAATCATCGGTTGGATGGCTGAATGTTGTTTTACGTTTTACATCAAAATTTAAAGCTATTCGTGACGAAAATGTTTTAATTAATCTCGAAGATAAATCTTTAGTTCATGTGTTGCGTAATGTTGCAAGTGTTCCTGATCTGCTTTGTACTGGTGCACGTTTATGGCGACCTTAAGAGTGCTAGAACACTCGTTCGCAACGTCGCAAATAAATATCCGTTTACTGGTACCGAACCAACCAGCATCAACTTTATAATCACCGGAGAAAATCCGAAGACAAATGAGGCAAAACCCCTTCCGACACTGTTGGTATTGAAAAATCCCGGGTTTTTGAAACGGAAATCGTTGTTCTGACTCTATATCACTAAATTAGGTATGAACGTTTTTATTATCAGGGCGAAATCCTTCCCGAACACTGCAAACTCAGTTTTTCTGTTTCATCTTGTATTAGTAATAGGCCTAATTGAACAGATCTGAAAATAATACATTTGTCACGTGTCATTTTCAACGTTCGTTTTCAACTCGAACCTTCCGGATTTTTCAGAGATGATTTAGAAATTACAATACACTTTAAACAACCTTGACATAGTAAGCTTTTGTGTTTATGCTTTATTTACTCAACGTAGAGTAGACATCTATATTGGGCGTACAGAAGATTCAGTTAATCATGGCAGAAAATCAGGCTAGAAAAGTTGTTGTAGCGATGGATGGCAGCGAATGTGCTAATTTTGCATTCGATTGTAAGTTCTTATAATATAATTTTTTCACAAATTCTCTAAAGGCTGTACATAAAAACGTAAGTAGGTTAGGCTACAAGTTGTAAACTGAATGTATCCAATGGACTGTTAAACTGTATTGCATATATTTATGTCTCCGTTTCAGCTCAGGATAACTTAACACTTGTCTAATTTTAAAGTTTTGCCATTAAAAAGTGCAGATATCTTTTTATGATTGTGCATTCCAAATTTTTTATTTTTTACAAAAATGATCTAGAAATCGATGCCATAATTTCCGTTTTACATTAAATCAATGATATTCGTTGCAGCAGTCATGTGCTATTTTAAAATTGTTATAAAACAAACCAGATGCATAAAATTTAAAGTAGTTTTAAGTGGTCACGTGCTACTTTTGAATCGTTAATTTTTTCAAAATTTTATTTTATTTTATTTTATTTATTTATTTATTTTATATTATTTTTTTTTTGTTTGGGGGTTGAAAGACAAAACATTAGGTGGGGGTTTAATGGACTGATTTGTCTGAACACTAGCCTGCTTATGAGTTAATACAATGTACCTAGGTCAACTATGTTGCATATCACTGTAGATCTACATATCACAGTTCAATACATATACATGGTGAAATCCATATCATTTTCACTTAAACTTTAACCGTGTTTAATATACATCTAAGCTACACTGCGACAAAATTTACAAAATTCAACTCGTATCAGTTACATGACATTTATGTAAACAATCGTCTGCTACAATTACATATTTCGATTCATCTGGACGAACCTTTTAATTGAATTCAAGAAGTTTTGAAATGATAAATTTGTTCCGAGTAGCTGGTCAGATGTCGATATCAGACTGGTGATACGGCTTTTCCGACCGGGCACTTGCGGTCGGTTATATGGATCGCGCGAATTCAGCCGTTTGGAAGTATGCGGGGATTACGTATTTAGTATTAAGTATATGATAAAGATAAATTACATAGGAGACAACAAAGTTTATGTCGGGGAAACTCACGAGGCTATAACCCACGCGACAAAAACGGAACAACAAACGCACGAAAGAATTGAACATAATAATTATGATAAACACATACCACACCATAAAACTACCAAATAGGAACTAGTTAAAATGACAAAATGGCGTCCGGTGGTTTGGTTAAAATGAATTATGATAGGCCAAAGCAATCTACTTTTTAAAATACATGTATCTTTATAACAAGTGCCAATTTATATCGTTTTTTATCAGGTTTTGGAGATTTTTTGACTTGTTTAAATGTCCAGCGATTGATACAAGTCGTGAGATAGCTAACAGCAAATATTGTGTTAAAAAGATTCACACAATCTACAGACAGAACTCCGTTTCGCTATATTGCCATTGAAACCTAGGAAACCAATTCTAGACTGCGACACAGCTGACCCAAATTATATAAATACTTTAGATTCGACCCCAATCAACCAAAACTCAACTGCAAAACTTTAAAACAGTGTCAATATATAACACAAATACCAGTTAAATTTTCATGTGCCATATGTGCACATTTCGGAAATTCATTCCTCATCAGTGAGACTAAGACCGTAAAGTTTGATAGATAAAAACAGCAGCTAAACAGTTGGAAATTAATGAATCTAAAGTTCCAAAATTATATGAATTCAAATCCAGCTAAGGAATGCCTTTCATGAGGGAACAAACCTTAGTTTTAAATAAATTTCAAATTTTAGACGGGTAAAAATTTTGCTAAATGGTACATTTTCTGACTGCACAAAGTACTGCCTACTTAGTCATGAAATTCAAGAAATTGTTCTAAGTAAAGAAATTGTTCTATGTAATCTTGAGTTAAGGAATAGTTTTATGTAATATTGAGTCAAGAATTGTTCTATGTAATCTTGAGTCAAGAAATTGTTCTATGTAATCTGAGTCAATAAATTGTTCTATGTAATATTCAGTCAAGAAATTGTTCTATGTAATACTGAGTCAAGGAATTGTTCTGTGTAATCTTGAGTCAAAAAATAGTTTTATGTAAATTTGAGTCAAGAATTGTTCTATGTAATCTTGAGTCAAGAAATTGTTCTATGTAATATGGAGTCAAGAAATTGTTCTATGTAATATTGAGTCAAAAAATAGTTCTATGTAATATTGAGTCAAGAAATTGTTCTATGTAATCTCGGTTTTCTGACTACACGGAACATTACTTAATGTCACTTCATTGAAATGCTGGACCGTCATATATTTCAGGGTACATGAAGCATGTTTTTAGAAAAGGTGATGAAGTTATATGTGTACATATCCCAGAATTCCAATCAATTGTCCAATCACGTAAGTTGTTTCAGAAGTGTTTATACATATACACTCCCACACGAATATATTAATTTGCCAGTTTTCATGTACATTCTTTATCCAATACCTATTTTGTGTTGGAAACCTATAATATTATACAACGTATATTAAAAGAATTCAAGCTGTCTGGATGCAGAATAAATGAATAATCAAAGGAATATTGCTAAATATAATTTGCTACTCTTGGTGATAATCACATTTGTTTCGCCGAGAATCGTCTTTAATTGCATTTTAAATTATTATTGAAGCACTGCATCAGGCATAAACTGTAAAACATTAATTTATGTTTACAGGCATAAACAATTAATAAAATTCACTTGCTTTAGAATAGCTTATTAAACTAATGCCAATCAAACCAATGTGAACAATCAAAACTTGGTTGTTGAGTCATGCAATTCAGTAGGAACGTTGCTACATACCCCATACAGGCCACCCTGAACATGGCTTATATTTCTTCTTGCTTTTAGACGCAAAAGTGTTAGCCGAGGGATAGTTATAAAAAATATCACCATGTAAATTGCAAACATTGTATGCATCAAGTCTTATCGTTGGCTCATTGTTTCATATAAAGGTATATTATTCAGTCACAAAAATCAGTTTTATAGCCTTTTTATGTCGCAATATTCAAACATAAAAGTGTAAAATGTTACCATTTAATGTTTCTGACCGTTGGTAATAAGGGGTAAATTAATTTATTTCTAATACATTACAGCGATGATAATGGCTGACGTAACAGTGATAAGCAATCTGTATCAGGAAGAGGACAAACGTGTAAAGAAATTACTAGAGGAGATAGGAGAGAATATGAAAAAACATGGGGTATTTATACACATAAAATGTTTAATTTGACATTAGCATATTGACCTTTACCACTTTTTACATTGTTGGATGCCTATTCTGTCCACTTGATGGATTGTTTTTAAAATCCATGCTGCCTCTTTCTTTAGAACAGGACAATTAAGGTTTGTTCATCTTTGTGTGATTAAGACAGCTCACTTGACTGCTGTTTAATTATCAATGCCCTGTATTTCTCAGGGGACTAGGTTGCCGAACAGTATTAAGGTGACCGCTTGCGGATCAGGCCTATGTTTGAATCCCACTCGGGGAAATCCTAGTTGAGGGAATTTTATCAGATGGCTTACTGAAGGTCAGTTGGTTTTTCGGACACTCTGGATTCTTCCATCATGCAATAATTGGCCCCCAAAAAGAATTTTGACCTTAACGTAAAAAAACATTTACATTTCCACCCACATTTTATACAAACCAATAGTTATAACCGGGGAGAGTATGTTCCACTGTCTCCTCAATAATGTTTAATTTGAAGTAGAGTAAGAGGCAGGACACCAGCTACGTAATGTACATAGTTTATGAGTTCTTTGTGGTTTTTCCGTTTATAAGTGTGTTTCAGTGTTTTATATCTGGTCCGAAATCAACCAGAACTGTTTAGAACTGAAAAATGTAATACATGTTTATATATAAAGAAAATTATTACTACATGTACTATTCTTTGTCATTATTTCATTTTCTGCTGTAAGCCATGAAATAATAATGGTCCAAACAAATGCTTGTCTCTTCTTTGCTCATTTACTTATTTCTTCATAATTTCTTGTTGTAATAATTTTCATGTTCTTGGTGGTATTAGCCACTACCAAGGTAATGTCTTTTAGTTACACGTATCTACTCTGTAGTGAGCTATTCCTAAAAATCTGAAGCCAGCATTAACTTTTACCATTTCAAAAAAAGTAGTCAAAAACATGATTTGGTCAAACAAAATCAAATCTAATAAATATTTATCATTTGACAGACTGGAGGAAAAGTAAAGAGCATTAGTGGTAATCCAGGTGAGGTCATTACGGAAGTTGCAAAGAACGAAAATGCTTCTTTGATAGTAACAGGTACACGTGGAATGGGCACGATCAGACGCACTCTTCTGGGAAGTGTTAGTGACTATGTCATTCATCATGCTCATATACCAGTGTTAGTATGCAGGCAAAAACATCATCACCAAAAGCAACAAGAACAAATGCAGGAGTAAATACGGCAACAAGAATGCATGGCGTAAATGTGCAAAGAATGTTAAAATGAGAGTAATGACACTCCAAAAATTGTCGTAACAAATTATATATAACATTTTTCTAATGCAATGTATATTCTAGGGATTAAAAAGTTCCTTATAAGTGCCCTTTTCTTGTGCAAAGTCCTATTTATGCAAATTATTTGCTTTTAAAAAGCTTGATTGATATATAGACAGTTTTATACCCATTATATAATTGTAGTTTAACAAATATTGTTAACAATGAAAAGGTAAGCAATCTCAGTGTATAGATAAAAGGAATCACGATATTTATGATTTCATTACATCTTGCATAATATAATAACTGACTAAATGCTATTAGTGTGTCTAAAGGGCTTGAAATCATTTTGCTTCTTTAATTTGTTTACTGTTTTCTCCATTTTTTTTATTTTACTTGTTTTTATTTTAGACACAACTGCTTTTTTGCAAAAATAAAGATTTTTATAAATTTAGAATCAGTTTTTATAAATTTTATGTCCTTAGTCTTTTGGTTTGGTAATACTGATATTTTGTTTGCTTATTTATTGTTGCTCTAAAAATTAAAAAAGCATAATTGGTTTATGATTTGCAGGGTATTTCAGAATCTGTATTTATGTTCAGCGTGGAATAATAATCTTTCAGTAATGTGAAATTGGGTATTTAAAACCAGTCTGTGTAATTTGTTAATAAGAGAAGTATGAAAAAACCTTATAAAAATATAAAACATTACTACAGTTCTGAATGTGTATACATGTAATGTTTGATATAGTAAACTACAAATCAGTTATTGGTTCTGTTTGTTCCTTAATTGTAATATAACGTGAACAAATGTCTTTGCTTGAGGACCAAATGAAGCTTTAATATATACATGTATATAAAAAACTTGTATCATTCAGTGCCCAAAAATGTCTAAATAAAGTTCAAGAATATTTTTTTTCTATGGTCCCACTGGGGTCATAAGAAACCGTATGTGATTGTTAAGAGGGTTTCACACGTCAAGGCGTTATCTTCTATTTTCTTCACGTAATGGTGAAAATATCTGTAAAAATTATATTAGGTATTGTTTAGATATATATAGATATCAGTAATACTCAGGTTTTGCATTTATGCAGTTCATATTTTCTTTTTATCCTTGTTTTTTTTACCTTAATTCTAAAATGTGTTGACTCTTTTTTGGTTTTGCCAATACATTTATTTATTTTAACATGAATGGATCGAATTCATTTGATGATAAGCTCGGACTTTCATGGATTGCTTTAAAATATTAAATTCTGATTGATTATTATTGTCCAATATAATGTAGCTCATAGAGCTCACTTAATCATTGTGTTTGGCATAATTAACATTACGAGCTTTTACTCGCGTTGGTATGGTTGGGTTTTTATTTACAAAACGTACTATGCATTTTTAATTTTAAGCCATTGCTTCATTTGAACATTAGAAGATTTCTTTTAAAATTTTGTTGTTTATGGATTAAAAGATCTTGTTTATGTATTTTTACTTTGTTATTTTTAAGGCAGTATCGGTAAATATATAACACAGATACCTGTAAAATTTTTATGTGCCATATGTGCGCATTTTGGAGAATCATTCCTCATCATTGACACTAGGGGCCAAAGAGTTTGATAAAAACATGAGCCAAAAAGTTGAAAATTAATGTATCTAAAAGTTCCAAAACTATATGAATCCAAATCCAGCTAAGGAATGTTTTGCATGAGGGAACAAACCTTAGTGTGTATTTTATAAATTTACTTCATAATAACGGCCCATTGCTTTTCCTACTTCTGGTGTGTTTGTATCACAGTTAATACGGTATGAGCTTGTTCTCACAAAGGGAACTTTAACAAAGCAAACTACTTACAAATAAATTGTTGAATCAGGGATATTGCAAACCTAGATTTTTTAAAGACCCTTAAGATGTTTCATAGCCGTCGTCACAATATTATTGATAGGTATGATTTCACTGTATTCAAAATTATCCTGGATACATTTGATTTCCCATAGTTCCATGTTACTTTCATTCTAATCTTGTTTTACATGTGTAGCTGTCTATGGGAGGTGCTTATCGCTTCAGAGCACCCGGCCTCACTATCCTTTTAAAGTTCACGAATTTAATTTGCCACTTTTCATTATTTTTACTTTGCTTTTGGAATTTGATTTTAACATGCACTGGTATGTTTGTGTTTGATGAATACAATTAAGAAACTTGTTAAAAACTTCTATTTCCAATTATTATTCAGATTTGAGACCAGTTACTCAATACACTCAATACACTTTTTAAGTCTGTTTTGTTCGAAACGCATAAGAGCTTTTGTTATACTATCGGCGTTAACAGGATGGCTTGTAAGTTCCCTTATCTCACACGTCTAACATTATTGAAATTATAAAATAATAAGAATTTAGAATCATGGTTTAAAATTAAATTGAAATTTGCCAAACAGAAATAATTGTATCTGCAAGACTTAAATGTCATTTTTACATTATTAAGTAAAAACTAAAACTAAATGAAATCGAATATTATTTATTTTCTAATTGAAAAAAATATATACACCTTATACATTCATTAAAATAAATAACAACACTTTAAAGGAATTGTTTTCAGTTTTGATTTTATGAATTTTGCATTCTTGTACAAAACCATATGAACTAAGAAACCATCTCAACAAGAAAAATCCTACACAACATCTTAATTCTTTTAACACCTATGATTCAAGATGTTTGGAGAAAAGATGCCTCAAAAATATTTAATGAATCAAAATCAAACAATTTAGATTGCAATTTAAAAACCGTACAGCACCTGGTTAAATTGGAGACGATCGATCATACAGTCAGTCAAAACAAATGTAAAAAGAAGTAGTAAGAATCAAGGTAACTCTTAGACTTTCAAGTTAAAAAGAGCTGTAAGTAAAAAAAAAAGATAAGAGTATGCTAGACGTTTGGCTAAGTAAGAAGACGTGGGGTTTACCTTATCCAACTGAATAAGGTCAAATACAAGTAGATGTTTCATAAAGACAATGATTGGCAAACTGAAAGGGTCTAAGTATTAAACCACCTTTAGCGCTCACAAACCGAGATTTCTGCAATCCTTAAAGACAAACATAACAAATATGTTCTGGTATCAACTTAATGTGGATTCTTACTTGGACATCTTGTTTCTAATACTTTACATTTGAAAGACCGTCTGCAACAAATTATTCACTTGTTTTCTTTACCAGTAAACGTTTATTTTGTAAAACACCAAACAGGCTGCAAACAAAAATATGCTGGCGATACAATCAACAAAATTTTAGAGTTTTTGATACATAACATTGTTGTGTTAACAATGTGTTGACAATGTAATTTTCAAACAAACAATCGTTACCAGTGGACACAAACTGTATAATTTTGCTTGCTTATTTGTTTCTTTATTCATATAAAGACAATTTTTGCATAACTTTGTCAAATCTAAAGAGAAATTATTGCTAAATCATTCAACTCCTTAAACAGATATTTATATGAAATTCTCTTTCTTAATGATAAAAAATTCGAGAACATGATGGTAATCCCATCTGCTTATTGAGCTTGAAATAAAAGGTACGACTCATTCACCCACAAAAGGTTACATCTGACGCTGTACGAAAAACTTGATGACTTTAAATTGGTAAATTTTCCGTTTCTTTTCAATAACATTCCTGCTGCTCCTGCGTATGATGTAAATGTTTAACAGATAAAACGGTATGATAGAGTTTGTTCCCATTACGGGGACATTCTACAACGAAGGAAACTGCTTACCATTAAATTGTTAATTCAAGGATATTGCAAGCTTAGGCTAATCAAGGGTCTCAATAAGTGTTATGGTTGTCATCACAAAATTGTTGAATCTAATTAAGATTTGATTTTTCCCGGGATGGGTGTAGGCTAGCTAGACAGGAGGTGCTTACCCTCCCCAAGAACACGGTCTCATCTGGTCTCTTCGTGTCTTTGATGGAAGTTCACGTAAATAACTGAATTGGGCTTTTTTGGTTTGTGTTTTATATTTAGTTTTTAAAGACATCTTTCTTTAAAAAACACCAAGCACGACATCAAAATCACTAAGACTTACTGTATAGAAGCCGGGGTAATACACAATCTGTTGGATCAAACGAAGCTTGAATATAAGCTTCATACCTTACAGATAGACAAAACAAATATAATGAAAAAAATGGATCGTAACAAGTTATTATATTCAATGTACTTCAAAAAGTGTGTAAAAAATCATTAGAATTGTAAAAATTAAATAGTGGCGTTTAAAATAAGCGTGATTGTATTATAAATACTCGCAAATTATTCATATAATGTGATAGGTAATATGATTTTTTGTCGACTTAAGATGAAATGGTATCAATATCAAAATAGTCCCAAAGTTATAATGTTTCATATAAATACAACTTTTACTAACTATAATTAATCTGACATTGGGCTGTATCTGTAAACTAATTAATTAGTTAATGTTATTGTTAATTTATATTCTCAAAATTTAGAGAAATATTTTTAAAATGAAACCTTTCGGAATTTTTAATTGAGAAATTAAAACTTTACGTTGATACAGTAGGCCGAGAGTGGTAAGGGTTTGTATATACAGGCAGTCGTACAATAGACATCAATATTGGGAGAACAAAACGAAGTGCTTAGTGCAATAGAGTAAACAACATGACAGAAATAACTGGTGGAAAAACCGTTATAGCTATGGATGACAGCGAATATGCATATAATTGAAGTGCTTGTAAATATTGCATAGATTCTCAAAACAATATGGAATCAAACGTTGGATTAGACAGGACGTTATTAAAAAGCACATCAGCTGAGAACTGAATGTCCATGGTTTGACTGTGATTGTGTCTTGATTTCAGCTCATAGAAACTCAACACTAAAATTCTTGACTACATAAAGTGTTGCTATTAGAAGGTAGCCTTTCAAAATGAATGCATATTGCTTATTTTATCTACTGAAATTGTACTTATTATTTCCGTTATATACAAATTCATATTGTCACGTTCGAACATAGATGTTACACTATAAAACTCTAGTATTGTGGATGACAAGAGATTAGAATTGCAGTTAATTACGTGATTAAAGCATGGCAAAACAAATTAACATTTTATCCAGTATCACTCTGTATCCTTTTTGCTTCATGCTGAAGACCAATTTCGAAATTTCCTTGTTTTAATTTTCAGCAATTGATTCCTCAAAGTAAAAGCAGCAAAAATCGTTTCATTTCGATTACTTTCTTCTATATTTTGAAAAGAAAAAAAAAGTTTTGCTTCTATCTACAAAACAACGCTTAATTAAGACAAAACTTACAGTAATGTCCCGGATGACAGATTGTAGGTTGGACCCAAAACCAACAATTAAACCAACAAACTACTAAACATTGGAAGAGAGTTCTAGATAGTAGGTAATATTTATAATCCAAATTGTTAGACTATGATGTTGTAGGGTACATAGATCACGCATATAGAAAAGGTGATGAAGTTGTCTGTACATATTCCTGAGTTTAATGCAATTATTTAATCACGTAAATTATTAAGAAGTTTCAATAGGTTTTTCATAATATCTAAATATATACAAAGATATATAAATTTACAATATACAAAGTCGAACTAGTTTTATTTAAAACCTAAAAATAGGTGAATCTTTTTTAAAAAAATTATCAAGCTGTCACAAGGATGTATATATAATTGACATGGATAATTGCTCAAAAATGCAATTTGCTGTTCTCGATAAAAACGTGCTTTTCACCAAAAGTCGTCTTAAAACACTTTATTGCACATTTTGCTTTTTTATCGGGCCAACTTTTTAAATGAAGATCTGAGTGAAACTTCTACATATGCGCACATCAAATAAAATATGATTAGAATAATACTAGTAATTGAAATAAAAAATTGTAAAAATATATCTAATAATTTTTTTTTACGTTTCCTAAGAAGAACATCGAAATATTTATGTAACTATATCATCATACAGAAAATGAACCTTGTAGCAAAATTTTCAGTTGTCTTAATTTCGATGTTTAAAACTAAAGATTGTACCCTCATTCAAAGCATTCCTTAGCTGTAATTGGGTTCATATAATTTTAGAACTTTGGTTTCATTAAAACATTTTCAACTGGTTTTTGTGTCGCCTGACTAGGCGACATATAGGGATTACTTTCGTCGGCGGCGTCGTCGTCGGGCGTCCGGATTTCCTTGTCCGGAGCATAACATTGGTGTTGTACGTTCAAATGACTCCAAACTTGGTGTGCATGTTTCTGGCAATGACTCGAAGTGCAGTGCACAAGAACTGCAACTCTATCTTTTTCCGTTTTTGAATTATTTTCCCTTTGATTGATTTTTATAGAGCATTTCTTGTCCGGAGCATAACTTTGGTGTAGTATGTTCAAATGACTTCAAACTTGGTGTACATGTTTCTGGCAATGACTTGAAGTGCAGTGCACAAGAACCACAACTCTATCTTGTTCCGTTTTTGAATTATTCCCCTTTGATTGACTTTTATAGAGGATTTCTTGTCCGGAGCATAACTTTGTCAACTACAGTCACTGCACTTAATGTCATTGCCAGAAACATGCATACCTGGCCTGATCCAGTTATCCCCTAGGTAGACTGGGTCCCAGAACAAAATTACAACCATATGCAGGGAATACGACATATGATATCAGTTTTGTGTTTTGCTGACAAAGTGATTATAGCAGAACTTAATTAACTTATACATTTTATATTGTTAACTTCAGTTTGACATTTATTAATCACTTCTATATTAAAAACACCTTAACACACTCGGATGCCTGAGTAAATGTAAGGTGTGATTTGATACAATGGCTGCTTACAAAAAATAGGGTGAGACAATACCTCTCACCATCGAGTCCCAGATCAGTTAATTATTGGCTGTTGGGACCTGCAAATTTGTTTGCAAAATCGAATACTTCTCAAATAGGACCTCCAAAAAATTGAGACCTTTTTAATACCTTTTTAATATAGAGTTAAGAACAAATATTGTTGGGACCTGAAAAATACCTCTCAAAATTGAGTACCTCTCAAAACTGAATCCCTCGAAATCAGGACCCGACTGAACTATGCAGTGTCAGGCGGCACATCTGTTTCAAAGAAACATATCTAGTTTATCTATTAACTTTTTCAACCCCTATTGTCATTGATGAGAAATAAATTTCCGAATTGTGTACATATAGCAAATCAAAATTAAACAAGTTTTTTGTTAATTATATATTTAGTATTTAATTTTTACAGTTGTACAATTCTACATTCCATTTTACAATGCATTTTGTGACATGCATTTTGTGTCACAAAATGCAAACATAAATAGATGAGTTATAGGTCCATGTTTAATGCTATTGGCCGCATTTACTTACAGGCAAATAAATCATACTGCTTATACATTACAGTAATATTTATGAAAGAGCGTGACCGGGTAGAGCTATTAATGCAAGAAATCAAAGAGGATATGTAAAAGCACGAGGTATTTATACACATAATTAATTAGGTTTTGCAAGTGCATATTGACATAAACCAATGTTGTATAGTCTACTAAATCCATATTTGAATTTCATATCTTTTTTCAATTCATACAGGACAATAAGTCTTTCCATCTACTGCTGAATTATAAAAATCCATAAAAGTTTTTGGATTTCCACTTCTGTCTTTTACTTTTTGTTAA
Source organism: Tegillarca granosa (assembly GCA_029721355.1). Taxonomy (NCBI): domain Eukaryota; kingdom Metazoa; phylum Mollusca; class Bivalvia; order Arcoida; family Arcidae; genus Tegillarca; species Tegillarca granosa. The sequence continues at coordinate 15,921,753 of CM056599.1, forward strand.
GGGCACAGGGCAATACAGTTCGGTCATCTTTAATGTCTAATAACGCCATTAACTGCACTTTTTCAGAACACTTGATGTCAAAATTGGTCTACTTGTGCAGGGCTAACAGATCACTGTGCCTTATCCCCATCTCCAGTTAATTTTTTTCTTTAGCAGATCCTAGTAGTGAAAAAAATATCAGATCTGGCTAACTTCATGAATGCTTAAATTGACCATCTCGAAATAAATAAAGAATATTTTGATGGCAAAAAATTATCATTACTTCCTCTCTTCCTTGTATCCTTAGATACAATCCTTTTCTATGAACGATTAAAAGCGTGCATGTTCCGTAAAATATTTGCTCTAAATTCTTACGTTTGATATGACAATATAAGACATAGAGTAAAACACAAGGCATAAGTAAGCTCTATGATCCATTATCAGTTTCTTTAATTGTAAGTTCATATAAATTGTTTTATAAATTGGATAAAAATCGACTTTTGTCACTTCATCTGGAAAAAGTATAATGAATACATAACTTTAATTCAGGTTGAATAAAAAATGTGACAACTTTTTAAAATACCTTGGACCTCCCACCAACCTTTTGTCATTACATTGTTTAAGTCCATTTCCAGCTCAAAATGGACAGTTGTTAATCATTGGTCCCAACATATGTTTGTCTCTTCTTGTTTTTCCTGTTTTTTTTTCAAAACTTTTTTCGTTAAATATCTTGGATGCTTTTTAAGTACACATTTCTTTCTCCTCTTTTTGCTGTTTTTTGCAAACATGACATTATACATTTGAAAATACACACCATGGTTTAGTCAAACATAACGAAGTTGAATCCGTGGAATTTTTATCTTTTCTTACAGATTGAAGGAAAAGTAAAGAGTATGAGTGGTTCTCCAGAAGAAGTCATTATAAAAGTTGCAAAAGACGAACACGCTTCTCTGGTAGTTATAGGTAAAAGAAATACAAGCATGATTAGGCGTGCTTTTTTGGAAACGTTAGTGCCTATGGTATCGATCATACTCATGTACCAGTGTTAGTAGCCAGGCAAACAAACAATCACCATCAACACCAAAAACAAATGCAGCAATAACTACATGTATAACGACGGCGGTAGGGTGTAAATGTAAAAATAATGTTAAAATTTGAGGAATGGCAATCTTAAAATTGTCATAAGGAATTATATACAAAATTTTTCTGCTTTGTATATTTTAAGCAAGAGTTAATAGTTTCTTTAGATGTGTCCCTTTATCTTATTTAAAAAGAATAAAATCTTTCCTTTTATTTAAAATGCTTATAATTTATGTAGACATTTCATTTTCACTCATATATGATTCCTCGTATGTCATTGAACAAGCTAGAAACCATATGAAAAAAATTGCATAACTACATAACATCTTGCATAATACAATAACTGCTTGAAAGCTTTCAGTGTAAACAGTAATATAATTCAAATTGCATATGTTACATATCAGTATACTGACTAATGTTTCCCTTTTTGCATCCTTTATATATATATATATATATATATATATATATATATATATATATATATATATATATATATATATATATATATATATATATATGTTTAAATGTTCATTTTATGCTAATACTTTTTGAATTAGTTATACAGGTAAATGGTTTATGCTTGCTTGATTTTTTAATAAAAAATTAAGATGTGCATATTTCACGTAGCTTTTTATTCAATGTTGCAAGTGAGTGGAAACTGCTTTGAATTTCTAACCACTATATTTAGTATTATAACCTTACCTCTGAATTAAGTATGTTAAAACTCTTATTTAAATATGTCACATTTCTATAAGTAACAACCGGAATTGAGTCAGCATTTTTATCATTCGATAAATCAATTATTGATTTAGTGTGGTTTCTTTGTTTTTGTTATAGTTAAGTTGCAACAGTAAGGATATTTATAAGTCAATGTCACATAGGAAACACAAGATGCTTCATGATGTATAAAAAGATGTATAAAAGCTTAATATCATTCTGTGAACAAAATTGTTTATTTATTGAACTTTTTATTCTTTGGTCGTATTGATGTCATGAAGAATCATTTCGCTCAAAGTGTTTCGATGCCTGATAGTATAATATCAATTTTCACAATCTGCTTTCACAAGAGGATCATTTCTTACCCTTCATGAGCACTTGGCCTCACTTGTATTTGGAATTGTGATTTGAACATGGGCGTATCTTATAGACGTATATTTTCTGGTTTTCATTGTTTTTTTTTTTTTTTTTAATTTTTTTAAATTTTTTAATTTTTATTTTTTATTTTTTTGACAATATATTTCATTTGTATATAAGAATGACCTGAATTAGTTTGATGATTATCTTTTTTCAAGACTTTCTTGAGAACTTTCGATAGATTATTTTCAATATTCATATTCATAATTTTAGATTTTTCTGACTTTATTCGAAGACTTGAATAAATGTTTTAAATTCTTCTATTACAACATTAGTTGTCAATTATAGCTAATTTTATCATCAGTGTTTATAAAAAGTCACATTTCAAACCTTTACTTACTTATTTATTTACTTACTTACTTGCCTACTTACTTACTTACTTACTTACTATTGTTCAGATTTTTATGTGTTATATGATTTACCGATTCCTTCACTCATACAGCTGGAAATATTAACATGACTTCAACTTTTACTTTTTGTGGATAATACCATTTTGTGTTTTTCTTCATTCTATAAAGTATAATCAAAATAAAATCATAGAATAAACATGTCGGGAACCTGTATTTACAGACCCGGTACCAGTTTCACAGATCCGGGACCAGTTTATCAGTAAACTTTGTTGATTAAAACAGAAATTATTCATAAAAATCACGCTATAGCAAGATAAAACAGAGACCCAAGAACAAAATAGAATAAAATTAAACCTTTGACCAATACGATTGTCTGTAGGCTACACTCGGGTCTGTTTCGGCTTGCCTTTGTAAAGCACAGAAAAGCTGACTTCTTACCTCCTGTGTCCAATATTAAGTTAATGGATCAACTGCAATAAACGATACAAGCGAACTATCTGGTGGCATTTTCTGCCGTCTGGACATAACTTTCAAGGGTTTATTTAAACGTGCGATACTTTCTTATCAAACAGGTTTTTAGCTCACCTGAGCTATTGCTATTCATCTTTGTCCGTCGTGCGTCGTCCGTCGTGCGTCTTGCGTCCTTGCGTCTTGCTTTACAACAAGTTTACTAAAATATTGACCATTCAATAAAAAAATTTCTTTTAGAGTTTTATAGGCTTTTAACAATTCAATGAGAAATTATGATAATCTTCAAAACACTAAACAATTAAACTGTTCAGCTTACCTTGTGCCTACGAGTATTCCGGAACATTTCTGTTCAATTTTAACACTAGATGGTTTTGTATTACAGGATCTGTATTTTAAATTACTGATGTTGAAATCGAACAAGGGTAGAACACTATACACACGACACCGCATCTTATCTTTTAAAATGACTATAATTGTCAATTTTGTCACCTTCGTTCAATTCACTAGCTGTAAAGTTTTAAAAATATTTTTGCCTTTTGGACCTCTGACATTATTTTCGTTTTAAATTGACAATATAACGTAGTACTGTAAATTCCTATATTTATATATTTCTATCATTAGTTTGTTTTGGCAGAGAAAATGGTTTATAAAATGGTAAAATATTGTTAAATTATTGCCCTTACATCGGAGAGATCGATTTATGATAAAAGGAGTTGAGTAATGGTGTTTAACGTCCCAGTCAAGATTATTTCATTTATATCGAGACGTCGGCAGCTTTAGACGAAAGTGCAGAAATTTTGCCTGTGCGTTGCGCTGATGCCATTATACAACAGGGTTCTTTATCGTGCCACGTCTACAGTAACACTGGACCTCGTTTATTTTAAGTTCCCATCCGAATAAACCGTGAGTTTCATTTCTTAATGACGAGTGCTTGGCGAAAGAACAGTCACTACCCACTTTCAAGTCTTGGGTCAGACCCGGTCGGGGTTCGAGCCCACGACCTCTCACTTACCTAGCGAGCACTCTACCAACTGGGCTACCGTAGTGGTATATGATAAAAGGGAGATCAGTGCTAGTAGTGATGACTTTAAAGAGTATTAAACTGACAACATTTACAATGTAATATCGTCATTTTCGGACATAATGCCATATCGATTTTCAATTTGTTCTATATGACAGAGCATTAAAACAAAATAGAATTCAGAATCTGACATTTACCTGACATTTATTTTTAATAAAGTAAACAAACGATTAAATAGAAAGAAACAATTGGTAGAGGGAAGAAAATGTACAGTGGTTCTTGATTATATTTTAGTTAAAAATAGATCTTTTAACAGTAAACTATATTAGAGAACATGGGTAAAAAGCAAGACTCGATTAATCGCCTGGAAAAAACTGTAATTGTAATTTTTGCAACACAAAAGAGCAACTAAGAACATGCTAAATGAAAATCAATCGACATTAATTAATTATATGGGTAAATTCACCACAATTTGAATTTATCAATATATGCATTAATTATTCTAAAGCAACACATAATCAGCATTTTTTGCCAGGATGAGGTCTAGGGATCTTTATATATATATATATATGGCATGCTAGTCTGCGGCATATTGACTAGGTAACCTAGCACCTTATCAAAAAGTCGCCCCGAATGTGCGCTAATACAAGGCATACCATAAATTTCACGAATTTGTTTTAGATAAATCTTTGAAGATTTATGACCTTGCTCTCTTCGTGAATATCTTTTATTTATTTTATTAGGTCCTTAGATTCAACTGAAATTGTGACCACAAAACAATTATATATACATACAAACATAAAACAGTAATGTTATAAACTTTCATAACTGTGATATTTTTTTAAAAATAAAATACAAGTCAAAACTAAGAGTCCTTGTCCTCAGTTCTATAACAACCAACTGACCGACCAACCATTGAACGCAAATCACTCCTATCATATATCATTTTTGGATGTATTTTATGATTAAATTCAAAAATGGTATATGCCACTTTGGTTACACTGCATTACATATAAGACACCCAGTTGGTTTACAAAAAGAATTTTGTTTGGATTACTTCCCTTACATTGGAGAGACTATAGATAAAATTGTTAATTATGAGACAGACCACAAAAAATTATGAACTTATCTTTTTCATTCCAACAATAACATTTTTCATTTTTATAAAAAAAAAAAATCGACTTGAATAAATCACATTTTACATTCATGATTCATCCATATCATCTACACAAATAGAGAAATACAAAATAAAGTTGTTTCTATTGTACGTATCAGTTAGGGAATGACAGAATATATATATATATATATATATATATATATATATATATATATATATATATATATATATATATATATATATATATATATATATATACAGTTGCCATTATCTTGCTTTCTATGACTCTATTACTCTTCTTTGCAGTCATATGCTATGAACGCGGATGTCCTTTCTGAACTTTTTGACGTCATGACGTTGGGATTTCCATTTTGACAATGTGGAGATTGGCAGTAAACTGATATATTAAAAAGGTGATTTTTACGATATATCATCTGAAATTAAACTGAAATGGTTAAAGAAATTGTAAATATAAGAAATGAGAGAGAGAGAGAGAGAGAGAGAGAGAGAGAGAGAGAGAGAGAGAGAGAGAGAGAGAGAGAGGAAATACTGATTACTGAAATCAAACTTTGTATTTAGATATCGAACAAATAGTAAAAAAAACAACAACAGGTTTTTGTGTATCTAAATGTAATTAACAAGAATATAATATAGTATCTTATATCTGTGACAAAATCTTCAAATTGGTTCAAATAATTTATTTGAACTATTTGATATATGTATAGAATTTCATGAAAAACCGGAAATATCGAAGTATTCTTTAAACTCCAATATCTTTATTGTTATAAATGCTAAAACTTTCTTAAATGACAAAATGATTCAATTGGACGAATTAAAATCAAGCAGGTTTCCGTTTTAAAATTTTACTATTAATAATAAAATTTATTTTCATCAGAATCTACAAAATGGTTCAAAACGGAATAAGTCCGTGGCAAACAGAAATTTACACACTAATTACCATATATACCATTATTTAAAAATGTAACTTAATAAACAAACATGATCCTTTTTTGAATTCTTAAAAATCGTAGTGCATATGTGCGGTATATGGTCCTATATAAACACCTCCTTTTTAAATTTCAAAAAAAAAAAAAAAAAAAAAAAAAAAAAAAAAAAAAAAAAAAAAAAAAAAAGAACACGGTATTGTTGTTAGATCCGTTAATACAACAAGGATCTTTGTTTTACTCTCTCTCTCTCTCTCTCTCTCTCTCTCTCTCTCTCTCACACACACACACACACACACACACACACACACACACACACACAATGGGCGTCTTTTCGCTGGCGACCACTACAGTAGCTCAGTTGTAAAGTGCTAGTTTCATATGTGGAAAGTCAGGGTTTGAACCTATGCCGGGTCTGACCAAGACCTAAAAAAAGGCAGTGACTATTTTCCTCAAGTACTCGGCATTAGTTCACGGGATCCCTCGGATGAAACCTTATAAACCGATGTCATCTATCTATCTATCTATCTAATTGCTTGCTATTGTATTTATTACGGCGTGGAACCCGACTAAGGAAAATCTCAAAACAACGGAGATATTGTTCCACATTATTTGCCGTGGTTCTGATTGACTGACAACTTTTAGAACATTCCCGAGACATTCAAGAAATGAAGCGTGTGATAATGCCGAATGGACATTTAATACAGGGTTCTTCAGAAAATATGTCCCGATTTTGTAACATAATATTCTTCAATATAAAATATATTTTGTTGGTAAGGGTTTCATTAGACAATTGCATTGATGTACACCGTTATATAGAATTATACCCTATACGATTATAAAGTGAGCATATAAATATGAAAACATGTCCTTAAATCTTTACAAAATGTAATATTTTTACCATATTCATATCTTTCTAAAATATGTCGTATCACAAAGCTGCACATTTGAACTTTAGTACTTTTTTCTCTACTTCCAAAATTAAAATCCAAATGTAATTTGAAGTGGAAAGATAAAGTGAGACAAAACTCTAAAAAATTAATTTTTAATTTGGATCAGTATTGTGGCATGCAGAAAAAAAATGCAAACTCAAAATTTTACTCTAAAAGTCAAAATACATCATAAATAATCTTAAAGTCCTTTGCTTGCATTAAAACAAAATCAGTCAATTGTTCTGTTCGTTAAAATTTGTTGTTATCAAATTGTAAAATTCAACGTCTTGAATGTTTTGGATCTTTTACGTCCTTTAACAGCAAAAAACAGAAATGGAGCTTTTATAGAGGAATGCACAAAAATTAAAATAATACAAACAAATAAATAAATAAATAAATAAATAAATAAAAAAATAAAATTTAGAAAAACTCTAACCCTGACAATAATAAAAGTAAAATAATACATTGTACTTTTAAAAATGCAGGTAAATAAGCCCCTTAACTTGTTTAGCAAAAGTAAGCCTAATTACACCAAATTTTAATTTAAATTGCATTGATAGTAAAATAAATCAACAGGACCCACCTGCAAATATGATGTTAGAATATAATGTTAAGGGTCGTTAGATGGGAGTCAACTGGTAATTCTTGCACACTAAGCGGATGACAAACAACAACAATAATAATAATAAATAACACTATTTGTTTTCTGATTAAATATATTCTGAGTATTTTTTTTTATTGGAAATGAAATTAAAGATTTGAAATATTATTTTATAATTTTACCTACCGACATGAAATATTGAAAGGGTAAAAACATTCTCGACTTTTTGGAGGACTAAGGACTCGTGTCAAAGAGTTTTGTTTTTACTATTGTATTAAAACTAACGTGAAAGCCTATTTATCTACGATTGCTAAGTTGGTATGATGTTCTATGGATGGTCGAGGTACAAACCCCGGTCAGGTCTGCCCAAGACTTAATAATAGGTAGTTTTTTTTTCAAGCAACTGTCATTTAGAAATAAAAGACACGGGGTCCTTCGAAGAAGACCTTAAAAATCGATGCCCCCGTGTCATAAACGCTAATGAACTCCCTACACATTGTCCCGAGGGTCAAATTTACCTATAGCTTGCAACTTCTCGATGTACGTGAAATATTTTTGACTGTGACGTAAAACCCTGTGCAATCGATCAATCATAAAACATACTATCCTGAAGTACGAAAGCCTTTTAAATTGAAACAGAATTAAGCTATCACTTTAAAAGATGCACTCAACATATATCGTTGCTTTAGGTATTTGTTATAACGTTTCCTTCATGTGGACATTTAGATGCATATAATTACAATCATACTCTCTCTCTCTCTCTCTCTCTCTCTCTCTCTCTCTCTCTCTCTCTCTCTCTCTCTCTCCAAGTTTCAGTTTAACACAAACACAAAAAATCAAAATACCAAATATTATGCATTTCCGATGAAAATTACAACTTTATCAGAGTTAACGTATAAAAGTATAAAAATTTATCGTTTATAAGTAACATTATCACCAGCTGTTGTTTACTCTCTCAAATATTTGTCTAGTAGCAGTAAGTTTTCCCGCCACCTTTATTAAGATATCACTTATTCGTTGAGACAACGCGTAAAAATTATCAAGTCATGCTATAGTTAAAGAAATAATCTTTCTTCAAACCATATATTTAAGTAAAGAGGGATGAAAATAAAATTTGACTTTCATAAACATTCTAATGCAGAAGACGTCAAATAGATTTTTTCTCGATGTGGGGGTATGGTAAACAGATTTTTGTTACCTTTTAATATAAGTGCAGATTGATACAATATCCACTCTGAAACTTGTCTAATTAATGGCTTCAGTCTTTAATTTCTAACTCTGATATAACATACAATAAAATTGTATTCAAATGTCAAAATGTGACTTGTACTATTTTATTTAACTGCGGTAGTTGACTGTTCCGGTACTTCATAAATCTCCATCTTGTTGAAAAGCTAACAAGCTTGATGTTAAACTAACTCGGCCATGCGTTTCTTCAATTAGTACCTCACTCTAACAGAAATTGCTGTTTTTGTGTGATAAAAGTTGTATCGTATCAGGGTATCGTGTAACAAACTGTTATATGGGCCACGTGTCTTTTCATACAGTGTATCATCTTACCAGTGTTAATAGTCGGGTGTATCTAGATATCTTAAGCGTCAAATAATTCCCTAGACTGAGATAGACGTATATATTTCACTTAATGGACTTAACCGATAAGTGTAGCTCTTACTGACAAATTATTCGTTTCGCTTCGTTGCATAAGCAGCATATTTTTTCGTGTATCTTATAAGGGCTAATTTTGTCAAATGTTATCTTCATTATTGCCGTCTATAAAAATAAGACTTTTTACTATTCTTTAATCACTAGTTTTGGATTTACAAAGGGAATTTCTGTTTGCAGATGGTGGTCTTGAATAATAAGGATTTTTTCTTTCTTTCTCATCACTTCCAAGACGGTCGTATAATACAAGAGTCAAATCTGTAGAAGCACAATGCCACTTTAACGATTAATTAGGCTTTTAATTTACCCGCGGTCTATATCTGGTTTCAGTAATTTATTAAAATGACAAATATAGCCTGCTTTTATGGATAATGGAAATTGCAGTTTTATTTTTATGAAAAACCTCTATCTTTTCTTTCTGTCTCCCTGGGTTTTCTTACACAGGGTAACATTTTTTCATAAAAAGGAAATTACAATAAGAACAGGTAGAAATTGTATTGTATAAACTAGTTGTAAAGTGAATTGAAGTAAATAGCCGTATGCTGCAAAACTTTCCTCTTTGCAGTTTTTCATATTATATATAATCTTTTTATTCAGTGCAGTTCTTAGGCCGAAATTTTATGCCCAGTGTTCTCATATGTCTATACTATATGTGTTATATATACGATGTCGCTTTATGTGGGACCTCGGTGTTGGAATGGTCTTATAAGGGATAAAAGCGCCTGGAAATCCCGCTTGGACAGTTCCTGGTATGAGAAACTTTGCCAGTTTGTAATCTAAAGGACAGTAAGTTTCCTCTGAGTTATAAGTTATCTCAACCATCCCAAACCTGGCAGTCTCGGTATAAGTGGAATTTGTTGACAGGGACGTAAAATTATTCAACTTCTTTCGTGTGTTTTTGCATATTACTATATTATTGTCCAGGGATGGGATTAAGGTATCGAATTATACCAAATCTTATAACAAACATTTTACTAGTTAGTGTCTATAATATGTTTCGACATCAGAAATCTTTTGTTCTCAATCAAACTTTTCTTAAAAAAAGAAAACATAGAAAATAATAAAAATCATTACAATTAAAATGTTTGATTTACCTTGACACAGTTGCCTAAGGGGAGAGATTACCATTAATAAAAAACCATTCAATTTACAAGTTACCGCTTTAAAAGATTATTAGATTAAACAAGCATTGTGAAACAAGGCGGTTAGCTCACCATCGCTGGCTTATTGGGGCTGTGAAATTCATAAGGTCCGCAAAAAAAAAAAAAAAAAAAAAAAAAAAAAAAAAAAAAAAAAAAAAAAAACCTGCATATAGTTTGTAAACGACTTCTACTACTACTACTACTACTACTACTACTAATAATAATAAAATCCCTGCAAATATACTTATCAACATGTCATTTGATCTGCAGCTTTTTTGACGTTTAGACACTTGTGATGAAAGACACTTTGTTTGATATTGAGGACCTTTATATTAGAAGAGTGATTAGACAAACAATCAAACAAACTGAAGATGAAGAATATTTTATGGCACCTTTTGCTAGCCCTTTCCGTCCTTTTTTTTTTTTTTTGTTTTGAATATTTTGCCATATTTTAGTTATTATAAGGATTTGTATGTTAGCAAATGGTGGTCCTAACACAAGATATTCACCATCACATACGTTTTTTTTTTAAAGTTATTACTCACATTTTATAAACGTACTCACATTTTATAAACGTACTCTGTAATGGAAACTATTCACCATAAATAATACATTGCATTTAATCTAATACAGCTATATCGGTATCAAAGGTTAAAACAGATTATACAATATTGATGGTCTGCTGATGATCCAGGCAGAAAATGCCGTTGTGTCACACACCTTTAAAAGCGCAAATATATCCAAATCGTGTAAATAATTCAAAATGTGTGTCGCTTATATGTGACTCGTCATGTCCCTTAAGTATCTTTATTAATTAAGAAGATAAAATGTTAAAATGTCATAGAACTGGATTTTATCCCGAGATACTTGATAAAAACCTCCTCTGACCTATACAAACCCCCATTAGATTAAGAACAATTAGCATATTAGGAACACGAGCCTTAATTATTGATTATGTCAACACATTACCGTCAACAGGATCTTGTATTTCATAGGAATATTATAATAATTAATCAAGATTTTGTTTTCATCATGAATAATAAACGATTTTTGCCATTTTACCAGGAATTCGTCTAAAATACTAAAAAAGAGAAAAAATGACTTTATTTTCACGTTGGTGTTTTTTCATCCATTATTTAGTATCTTCTGTATTGTAGTTACGGTGGCTTTTCTCAGCGACAGAAAAATGTTGTTTATAATCAGTGAAAACGCCATTGAACAAAACATCTACGTGAATTAGATTTTAATTCATTTCATTAATTTTTAAAATCAGATTCAAATAAAACTTTACGGGAAACAAAAATCCGCTTTTTAGGGAGGCCTTACGAAACTTTTAAAAATATTTTGCACGTCAAGTTAGCCAAGTTATAGCTTTGATAATTTTGCAAGGAACACCATTTTCAATCTTTTAAATGCTTTTAAGAGGAAAGTTTTAGAACTTTCTAGATATACGGTATAATTATATTATAAATCAAGTTTGACTTTGCATTTTTTTAAGCTTTAGTAATTTTGCCGGTAAAGCACATTCAATCTTTAAATGCAGCACTTTTAGACGTCTGTGACTTTTACGATCAAACATTACCTGACTGAAGGAACAATGCGCATTATAATCAATGGCGTGTTGATTGTAAAATATTGTATGTCATTTATCAGTAATGATTCAAGTAGTTCGTTTTGTAATACTAACATTAGTTTTAATTTACCATTGCAGAAAATGGCTTCCACGTCAGTTACTTCCGCTAGGAAAGAGATTGAATGATGTATCTACATTTCCGGAACTTGCTCTACTTCCGGCGTACTTTTCATTCCAAACAATCAAACACGCAGATCATAGAAATAATTGATGATTAAGATACTAATTGTTTAATGGAAAATCTATTAAATGGAATATCGCTGTTCTTTACCTGTTGATTAAAAACATGGTTTGGTTTAGAGGAGAACAAAGAAAACATCTCACTTTCAAGCCAAAAATCGATACTGTGGCTATAGAAAAGAGTTCGTACGAGATTTAATCCGGTAAGATGTAATTCGTAATCCTTTTGCCAAACAAATGCTTACAGTTACAAACTCCTCTTAATCTATCATCTTCGTAAAATACTGATTTTAGACAGAATAATTACTTGTGGGTCTCTTATTGTCAAGGTTCTAACATTTTAAACGCTTTTATTTGAATACGATCGGATGTCTATTTCTGTGTTGGGGTTGGGTGTTTAGAAAGTGATGGATAATACGGGCTTATTGTTTGTATTTGAATAAACGTTTTACCTTTTTGTTTTTCGTTAATTATAGAAACTCATTGCGATCCATTTATTTAGTGAAACCGATTAAGAATTTAGCAACCTTCTAAACCAATAACGCAATAGCATACAAAAGTACGCGAACGTATAATATTTAAACAACAATGACATTCTACAAACACTTAATTTGATCAAATGAAGATGATGAATAACATTTTGTCAAGTGTATATACGTACAGTCAAAGCTGTCTATAAAGGCCACCCATGGGATTCAGTAGAAGTGGCCTTTATGAAGAGGTGACCTTAATATACAAGTTCAATTAATATGAATATAGAACAGCTGGGATAGAATTTTATTGGTCTTTATAATCAGATGGCCCTAATAGCGAGGTGGCCTTTAGGGCAGGTTTGACTGTATATACAGATTCTGATGTTGTATGGTCAATTTTCTAAATGTTTATTATTTTATACTCCCTTTCATGTAGCTTGCTATTGTATTTGAGTTAATAAAATAATTCTTCGGTAGTCTTATTGCAGTTTATTGTATCAAGCTATAAAGATTTATTCTTTATAATATGAAACAGATTTTCGTTAATAATTTTTATATAAATGAAAATCGATATTTAATATTTTATAAAAATTGTTTAGGTTTTTAAATTTTTTTTCAGATATAAATTAATTTTACTCTTCTAAAATTGTAAATGTTTATAAATGTTGCATGGGGTGAAATTAGTAATGGGGAAGTTTTGTTATACTAGTGATGAATTGAAAATAGTTATAAAATTATTATTAAACCCATTTATTTATGAAAATTGCTCATTAATGTATTAAATATTTTTTGTTATTCAAAAAAACGCCAGTTTAAAAAGTTGTATCGTATGACACACATGTAATGATTTTAAAATGTCTTTGTTTTGTTTGATTGGTTTTGTTTTTTTTTAAATACAAATAAGTTTCAATTTTGTTTTTTTCTGATACAATTTTACACCACATTCAAGTGTTATGTTATATAGGTGTTAAGCGTTAACTGATGGTAACACCAAAATATTTAACATAATCTACTACAAATACATTTTCAGATCAGTAAACTTAAAAAACAGTGCATGTTTAAAGTGAAGTATTTAAATCAAAAGTTAAATTACAGACAAGAAATTTTTAATAGAAAAAATAATCTAAATTTGTTGCCGTATGGTTTCCTCAATAAAGATGATAACGAAGTGGTTATTGAAACACTATACGCCGCATGGTGCACGTATCTCATCTTTTCAGAAAAGCTTTTCCAATGGCTTCTTCAGTTTGCTTGATTTGAAATCTACATAAAAAGTCAACGATTCCGGGAGAAGAAAAGTCATATGAACAATCCAATTTCTACAAAATCTGATGTTCTTGCAGCTTTTGAATTATGAGAAGAACAAATATGGCTTCATTTAGGTTAACTTATGTATGCCACTTATCAGATTTGGAATAATTGAACTACAAAACAGAACAATGTCACCTACGAGAGGGCTCTTCAAAAGCAACCGAGCTCAATTGAAGTATAACGTGAATCAAAGAAAAAGACCGCCTAAGGACAAAATTAATTGTGTTTTCCCCAAAAATGCTGTGTAAACGTCATCCAGAAGTTTAATATTTTTTGTAAATAAAGTTTGTATCAAATATTTAAAAAAAAAGATTCTTCAAAATATAAAAGGACCAATCCTTATTATTTCGATTAAAGTTAGTTTTTATTCTTGGCCATATTTGTAATAATATTAATAGTTATAAAAGTAATAATAAAATAGTAAATAATTGATGTTTTATAAATACATGAGTACAAAACGTCATCTTTGCTCAAATTAGGACGTCAGGCAATTTAAATCTATAATCCTTTTATTCTCAAATTTGATTCCGCACGTGGCGGGTTTAGCTAGTTACGCAAGAGATGCCGTCCTGGAGAATCGGACATCAATTCCCTGGTGGAAGTTAACGTGTTTCACTGAAATATCGATCTTTCAATTCTTTACTTTACTTTGGGATAGTGATTTTGACATGGACTGGTATATTTGTGTTTGTAATATGAAACATTAAATCACTTAAGTTATGCCTATGACATTGAGCATATATATCTGTTAATTTACGACCGGTTACAACTCGTATTCGTTCATAGGACACATTTATTTATATAAGATGTAAAACTAAAACGTTTATTTTATCTTTCAATTGGGAAATTGAAACAAAATTTAAAAAAAAAAAAAAAAAAAGAAATAAAAAAAATTTATAGTGGATAAAAGTCCCGCTTTTATCGACCATAACACGGTACAATCTCTTCATTTCAAATTGATACAAACATGATGGCAACATATCAACAACAAAGTGAAATATAAATTTTAGCAAGATAAATCCGATAAAATACTTTTGATGCAACTCTAAACAATTTAACAATCAACCAAGACAACTACCCAACAGTTATAAATCATTTTCCATGGTAAATCATTTTATAATGATATTTGTACTTTACCGTCATGTATATTTTAAATTAATTATGTTGTTTAAATGCTTTTGTTTTTGTTTTTCCAATTATTTCTTTTTTATTCGAAATTCCCTACTTTTCTTTTTGAAAATAAAAGATACAGTACAGATAATTATTGCAAAAAGTTGGATACCAAAATATTTCGAATAGGGATTTCAAATCAAAAATTACACCAGTTTACAAATCACGAGCAACGTTTGTATATCTAGAAAGACAAAAACATGTCAAATATATGTAATTTTACTTTTGTTTTTCTAGGGACTTTTCAAGCTAAATAACCAAATACATTTTTTTTGAGTTGTGATTAGGATATAGACTAGATAGTTTACGTTTGCATTTTTAAGAAATCAGTACAAACAATAGACTCTGAAATAACCAATAAATTACAAGAAAAAACTCAAGAATTAACCATTCTTCTGTCAAATTACTATAGCCAGTAAGCTTTTATTTTTTTCACAAAAGGTATCGAAGAAAAAAGTAACTTTTCTTTATGTCATACAACAGAACATTTACATACCAGTGAACACTAACCAATCAATTGATCATTTATATAAAAAGTGTATCCATTATGTTTTAAATGTAAGGTAACATGAAACATTTACTATGGTCCTGTAACAACTGCTTAAGAAAATATTGTATGTATTGTTAATTTTTATATAAATCACGAGTTATCAATCATAATAAAAACAAGTTATACATAGAAATTAGGATTTCCTGTCGAGACTTCTGCTGTAAAATCGAGAGAAAAGTATCAATCTACTACTTCAATTTAAACTAGACCCACTTTTTATCAAAGAAGCAGCGAAGATTACTTATAAAAATAATTTGTGATGATGTACAATAAATGGTTGGGTTATTTCATTTTAGAGTGAATAAAAAATGTTGTTTAAATCTGATTTAATCATTTAATCATCTAATTACGTGAACCTGTATTAAACTGGCATTGGAAAAGATCTTTAGTATGGATGAAGCATCTTCTTTTATTCGCTGCAATGGAAGTCGCAAGCTAAAATCTATAAGACTTAAAACGAAATATATCACCACCGGTTTTGTAAAACCAATAACTAGACAATACGGATCATACGATATAATACACAATAAACTCGACATATAATTTTTGTTGATTAATAAATTATAAATATTTTTTTTCATAAACACAACATAGAATAGCATATTAAACAGACCATATTTTCATCTGTCACATATATGTAAAATAATTATTTTTTAAAATATTATAATTACTAAAATGTTAATTAGTTTTTGTCAGAAAAATAAAATAAGACTGGTGAACAATAGATTTAATAAAGAAATATTTTAAACTTTTAAGTGTCATCAAAATATTCTTGCGTTGTTATAAAGCTTGAGATATGTTTTGTCTGGAGAAAGATGTTTATAAATTGATCAAAAGCGAGAATAGCTTTTTTCAACAAACATGTTCAGAAAAATCGATCCTGCACAAATAGAAGATCTAGATTCCTGTTCTCCAAAGACTTTGATGACAAGATGGAAGACCATAACCGCTTTGTGTTTATAGCGAAATGGAGACAATTCTATGCAAAGTAATTTTTAAAAATAATTAACCCATTGTATCCACTTCATATGTCAGTGTGTTTCAATTGTTTGTTAAGCTAATTTTTTGGTTATTTTATCTGTCTTTTTCATGAGATATTTTGTTAAATTGACTATTGCAATCTGTTTTGTATTCCTATGCTTCTTTGTACAATTCGTTTTTTTTCTTGTAAACATTTACAAATGATTAATTTTTTTTGGTATTTATTAACTATTTCGGCCCCTAGTATCATTTATGAGGAATGACTTTCCGAAATGTGCCCATATAGTACATCAAAATTATACAGCTATTTTTGTTAGTTAGTTTCTAAGAGCAATTATCCAACAACATACATAACAAATTTGCAGCTGAAAATCATTTACTTTTAAACACCAAACGCAATACAAAACAAAATGCTCATTGAACGGCTTAACAAGATACGACAAAATAAGACATAAAAAACATATATTTGGGCAACAGGTAATAAATTTAAGAAAGCGAAAGAACGGTAATAGAGAGAATGTCCAATGATGTGTAGTTATGGTATGTATGATAAGAAGACCCTAACCATTACACCTATTTTATACGCATTGGTCCATGAAGATGCTATTGAATTAAAATCATAGAATGTTTTATCAATTATGTTTTATTGCATCTTTAATCACGTACATATATTCCTCAAACAATTGATTTACAACATTTGATTTGCTCTTAAATCAAGTATCCAACCATTTGAAATATAATTCAAAATAACAGCTCTTCATTTATTTTGTGTTTATTTGATTTGGAAAAGGTTTACTCAACTGGATACAATAGGAGTTATATTTTACCTTGGTTCCTCTCGACAGGAAAGATGATTTTCTATATATCACTTGGATTTATTAAGATTGATTAGTTGCGTTTGGCGTATAGCATTTGCAATAAATATTACCATTTCTCGTGTCGTAGTTACATGGCCATAGTAAAAATTGCATGTTTTATCGACAATTAAAAGCAGGCGTGATACAGGTTTTTATATAAATGATCAATTGATTGCTTAGTGTTCAATGGATTGTAAATGTTTTGTTGTTAAACAACATGTAACATGTCACTTATTAATCATTCCCCATGCAGTTTCTGTAAAAAGGACTTGCCATATGTAATTGTAACTACAGTGTTTCATAGAAATGTATTATGGGTGCTTCAGATTTCAACTTCATGGTGGTTTTATCCACCAGTAAGACGTTAAGGACTCACTAAAGGTTCCTGCATTTTTTCCTAATATTCAACTGTCCTTTGTACGATAACCAATGACGGTGAGAGCGGAGCAGTGTCTGCTTAAAATTGGCGTTGAATATATTGATAATTCTTGTTCTGTTCTTGCGGTTTGCCTCTTTATATGATTATAAACATTTTAATTTCTTGTAATCTTGTTTTTAATAATAATCTAAACTTATATTTAACGAAAACATTTCATACATGTTGTAAATTACTGTACATTTAATTGACCTTTTCGGCTCCCTGTGTGACTGAAAAGGAATGAATTTCCGAAATGTGCATCTATGGCACATCAAAATTAAACAGGTATTTTTGATATATATTTACTACCCTTGAGCGGGTACCGCTGCTGGTGGAGTAACACTCCCAGATGGTATCTTAACTCAGAAGGCTGTAGTTCGTGCTGTCAGAAAATTTACCATGTAGCAAAGTTTCAGCCGTCTTAATATTTGAAATTTATTTTTAACTAAGGTTTGTTTTCTCATGCAAAGCATACCTTAGCTGGATGCTGGATTTGGTTTCATAAATTTTCACATGTTTGGCTTATCTTTTTTATCTATCAACATTCTTTAGGTGTCATTGATAAGAAATTAATTTCCGAAATGTGCACATATGGCAATTCAAATTTAAACAGGTAATTTTTTTGTTAAATATTCACTACCCATCAGCGGGCTCTGCTTCTGGTGGAGTACAACTCCCCGATGGTATCTTTAATCTGTAATAAAAATTCTTCTGAGTAGTTGAACATTGTTTATTTATCTTAAATTCATATATTATTGATATATCTATTCGTGCTCAAGTGATTTTTATCTATTCTCCAAAATTAGAAATACTCTTACCATTTTTTAAATTATTTTTATGTATCCATACCCGTTTTTTAAATAATTAATTTTCGAGTTTAGTGTAGAGAACGCACGTTTTATTTAAATTTACAGGCGTGGTCTACACAAGGAACTCTAATTTCCTGTAAATCACATATGTTTTTGTTATTTATTTTTCTTTCTTTTACATTCTTTTATAAAAATCCATGTAAAACACATATAAACGCAGATTTTCAAAAATGTATTTTATTAAAGTATCTTTAGGAATTCCAAAATTATTTTTTTATATCACAATTTATAAAAAATGATATCTTTTTCAATTTGTATAGATGATAAGCTTAAGATATGTAATAGAAATTAAAAAAAGAAAGAAAGATAGAAAGATAAATTGCGGCAGAAAGTATTTAGCATTAAATCCAATTATCCAATTACATTATTTTCATGACAACGAAAATATATACAATTTTTACTGATTCTAAGCAGCAATAAACGCCAATACTAGGACACCACTGTGGACGTAAACCATTTCATAACACTATTTAAATATATGTTAGTGTTTTTTATTGGGAAGCTGGTTAATTTATTTTTACAACAGTATTAATTTTTTTACTGTCGATTATTCCCTCGAGGTCTCGAGCGGAAAGCTGATTTTCTATATACCACATTGGTTTATTATGGTTGATAGCTCGCCTTTTGATATAAGCAGTCGCAATAAATATCAAATCTTCTTTAGTCGTAATTACAGGACCATAGTAAATATTGCATGTTATATTAACAATTAAAAGCAGACTGACTACAGTTTTCATATAAATGTTCAATTGGTTGGTTAGTTTTCAGTGGATTGTGAATGTTTTGTTGTTTAACATCATGTGATATGTCACTTATTAATCATTCGCCAGAGCAAACCAATATCAAGAAAGAAAGAAGACACACTGGCAAGCATGATTTAATAGCAATGCTTCTTTCTTTTAAAACTAGTTGAAAAACTGCTTTCAGCTTTTCTTTCACTCAAACTATTGTTGTTTCTTTTAAGATCAACTAATCAACTAACTTATTAACCTGTAATGAAAAATTATTTAATCGAGTAAAATATTGAACCTTTTTTCTTTTTTTAAAAAATTACATCACTAAATTTCATTATGTCATTGTCTCGGTGCATGTACAAAGTAGGTGATAATTTTTTTTGATAAAAAATTATTGAATATATTTATATTTTATTTTTATAACTTCACTTTTTTTGTTATTGCATGTTTTAGGTAACTCAAACAATTCCGAATTTAAACTTTGATTTTTTATGCTCTTATTTAAACAAACGCCTTAACTCTAACAGTTAAATATGCATTTGGTAAGAGTCGATGCATATAAAAATGCAGCAACTCGCGATTAAAACAAAAAATATAAGGAAAAGATGAACAAGTACTCGGGCACTTTGCATTGATTAGAGTATCTGGCGAAGTTGTAGAGAAATATACGGACCCTTTTGACGATTTCGAGTTGTTTTACCCTGTGGTAAGAAAAAACGCAGCTAACTTTCTTTTTTCTGCAAAAAGTAAGTATTATTACCAAAAATTAAAATATATAAGAGGTACACTCTTTTGTTACAACACATTTTTTTTTTGCGTAAGTAGGGGGTTATTATAATGACAAACCTGATAAAAACCACTATCAAACCGGAAATGGTAAGCTATTCAAGTTATATTCTAGCTTTTTTTCTCGTTTTTCTAATAATTGTTTTGTCCTTGCAGACTCCTGTCAGATCTAGAACTTTTAATGATTGTTATATAACCTCAAGACAAAATATGCATTTTAATATACCGTTGTTACGTACACATTGTATCTTACTACAATCTTTCTCTAACTGGATTTGTATTATTATAATATTTACTACTCCTGAGCGGGTACCGCTGCTGGTGGAGTTAAACTCCCCGAGGGTATCCATAACTCAGTAGGCAGTACTTTGTGCTGTCAGAAAATGTACCATTTAGCAAAATTTTCAGTCGTCTAAAATTTGAAATTTATTTAAAACTATGGTTTGTTCCCTCGTGCAAAGCATTCCTTAGCTGGATTTGGATTTATAATTTTGAAACTTAGATTCATTATTTTCAACTGTTTGGCTTATATTTTTTATATATCAAACTTTTCGGTCTTAGTGTCACTGATGAGGAATTAATTTTCGAAATGTGCACATCTGGCACATCAAAATTTAACTGGTATTTGTATTATATATTTACACAATAGCCTTATCATCCTGGGGGTAAATATAGCAACATTTTTGCATATTAATTCAATTTCAAATTTGGTTATTGTCTGTAAACATACATTTTAATTTTTGTGGTTTTTTAAAAATAATTTTTCTATGTCAATATTTCATTATTCTAGGATAAATAAAACACACAACATACCAATCCATGTCAAAATCACAAACAAAGTCTAAATTATATTGTTCATTGTCTTATGTCAGCTATGAAGAGCGAAAATTATATTAAATCATTTTGAATGCCCTTTTTTGTTGTCTTATCACCATGCATCTGTCGTTTTGTGGATAGAAATAAAGTTTGTAAGTGTACTTGACGAAGTTCTGTTTTCTCCAGATACTCGGTTTTTCCTCCAACATAAAAACTTGATACATGTTGAATAATGATTCAGCTTTAAAACAGATTACGCCATTCAAATCCGAATGCATTATAATAAGGAAGAGTAAATAAATAATAATAAAATAAAAATGAAACAAAGGATTGAGAAAACGAAAATTCTTTAATAAAGAAAATATTAAAGAAAAGCATAACATAACGTCTCAAAAGAGGTAAAGATTGAGCAAGTTTACATGCATTTTTATTATTTAAAGATATAGAGTACCATTTAATCCAAAATATGTTTGCCTAATTTTTACAATTCACGTTTTGTCGTTTATGACGAAAAACAACTAAACAATTAAACCAATCAAAGTAGTAATTTATTTATATTAACAAATAATCAACATTTTATTAAGAAAAATCCTTCTAGTATAAAAAACAAAATGCTTTTTTAACGATTGACATTATTGAACCACTTCTAAATGTTTTCTTAAACTTTAGAATTTTCTTAATTTTTTCACTTGGAATTCGGGTAATCTCTGGTATTTCACAACATAAGTTTTCATTGATAAAATATTTTGTTTTCATTTTTAAAATTAATTTTAAAATGCATTTAAGTGGTCTTAAACTTATGACAAAGTAAACATTGGAAAAACAAAAGAAATTTATTAAGTTTTGTATCGTCTAAATGCTCATGTTTTGCTATTGTTTGTTCCAGTTGAAGCTAAAAATAATAATAACAGAAGAATGTAATTCAAAATTGTTCCATTAATGCGTATAAATTTAATAACATGACTGTCTCAATAACAAGGCATTATTCACTTTGCTCTTTATAAATACTCAACTGCGTTTGAATTACCATCTAAATGTGAACAGAAGAAAATGCAGAGTTATTACAAACGAGCATTCATTTATACCCTCGCCCACAGATTGCTGTATGTAAACCGCGGTTAACTCCGGAAATGAGCTTCCGGTTTCATGGCTGCAATCATGTCATTGTCGAGAACAATCTGTGTTATATGTTTCCGGTAAATGGCGGAATAGAAAAGATGATGCTGCAAGCGGCAAAGAACATCTCCAATAGATAAATGACCATTAACCTAATGAGGCGTTTAATTAATAATCTGCATAGATTATTTATTGTTAAAATACCTGGCATATGACAACGTTTCGATGACAAGATAACTCACTTGCAACATTTTTATATGTTTGTCCCCCGGTCATAATTACGTTTATTGAAGATAAAACTTGATAATACGATATCCTTGTGAAAAAGCCCGCCTTTTTGAATAATTCATCGAGTCTATTTTCAATATGTTTTTTGTTACACTGACTCATGCATTATCGCCAATTTACACACAAATGTATTTTTATGCTTCATAAAACCCAGCTATTGTGATTATACAGTAATAGAGAACTGCCCAAGGGTGTCCTCAAACATTGAACGTAAACCTAACGTAATCGCTTGTAATGAATTACCAACCGTCGTTGTTAAAACGCTGATCTAACCATGTAGAACGAAATGTGTTGATCACTGGCTCTCCTGTCGTGACTTTTACACCGTTATAAATTAACAGATATGATACTACTATCTCAAATTCAGCCATGTTTGACATACAGAAGCTTTAACTTGTCAGCGTAGCTGTCTATTTAAGATTCACAATGAAAATAAATCAATTTGTAAGTCAAACATTTAATTTAAGATTATTGTGAAAAAAAGTGTTATCATTTTTCATATCTGTTTTTAAAACTGATTTATGCCTAGATGCATTTTTTCTTAAGATTTTCAATTTGATTTTATCAAATATCTCTCCTAATATTATAGATTATTTTAGCGTTTTGTATTCAAATAAATCTTTGATATCACAGATCTTAAAACCAACATAAGTTATATTCAATTAAAGGTACAAATTAAACTTTTACCTGTCATTCGCTAATCGGGATTTCAATTTCTTGCGGTTTTATAAAACCGCTAAAACCATTTTCAGTTATTCAGGAAACTGTCAAAAAATTAACAAATTTAACAATGTTAGGGATGTCTAATTACTGACATTTAAATACATTTATATCTATTAAAGATTACATAGTGACTGACTAGAAGTATGTTATTTAATCAGATATGATAAGTCGATCTGTTAACCTAAGTAGATGTGCTCAAAATCTAACATACACGTTTCACACGGCCATACTGCTCACTGCCAACAATGTTTGAAGCTCTCTTTTGTTTTTAATTTCTAAGCCATTTCTGCTTTTCTCATACTTACTCATAAAATGCCTTTTTGCCTTTTGTCCGACACCTGAAAGCGTTTTAAATCAATTGCTTTATTGAATTACCAATCTCCTTTTCAAATCATACATAGATTTGGACTCTTTCAAAATTTTAGCGCGCGCTTACGGATCACAGTGCCTCTCAACGCCTGCGTTCGAATCCCACTCGGTACAGATCCTAGTATGAGAAAGTTTGTCAGTCCGCTTTCCAAAGGTCGGTGGTTTTCTCCGGGCACTCCGGTTTCCTCCACCATTCCAGAACTGACCGCATCGAAATAAGCGAAGGATTCGTGACTGGGGCGTAAAACACCATTACTCTACTCCACTCTCTTTCAATATTTAGAATTTAGATATCATAATCTAAATTTAATTTTGCAATTTGACACCTAATATTGTAGAAAGTAGAAAAAAATAAAGCGTTGCCTTTAAATTTTGTTTGGTCTATTAAGGAAAAACTTAAATGAAGACTGTGCACTTTGAAGAAATTCTACGTAGCCGGTTTTTGCAAAAAAGTGCACAGACTTCATTCAAGTTATTTCTCAATTGACCGAACAAAAATTAAAGGCAAGGCTAATAATTAAAGTTCTTAATTAAAAATACCAAAAGAATAAAATCGAATGCAAAACAATTAATGTTTATCGAAAACAATGAAATATGCGCATGAAGTTATATCGTCATTGTTTACAAAAATAGTTCCGGAAGAGGTCATAACAGTCTGTGAAGAAATAACTTTAATTTTAAAGAGAAAATCAGAATGCGTTTAACGGTAAAATTTAATTATTCCAGATTGTTAAAAAGATATCTTCGAAATGGTTTTTAAACTCTAATAACAAGGGAAAAGATAACGTTTTGGCAAAGTTCGTGTTTACTCTATTTTCGCCAACCTTTATTATACCCTATATCTTACACATTGTAGACTCACAATTTGTCAATGTTTATTTTGTTGTTGTACATTTTTATTTTTTAATATTTTCTTGTAATATATAGTTTTTGACCAGTTCTTGACCATTTGCTTTACGTCTAAAAAATTAACCATCGGTTCTTCTGATTGTATCAAAATAGTTCCTTATTACATCCAGTTTAATTGAATTACGTTTTAATCGTTTCTGTCCTACACACAGATTGATATTCATATGCGTTTAAAAATGCCTTGTTTAAATATTCCAATCACTCTCTCTTACAATACAGCTGAACTTGGAAGGCAGACTAGGGGTAGTCTAGTTGCTTTTTATGAATTGTACTTGACGTTATTATAGTTAACGACTTGATAAACATATTTATAAAATCGAAAGTTGATAGCTATTTTAATATACATTCTTATTCATAAGACGCTTTTCATAACCTTTATACTTAATTATCGAAGTAACCATGGCTGTGAATATTTCCAAGATTATTTTTAAATCTAATAGTTTAATAATTGGTCTTTTTTTATTTTTTTATTTAAGTACTCACAAGTTTAATATATATACTGTAATAACTGAAAAACTATACGTTCATGTGAATGTTATATGAATAGATTTTGACATAAAAGCTTTAAACCTGACTAGGTGTCTACTTATCAAACCAGAATAAAGATAATTTAAGGATATTCTAATTAAGATTCTTCCAACAAGGTTCATTTCACCAATTAGACAAGACGAAAAAATTTCCTAACTGAAATAATTTTTTTAAAAATGTTGGAGAACAAAAATCCTTATATATACAAAAATAAAAAACTTAAGGCATAATAAGATATTTTCTTACACAATGTGAAAACAATTATCTTGTAAAACAAATAAATAAATTGCTACATACACTTGATTGATACAGTTTTATTGCCAGACTTTGATGTTTTAAATAAATAGACATATGGTATATTACTTATTTTTCATTATTTGGTTTTAATGTTTCAAGATTAGCATCAATTAATACAAATCATGTCCACTGATGTCTTCCAAGCAAGGTTACTATTCCCTGGCAGTTTTATCGGCATACTTCACATTCATTTGTATTGATATGACAATAGTAACTGATATACGGCATGAAAGGTCTCTTCTAATATTAGTATTGACCGACAGTCATCTCACGATAATTAGCATACCACATACATTCTTTGACCCAGTCATTATAATATCTTCATTTTTAAACATAGGTTTAAATTTCAAATTATATTTCAATATGTTTTTATTATAAAACATTACTTTCACAAGTAAACATCCTCCTATCGAGGGAAATTTTTTTTATTATTATAGACCCTCATCTTCTATACCACCTTCTCAACAGATTAAAATTTATACTTCATTAAACATGATGAGTTTGATAATGTTGTTGGTTTTATTTGTAAAATAACCATCAAAATAAAAATACATGTATCAATTTTCTATGAATACAAAACAAATAAACAGAAATAAAATTGAAACGATATACAAAAAATATTCAAAAACATTTCCTTTCATCTTTAAAATCAAAGAAATAAAATATATGTTTAACATTTCCTTTTTTTAAACAAATTTAGTGACACGAGCCTGTATGCATACTTACAAGGATACCAATATCTTTTTAGGAGGGAGGGGTATTTTATTTTGCCTTTATTTAATAACTGTTTTTGCTGATCCAGCACATATTTTTAAAAACACATATTTTTTTAAAAAAAAAAAAAACTTTAAAAGTGCTTTGATTTTAATGTTTTAGGATATTGAAAAAAATAATTGTAATGTCAATTCTTCTTCGTAGAAGCAAGTGCTCTGTGATATTTTGATTTTGTTTTAAGAAAAACATTATCAAGTATTAGTGGTTTGACAAAAATTGGTAGATCTACATAAAAAGTTTCATATCTTTTTACTGAAATATTTTAGGACATACAACAATAAAATGAGTTTTGCCGTATGAAATTATACAAAAAAGTATATTAATATAAAAAAATGTCATTATGTTTTAACAGAATTGGATCATTGTTTTCAATACTCCAAGCATACCTGTGTTAAAGAATCAATGTTCTCATTATCTATGGATTTTGTACTGTTTGTTTTGTTTGATTATGATTCAGTTAAATGTTGCCTGCATATAAAATGATTTATATTTGTTCCTGTTAAAAAAAAAATTAAAATTAAACATTTCAATTTACTTGTGTTGTCAATTAAAGTTTTGCTTTTTTAAGACCCCAAGAAAAGTTTGTTAAAGAGAAGACCCTTGTCTGGGTTATTGATTTAGATATATAACACAAATACAAGTTGAATTTTGATGTGCCAGATGTGCACATTTTGGAAATTCATTCCTAATCTTTTTTGGCAATTTTAAACTTTAAAATTTAAGAACTAATTGAAGATGGTTAAAGTAAAGCGTGTCTTTTTCTTAACATTTACCTATTAATTTCATGTAAAACCTTCGCATCATTTTAGTTAAAGCAACTGTGTTTATTGGATTAGCTTTTATGTAGCTTAATCTGAGTCGATTATTCTTAAAATTGGAGTGGCCATTAGTGTTTTTCAGTCTAAGCCTGTGCCAATTGTTTTTTTTTCGCTTTAATTTTTTGACAAAGAACATAACTTATTTTAGAAGCATAATATTGCTACAATGTTGATTGTTGATTATTGTACACACTCATTTTAATTTTTTTTTATCTTTATTATTATTTATTTTTGCTTGAAACAAAAATATTTTATAAAGCTACTAACATTTCTATTACAGGTAGATACATAAAGCACTTTTACTATATTGTGATTGCTCTTTATAGTGTTTGGTTAATATTTCCAAGGATATGCTTAACATTATACAGTATAAACGGGTTGTTGGAACATTTCTTTTTAGTTTTTAAGAATGACTATGATGTTAAAATGCACTGTAAAAACATTTTACAGAAATGCCTTTGGCTTCATGACTTAATCCACGCTATTTTTGTTATAAAACCAAGTGTCCGTTTAAAGTAGGAAGTTTTTCTCAGTTGTCCAGATTTTATTTACGTTGTCTTGTCGTGTTTCTTTGCCTTTGTTTTTTGTTTGGTTTCATGTGCGTGATAGTATTGTCTATGCACGTAGAATATTTGGTTTAAAGTGTTTTCTTTTATAGTATGGTACATTATATAATACATAAAGAGCTTCATTATATATTTGATTATTAATTAAATTATTTTGTTTTAAACCAGGAAGGTAATTAGTTATTAAGGAAACAAAAGGGAACAGTTGATTACGGATGTTAAAGGTAAGAACTATTTTAGTAAAAGGAAATAATATTATTTCTTTTCTTTTTGTGAAATATAAATTTTTCACCCCTTTTTAAAGAACCAGATTGTACATCAATTCATCATCAATCCTGTGTCTTTGAAAAAAAAAATTGTCAAAAT
Source organism: Tegillarca granosa (assembly GCA_029721355.1). Lineage (NCBI taxonomy): Eukaryota > Metazoa > Mollusca > Bivalvia > Arcoida > Arcidae > Tegillarca > Tegillarca granosa. The sequence continues at coordinate 15,949,718 of CM056599.1, forward strand.
TTGTATCTTATTTACATTTAAACACAGTTATTTACTAAAAACTGTTATATATATATATATAAAACAAATACCAGTTAAATCTACTTTATCTAACCCACAATCGTCTTTCTTGTACAGAAAAGGTCTTAATTGTTCGATTTTATTGTGACATGCATTTAAATTAGGATGAATAAATATACTAAATTGATTCTCATTGGTTTTCGAAGTTTAAATGAAGAGTTAAAAATAATAAAATGATTAAACAGAAATTGATAACAATATACAAGTATTGTAAATGAATCTATCATATTAATTCTAAAGTCTTTGACGATAATACAATATTTCTACTATAGACTGCACCTCTATATAAAGCCAACTTGTCTATAGCAAACTGTCTAAAGCGCTCTCTATGAATATTACTCAATATATAGTCAATCTGTCCAATATAATTAAAGATCCACCTTTTAAGCTCCGAATGACCCCTGAACCTATCTATAAAAGTATACCATTAAATTATCAGTCTTTTAACTGAATAAAATAATTTGCTTGAGTTTAATAATAGTATTAATAACAAAAGTAAAATTTGAAGAAAAATATATAAAATAAAAAAATCTAAGTTAAGAACAAAGTCTGATTTTGACCTTTTCTTAAATTCTTTATTTATATAATTCTGATAATTTGGGTGAAAATGTCTACAATATGAACCGTAAATGGCTACTGCTATTAAAAAGGGCTTGCGATAATGTGTTTTATCAGAACATATCTAACAAAAAAAAACCTGTTTTTGATGTGCCATTAATGCACATTTTGGAAATTTATTCCTTATAATGACACTAAGGGCCAAAAAAATATATAAACTGAAAATAAACAAAAATAGATAAATGAATAAAATAATAAAAAATAAATAAATTGAATAATAGAAATAAAAAAAAATTATTGAAAAAATAAGACAATAACAATAAAAAACCTTTGGGTTCCAGAATAATTTGAATCCAAACACAGCTAAGAAATGTTTTGCATGTGGGAACAAATCTTAGTTTAAATATGTTTCAAAAATTAAGGCGACTGAAAATGTAGCTACATAGTACATTTTCTGCCAACACAAAGTACAGACTACTGTGTTACATCTCATTTTAAATTCATTGGTTGCTTCTTTCTACCTTTATTAAAGTTAGTTGGTCGTTACTCGTAAACAAGAAGAAAATATTTTTTTATGAAACTTATGACTGCATTTTCAACTTATAACCCAGAATAATGATAAATCATTGTGAAAATTAAATAAATAAAGATCAGCTTCTTACAAATAACTGAAATCAATTTCAAAGAAAGGTAACAGTTATGTATACCAACTTTAAATAGGAAAAAGTATAAAAATATGTTTGTTTATCAAACCTTATAAACATTTAATAAGAAATTTTCTTTTTATCATTCAATGAATTTAAATATATTATTAGTTTTTTTTTTATTGTCATACAAAACATGTTTTTAAAACAAGATTACTCACGCTTGCATTTAATGTACTTAGCTTGATTTAGTGACCAAACAGACATGTTCTCTTGGGTTTTAACTAAATTTATTATTCAAAGTGTGTGATTTTCGTTATTTATAACTGTGATTGAGTTTATCTCGTTTTCATTTTTAGGATGTTAGTTGGTCCATTACCTACATGAGCAACAACGAGAAAAAAAACCTTTTCAGTTTACCTAAATGCATATTGTATGTAATTACTAGTTTTTATTGTTTTTGACTGTTTTTTTTGTCCTGTTTAAGGGGGTAAATTTATATAAAGGTGAAACAAATGAAACCCATAAACTCATAAGAGAGAAGAAAACACTTTTTATTTTAGGCCAAACAATTTATCATTTTTTTTCCATTCTACATAGTACTTATAAAGAATGGTTTCTGTAAAAATATTGAGTAAAATATTTTTTACAAAGATCAAAATCGATTATTTTTAATTTTATGATTTTTCTTTAAACTTGATGTCAAATCTGTTCTCCCTCTATAATTATTACATTTCAAAAACTAAATTTCATTTAATTGACCTTTTTATACGAATCCTACGATATATTGATATTCGTCGCTCTTGTACAGAGTGTAAGCTTTTTAGACATTTGTTTATTTTTAAATAACTGATTAAAATACTGATAGGATTAATTATATTTTCCACTTATATAATAATAATAATAATAATAATAATAAATAATAATAATAATCATAGATTTTATATAATGATGATGATGATGATGATGATGGTGAAAATGACAACAACGACAATGACAATATGCTGTCGTAATATTTTATACATGGCCTGCAAGATTAATTTGTTTATTGTTCGATTAAATAAGGGTTAAATATGCGAATATATGGACCATTGGTTGTAACGTAATGTAGTTGGGGTAGTAAAGAAGACTCAAATAGAACAACAACGACACTATTTGGCAATTACCCAAGTGCCCTTCCAATGTCGGATTATAATCAGTGTTCAAATACTAGTATACATGTATCGTTAATTGGATAATCTTGGTCAATTACTGCTGTAGAAAGCATGCTTTTCGTGATTTTTTTCAAATCTACAATATGATATATTTAACTTGACAATGCCATGATAAATTCTTAAATTTACACCAAAGAATAATATTGTTTTATGCATAGAAATCAAATGCTTTATTCACTGATGTACAAAACGTGTATGTTTTTCCAATGAATGCTTTTTCTGCTTGAGTAGTAATTATGCCACCATGTCTCAAATTATGATGTACTTCGTTAAAATAATTATTTATAAAAGTCAAACCAAGAAGAAACTATTTACATTTCTTTGACCAGTTTTAAGTAAATGTCTTGCACCAGTTAGTTCTGAACCTTTATAGCCATTTGTAATATAATTGTTGTCATTTGCAAGGTAAATTAATTCTTATTAAACTAATTGGAACTCCATGCATGTTCCGATTTTAATGTTATTTTTTAAGATAAAAACACCTTTTTCATCCCTTTTATGATGCTAATAACATCCGTTTTTCTCGTTTTACCTTGGGCAATTTTGATCACACGTTAGTGCGCGAGCCGCTTAGACAAACAAAACAGCTGCTTTAGAGTCGATGATGTTAATTGGTGGTTTTGTAAAACTCTGCGCTTTGATTTGAAGATTGCACAAAAAATATTGGCTGGCATCTTTGAAATTTAAGAATTATTTTTACATTTACAAGAGCTTCTTTTGCGACATCCTGGAAACGAATTGTGGGGAACCATCTTCGGTTTAAGCCTACAGGTAAAGTTCATGCTAAAGGAATCACGTGTTCATTTTTACCTGGGAATATTCTTGCGGTCTAACAGGAAATAAATCTCAAAATTCTACAATTATTCAAATTTGACAGTAAAAAGTTTGCATATATTACAATTTTCCGTGAGAACTTTTTTCGATCTCTCACTAAAAGTCGGTGTAACCTACAATTAACATTTTTGCTTACTTTTCTCTAAATATCTTGAGTAGAATAATTTTTTTATTAATTTATAAATAACATTTTTAAAAAATGATAATAACCTATCATGGCATAATTTTTCAATGAAAATTATCGTAATTTCTTATTTCCGTTTTTAATACATATATAACCGGTTTAAGTTGTAAATATTTATAAAGTTTTTAAATTATTATAAAAACTATTTCAAATAAAAAATGTTAAAAAGTTGTTACAATTTATCATTAAGTCGGAAACTTTAAACATCAATGTTTTTCATTTTTATTGACGTGTATTTATTAATATAAACTTTAAAAAAAATTGTTAAAGACAAAAATTTTAATTTTTGTGTTGGGTTTTGATTCTCTAATTTCAGTTGCTATTTATCGATTTTGACACCAGTTTTATCCACCAACAATTTATTTTTAACATTAAATACGCTTTAAAACAAATAATACATGTTTAGATATAAATATGTGATATAAGATTTAATTAATTATTTATTTAATTTTTATTATTATTTATTTATTTATTTGTTATTGGTTAGCAAAATGTTTATTTTCAAAATGTTCTGGTAGAAAGACCAGGAATAATTAGATTTCAGTTAAATAGTTAATTAAGTAATGGCTTTTAAGAATTTTTTACATCGGAACTGGCAACTGCCAATTTTTTTAAACTGTCTTCACATGTAAAAATAAACCTTTCTAAGTGAATTTGTTTCAGTATTTCCAATTTCAGTCAAGAAAAAAAATATAGACACGCTGAAATATATGCATAACATAGTCATAGATATCTTACAATCTTCTTAAGCAATTTATTATAATGTATTATGTAGAATTTTGAGGTTTTTTTTCTAAAATAAATATTAAGGATAATGTGGTAAATATTCAATAACAAAAAAAAAAATGTTGCACATAACAATGACCCCAATTTGCACTAGTAACGGAGCTAGAAACTTAAAAATAAATGCAAAAAAATATTAAAATTTTATGATCTTTAACACTACCCAAAGGTGCAAAAAATAAAAAAAAAAACCCTTACATATATAGTTAAAAACATATCCAATAATTTTACTGAGCACATGTATAAGATTATGAAGAATTGTAATTGAATCATTTGAATAAATCGACTACTTTTTGTGCTTTTTTTCGCGCGCATTTCTTTCATCTTTGACTTAAACATATTTTATGTCACAATTAAAGTAAGGATGAATAAAAACAAACATAATATTTAAGGAAAGAAATAATTTCTTTTGAAACAAAAAATAAAATAAATAATAAGGGAATGCATTTGTAGAGAACCATTCCTTTATTTACATGTGTAAAGAAAAATTAAAATCAACCCGTATTTAGTTAATATTAGACACAATACGAGTTTTTCTATAAAACGTTGATGTTACTAATTTAGTTAAATATGGACAAAAAGACATGAATACCTTACCTGAAATGTAATTGATAGGTACAAGTCTTAATACAGAACCTAATCAAATAAAAAACTGAACATATTTAGAAAACATTATGTAAACGTACATTTCAAATTACTGCTTTGTTCCTCTTACACCCACGTGAACCCATACATTATAAAATATAATTCAAAAAGAAAAAAATGACATAGAAAAACACGTGCGTTTTCTTTAGTGGATATGTGTTAAAGATAAACTTGTTATAATGTAAGCTGTAATTTAATATTCAAAATAAACGTTTATTGATTATACAATATGAGTTACTTTTAAATGTATCGGTTCTTATTGACACGATGTTATACGTGTAATGACAATATTGAAATTATGTTATTAGTAAGGAAAAGGGCGGGTAAAACACCTGTGCTGGTACTCAGTTCCAAAAGAAATTGTTTGTTAGAATAATTTCTTTATTATGTGTTGAGGCTAAAATCTTTTAATCATAATTATAGGTCACTTCTGTTCATGTCCCTGCTGTGAATTCAGCATTAATAAAGAGAATGGAAATACTGCACAACCATAATCCTTCAGGTTTGAGTTGATTTTAGCGCAATTTGTGGGTGAGTGGTTTTAAACGATTATCAACATTTCAACATGCCTTTGGCCGTCTTATTTAATTCTTATAAGACTCTTAGAAGCACTTCTTCATTGTAAAGGCACAATTATTGATTCCGAACCTCCCACAGTGATCTCTAGGCAGCTTTTCAAAATATCTGAATCTGGGATTTTTTAAAACTAAATATTTGCTCAGAACAAGAAATATTATGCTATACAACTAGTTGAGTATTTAAAAAACCGTAATTTATTACAAGCGTTACCCTGACGTTGTTACCCGTTTCTACTGTCCATTTGAATGGGTAATGCTATTAATTAGTTTTCTTAAGAGGTTTTTACGGATGTGAATTGCCATTTCTACGTGTATCCTAATAGAATGATACTATTGTGGTATTTAACAGTAGTAAAGTCGTGACTATGCTCAGACGCAACAGGGTTTCACACCTGCATAGAAAGTAAAATAATTCACTTAAACGTTTCAAAGATTGAGATAGAAACATTGTCCAATGGCTTTTTTGTAAGGTTGACTTTTAATATTGAGATAAATTGCACTAGTTTGCTGACTTGCAAGATGGCTGCTTTAAAAAAATGCATTTATGTACCTTGATATTCATAGTATTTGTTGCAGAAACTAGATCCGTCAGGGTACAAATAACATATATATTTGCAATTACAACATATTGAACACGGGTTTAAAACTGTGATTTTGGGCGATCACTGTACATAAAGACAAGTGTTCATTGTGACATGCATAATACATAGTGATAATAACAATATGTAAACATATCTTCAATACTACTGGGTATAAGTCAGTAATAATAAACACTATAATTTGACTTATTTTGGATGTTTTATATTTTGTTACAAAATTATTTTTGAGTGTTATTTACTAAGTATATGTGTCTTTAATGGAATTACAGCGCATTGTTCTAAAATTGTTTTTGCTTATATTGGAACTTATTAATATACATCTTTGAAAACAAATTTTTTTCAAGAAATAATCAGGATAAAAATTACCGGTTTGAATAACAAAAACATTTTCTTGAATGGTTTACTGTCAGCAATTTGTTTTGACTCTCCGCCCCTGTAATTTCTAAAATCCTTATACGCCTCCATAAGGGTTTAAAAACCATAAACTGCCAATACATGTACAAACAATTGTAGGGATTTTAACATTGTCTTTTAATAAGTTACGGAAAAAACGAACATTTCCTTTGTTTGTTAAATAAAAAACAGAAAATTACAATTCTGTAAATGTATACTTATTCGCAATCCCTATAGCACTACTTGAAGTTACTCAGTAATCAAAGAACAATTATCTAAAACTGTTTTATTTATTTTAAATGGTTCTATATTGATGAAAGCCCATTTCAGGGTCCCTTTGGTGTAACTATACTCTATAAACTCATTGTGATTTATATACCAAACATAGAACTAAATCACTGCAATTGCAGAAATTAATTGATTTTCATCTAAGCTGACTTTTGGTTTCCCAACTGAAATCTTCATCAAGTACTCTGTCAAAATAAAGAACATCAAATAATGTCACATGATTGAATTTCTCTTGTTTCCTATCGGATTGTATTACTCTGCTGGGAATAATGCATTCACATATCCTTTTTAAGCCTATATATTTTTCTTTGTTTTGTTTTTAAGTTGATCTGAAAAGTGCCTCTCGCGGGTAACTTTTGTCAAACATTGTCATTAGAATGGTAGAAAACCCGTTAACCGTTTCCAACTCAATAAGAAATCCTATCATGCTAAATTACACGCGTGGATGTACATTATTACTTAATTGTTCGGAGTATAATAACAACGAGGGCACCATTAGTCAATTTAGCGATAGCTGTTAACATGACATTTAAGGCCCATCATTTAAGCGCTGAAGCCTCTGATGAATTACGAGACAGATATGGCAATAATATCAAATAACACAAGTAAAAGAGCTTGCTATGTCATCAACACTCGTAAATCATTTCTTCATCGCGCAAACAGATGCTTTTGTCTGTTCAATATCTCCTGAGGATTGCCGAACGTCGTTGTTAATCCGAGTGCCATCGGACTATTCGAACTTCCGTTACAATGTATTGATAGTTAAAGCCCGCCTTTTGATGCGACGACACGTGTCCAATTAAAATAGCGAAATTAATTTAGTAAAAACAGATAATGATGAAGTAGGGAGATTTTGGGATGTTGAGAGTTGTTTTCTATTAATTGGAAGGCAGCCTCTTTCTGTCACTAAGTTAAACATTGAGATATCAATCGCCGCATAAGGCATATGTTATTGCGGTCTTTACAATGCACCAACAGCAGGGAATAAGGGATCCGACATTTAATTCAGTAATATCCTAACTCATAATCGACCAATAATAATTATCATTTAGCTCAAATAACAATAAATGGAGTACACAATAGTTCATATTGTTTGATTAACTTTGGCTGGGAAGTTAAAGTGCGTGACATATTGCGGCGCTTAATTTACATAATTTGTAGATTGTCATCAGGAGATTTTAAATCTGTTTCAGATCAGCTTTGGAATCAGAAATCCGCGGATTTTGACACTTTGTAATTTGATCTGCTATATGTAATGTTGATAACTAAATTTTAAGAGTTCAGATTATATATCGAGATAATGAGATTGCAATTACATTTTTTCACAAGTGAGCAAGCATGTATCCTTTTTTAAATCAACAGCAACTTTCGACTATAAAATACTAGTATTGAAACATGAGATTGCTCTTATTTTCATCTAATATCATACGCACATTTCATTTTTTAATAGATGGATACAACCTTAGTGGTTATAAACTATAATATTACTTATAATAGAACTATTCTACTGTTCGTCAATATATTTGTCAAGTTTGTCACGATTTCACGATTAATAAATTTAATCAAGTATGAAGACTTCACAAGTTTTGTCTCCGTAATCTGAAGAGTTCTTTCGACATTGTGCTTATATATATATATATATATATATATATATATATATATATATATATATATATATATATATATATATATATATATATATCAAAACGAAATAAAAATATAATAATAATAATAATAATAATAAAATAATAATATACGTCCATTGTGTTCTTTGTTTTATTCTTTTTTATGTGTATGTACTTGTTCCTGTTCCGTCTTACAGCTACAACTTTCTCCATTCTATGTTTTGGATAGAAGGTCTATAAGTATATATATATATATATATATATATATATATATATATATATATATATATATATATAATAATAATAATAATAATAATAATAATAATAATATCATAATTCATCGTTTAATTGTTTCAGTATATGCAATTTTCTGTCAATACGCTATTATTAAATTTTCACTGATGATGACGCATTTGATACCAAGTCGTAGACCAATCTAAAGCGGACAAATCTACTTGTCAAACATATTCCAGACACCAATTAAGAGCAAATACTGAAAATAAAAGTAAAATATTGAAATATTCTTGACTCATACATTAAACACAGTTTGTTGTTTATTCAGGATGACTTTTTGAAGTAAATAATAACGATTTTGGTGATTATGAAGTAATTATGTAGAAATATAATTGTGTTGTTTCAAGTTGGTAGTTTAAAAGACTTATTCAAAGTCACAAATACTTTTTGGATTTGAGTAAGTTTCAATTTTTCTAAAGTGTTTATGAAACCCAAAAATAATTGACTAGCAAATGAATTTATCGATTCTCTTTCATACACAATCACTTAAATTCTCTCTAAACTTCTTTTATCTGAGTAAAATGAATTCCATTTAGTAATGATTGTATAATTTGGATGGTTTTTAGGAAATTATTAATATGCCGCTAATATCTAAATAAGTATCTCAAAGATCTCGTTCACAACCTTAACATGAGAAGTATTGGTTTGTTTTTAATTACAACCAAATCATGACAAGTGAAAATTGTCTTTGAAGCTGACTGAGAATCTTAATTTTTTTTTTGAAAAAATAAAACTCAGCTCTTTATTAGAACATTATCATGTATAAATATATGCAATAATCAATTCTAAACTTTGGAATATATGAAAGTTTCTGAAAGAACAGCATTTTTGTTGGTATAATTAAATATTTATTGCAATGAAGATCAGTATAAAAGTATTTGAAATTGATACTCATTAAGAAGTATTGAAAACGTGGTTTTAAAATAGTTGTTAAGCTTATTAAGTCCGCATTTAGTTTTTGCATTTATTTAATGAAAGTTTTGTATCAATGATAAAAATGAGCTAAGTTGCGTTTAACAAAAAAATTAAATGTAATAAATAAATAAATAAATAAATAAATAAATAAATAAATAAATAATAATAAATAAATGAACAAGAAAATGAATGAATGAATGAATGAATAAATAAAAAAAAATAGAATAAAATAAAATAAATAAATAAAAATAAAAACAAAATGAAATAAAATAATTAAAAAGTAGATAAATAGAATAAAATATTTAATAAATTAATAAATATAATAAATAAATAAATAAACTAATCAAAACGGTAAGCAGAGTCCGTAAAACGTCTAGTGAATTATCATTTTTAACGATTAATAAGATGCCTTTTTCTTTTTTGTTTTAAAACTTGTGTATTGCACTGTGTTAATTATCTAATTGCTTTTAATTTACAATTGCTACGAACAACAGAACAATGATAAGGTGGTCTGAAGCGTTGGATGCTAGTCTAAGAATGCTTGTCAGTTTGCTTGCTCCTGGTGGGTGGTTTTTCTCTTGGCATTCCGATTTCCTCCACCATCTCTGAGTTGACTGCCTTGATATACGTAAAATACTGTAGACTGGGTAGTAATACATCAATACTTCACTCCATTTTACAATAGAACTAGGGCAAAATTAATTAATTGATTGATTGCTTTTATGGGGTTTCGAGACGTCACCAGCTGTAAGTGAAGTGGCAGATATTTTGATCTTTGCAGTGCGCTTAGGATAATGTGCAGGGAGGGCTCTTTAACGTGCCACGCCTACCATGACACGGGGCATCGGTGTTCAAGGTCTCCTCCGAAGGACCCCTTGTCTTTCCTTTCTAAATGCCGAGTGCTTGATGAAAGAACAGTCACTATCAATTTTCAAGTCTTGGTCGGACCCGGCCGGGTTCAATCCCATACCTCCCACATACGACGAGCAAATTAAAAATTAAATAACAAAAATTACAAAGAGAAAGACTGAAAAATTGATTGATTGATTCGATCATTATACACAAATGCCTTTATTCGACCGAGTACCACCACCGCTGAGCACCAGCTCTCAAACTAATCTTTGTAACACATCCAAGATACCAAGTGTTTGTGCTGACTCTTCTTTTGTAATTGCCAAGGACTGCACACCAGTTGCAACTTTCTATTCATTATTTTTGATTAGCTGCACTTTTTTTAAATTTTTATGCATATTATTGCTCATATCCTGTAAGCTTTAACGAGTAAGAGGACCCTCATAACGATTCTCAATGGCTTAGTGGTATACCTTCCGTCTCGATAGCGGGGGATCGAACACCGGCTGGGTCATATGAAAGACAAAAAATTTGAGATAAAGATTTCTTGACTTGTATAAAAAGTACAGAATATCGACTGGTTCACCCAATGCCAGGATAATATGACTGTAGGTGTGGTAATGCTTGTTTTAAGCATTCTAATTCGATGAGCGAGCATCTTTAAACGTCGTCCCGAGTTCGCGCCAGTACAAGATAGACCGATTATACACACTCATACCTCTTACACTTACATGAACTTGTTCTCAGATTAATTTTAAAAATTGATAAACTAGCTCTCGTCGCAAAAAGAAAAAACGCTGATGCGACATTAAACAAAATTACAACCAGCCAACCAACAAACAAACTATGTTTTCAGTCTTTGATGATCAGTGAATTGTCTTTTTATACATAATTTCTAAATTTTAGTACTGATTTCTCTTTTTTGCCTTTTCAAATTAGTGTTTTACAACTGTCAAGAACATACCACTTTTCTAATTGCGATTTTACTTAATCATTCTAACAAGGATATTTTAAAGACAGAAAATTTTTTTTTTCCATTAAAGCTAGCTCTCTCTCTCTCTCTCTCTCTCTCTCTCTCTCTCTCTCTCTCTCTTCCAATCGAAATAATAGTCATTAAAACGTCTGGGATATTTAATATCCGCAATAAAACATGTATAAATGGCGTCTAATTTGAATACAGAAATGACCAATGTATTATTTGGTATTTTGAACAGCGTTCGTTTGTGTTGAATGACATATTTCTGTTTCGTGGAAATCATATTTCTTTCCAATTTTCATGGAATGAAAAACATATGTTGATTGTAATTTACAAGCCGGTGACGGTTGACAGAAGTTGTAATTATCCGGTTTTTATTGTATCGATTCAGAATAATTATTCTATCGAGATGAGCAGCTCTTTATAATAACAGGATTTTCAGTCGTACCGGAGGGATATTTAAACAAGTTAATACAGTCATTGTTTATGATACCTGAACATAAATTGCCAGAAATCCAATCAATTCACCTTTGATTTAATCTAGTTCAATTGCGATATATCTGCTTTAAAAATAATGCTTCCGTGATGAACGTCAATAAACCATTTTTATAAATCAAATAAGTGTGTATTTAAATGCCCCCCTTGTTTACCGTTAGACATGGAATGATAGGAAAAGGACAGCTTTATTTTCATTTCATCATGGAAAATAAATATTTTCGTTTCCATCCATTTATTAAAGGTCTCCCCTCGAGATTAAATGGCAAAAAAGATACATGTTTTGTGACATTGAATCATTGTTACTTGTTTTGAAATACAAATTGAGATACCACTTAACAGATTAATAATGAAGTTTTTAACTATGCCATTATCAGTCCGATTACACTGATTGCAGACAAATCTATGTATCAAAGATTCTGGAAGAACAAGCACAATTTCAGAATTAAAGACTTAAAAACATTTCCTTAGAATGTTATACTGATTAAAATTACATCTTCTAAAGTCAACACTGATTTAGCTTTTTTGATTTTAAATTTTAAATCAACATTCACAATCTTTCAAGCTTTCGGAAATCCCGGTCTATTTAAAAAAGAATATCATGTCGAATCTTCCTTTGTTCGTAAGGTTGACAAGTTAAGCTGTAGGATCCTGTACAACTATACTAAATATGTGCTTTAAGTGAAATTGTAAAAAATAAACAAATAAAAATTTCTTTGCTAAATAAAACAAACTATCTGTGATGGTATACGACTAAATGCACTCTTATTCAAATTGATAGATATCTTTTAAGACAAGTTTCTATCTATCTATCTATCTATCTATCTATCTATCTATCTATCTATCTATCTATCTATCTATCTATCTTGAATACTGTTTAACTTATAACACTAGGGGTGTCTAGTTGCTTGCGTTGAAATGCACTAGGAGATGATAATTATTACATGGTGACTGACTTTCTAGTAAAACTCGATATTTTAATATATTTGGGTTTTATTATAAGCTTCTGTTCTGATCCAAAAGAAACGTTTTTTAGTTTTAGTTTCTAGTTTTTTAATTCAGTATGAATATTTTTCACATTATTATTACCAATATAACGGATACTTATGTTTGGGAAATAAATACTTATATTTAACGAATTAACATATATCCCTGTCTATAAACATAGATCCTAAGATCTTTATTGTTTTAAGTTGCTTTTTTTCAAAAAGAGAGTACTACACAATAACGAAACTATGTATGCTTAAGACAATTCATTCGATAAAGATCATGAGTTGAGTTGAGTAATGGTATTTAACGTCTCAGTCAAGAATATTTCACCTATATCGAGACTTCGCCAGCTATAGGCGAAAGTACATAAAATTTCCTTGTGCGTTGCGCTAAAACATTATACAGCAGGGTTCTTTGTCGTGCCACGCCTACCGGGGCCTCGAGCTCGTTCCAATCCGAAAGAACCGTGACTTACATTTCGTAATGCCGAGTGCTTGGCGAAAGAACAGTTACTACCCATTCTCAAGTTTTAGGTCAGACTCGGTCCACCTACGGTACAAACACTTTTCCAACTGAGCTGCCGAAGTGGTAATAGCGATCATGATTATTTTTAATTTTAAACCACAAATACAGATACCAACTCTGTGGCTCCATGATAGAAAGTCCGAGAGTAGGATCATACAAAAAAAAAAAAAAAAAAAAAAAAAAAAAAAAAAAAAAAAAAAATTAAAATTTAATCATACTGTTGCGACGTTAAACAAAAATTCAACAAACACTATTACCAAACACACTGCTTTTTTTAATTTCAATAAATTGTATTTATATCAAAATGTAGTTGTAAAAAAATTATCCTTAGTTTATTTTTTTTTTAAAAAAAAAAAAAAGGTTAACAGCATCACTAGAAGTGTGCTTCCGATTTTCAATATATATGTATAATAATTAAATTGAGGTATGCTTCCTAAAAGACTGTATTTATTTTAAATCCAGCTCATTAGTTGCCATCTTACTTTTTAATACTGTTACATAAAGTTTAAGATGAAGAAATAGAAAATGAGATTAAGGATATAATCATTAAGTCGAAGTGTCGTAAGTTAAACAAGCAGTAAATAACGATAAGGTAACACAATGAAAGAAAATTTAAAAAATCTTTTGTCATAAGGAAATATTTTTTATAAACTCAGATTCAAAACAAACCGCTTCATTAGTTTAATAATCAAATTTCGATTTATTTTCTGCATGGTTTAATTTTTGTTAATCATTTTCAACTCTGCATTCTTTGGTTTTAAGTTCCTGTAATAAAGTGTAAATGAGTTAATTTTGGATGCATAATTTAAATCAAAAGTTCAAAAACAAGCAGATAATATGGCAATCTTTTTCCGGTTATGATTAATTCATTAACCGGTAAAGTAATTAGTTTTTTACACCTGTAGTTTGGAGCACGTGCCCTTTGATTGCAATGCCATTGTTATATATTATATGAAATCAACATCCAATAAGCCCATAGTTCATTTCGTTCAATTTATCAAACCATTACAAAAGTTTAATTGCAAAAAAGGCAGTAATATCGTCCCGATCTTGATTGCATATCGTAAACAATTATAAGACCCGACGTCAATAACAATAACGTTTTTATTTGTTGATTAATCACGACTGATTCCCTGTTCGCAGTTCTGTAATCACAGGTGAATTCAGGTGACAGAGCCGTAATGGCCAATATTGTTGACTTACTTTTGACTCATCAAAAGATTTCATCGATGACAGTCATTTATTTTATGAGAAATTGCCCGAAATTAGAATTATCAGACAGTATTTGGAAATTGTTTCGGCGATAAGACAAAAGTAAATCATAAAAACGGCAGAAATGGAGCTTTATGATTACCGTTTTAGAAATTATCATCGCCATCGCGAATTGCTGGAATGAACAGTAGGCATTTTGTGTTCTTTATCCGTTACGGTACAATATACATATTGATTCACAAAAGACAATTATTCATTCTCTTTTGATAAAGCATGACAAAGTAAATGAATGTTTCCGTTACATGGATCTAAAAAACGATTGCTTGTAGTTTTTGAAACATTTATCGCTTAGCTGATAAATTTTCACGCGCATCACATACCGATGTTACGCTGTAAATCACAGATGGAACGATTAATTGTATTGAACGAAGTCAAAATAATCATTTTAAAATAACTATCCGATAAACTCACGTTGGCAATGGAAAGAACATACCATCATGAAATGCATCAACTGATGCCGTAAAGCATTGGCAAGATGTTTTCCCTTTGCCCCTTATGTCCGTTAGTTTATAAGGGAGCAAGTGATGAAATGTGATAATGTTTAAGGCCAAATCAGGTGTTTTTCTTTTTCTTTCTTTCTTTTTTTTTCTTTTTCTTTTTTTATTTTTCTTTTTTATTTTGCGGCTGTAATATCTGTTTAGGCATTCTAGCTATTACAACGGCTCTTATTTTATAGGGAACGCATTTTTTAAACATTAACATCGTTAGTATTAACCAATGTTGTTTTAGCCATTTTAAGCCATGGCCATAGTAACGCATTTTTAACATCTTTACATTTAGCATTTTGTATTTTCAACTTTAGTTCCTAATCTTGGTCGTAGTAATGTTTACGGACTCAAGATGTATGTCTCGGGGAAATTTTTCATATTTCTTTAATAAACTTTTCAATTGTCTACTGTTAAATAATGAATTTACTATTTGTAGTAACGTTTTTTTTTCTTCTCTTTTTCAAAATATAACACAGAAATAGCGATTTAACAGAATAGTTCCTAATTATAATTGGTTGTAGTTGATTAAGATTTAAAAGTAGCGCATAAGACCGGTTTTATCGACTATTGGTAACAGAAGTTTAAAACATATCAGCTGAAAAATTTGTAGATGTTGTTACTAAAACTAAAACCTAAAAACAATCCACAACTTACAACAAATAAAGAGAATTGTATATAATCTTTGGATGTTAAACTTCTTATTTCTAACTTTGGTCGGTCTTTGTTTATGCAACAATCTTTGACACTTTCGGATTTCAGATGTATAAGTACAGAGAAGTGAAATTTATTTAAAAAACTTTGTCTACTTTTAATCAAGTTCAAATTCAAAATATTTTATTTAAGTGTCATTATAAAAGCTGCTATCTACATATAAAAACTAATACATAATTCATATAAAATATCTTTTACATCCAGCCTAAAAGACTTATAAGACGCATCAACCATTAGTTTTACTATCATAAAACATAATAATTGTGTTATGTACCAATTAAAAAAAATTATCCTTCATTACAAATATTTATTGTCATATACCATTTTGATTGTATTTTATGAAACCTTTTTTCGAATGCATTTTATGAAAAGTTTTTTAAATATATTTAAAACTTACTCAGATATTATTTTTAAGTTTCGATCAGTTTTTATTCATTAAAATTTAATGAATAAAAATTTAAAGAATCAAATTGGAAACAAAACAAAAATAATATTAGTAATAGTAAAATATGAGGGGAAAAAAGCAATAACTATAACAGACGTTACTTCATAAATTGAATCTTGTCATGAAACAATAATATTTGTTGGCGATTGCTATTTATAGGGAATGTATTCATTTCTGGGTTTATTAAAAGATGTTGTTCAGATTTCTTAAAGAATTAACTACCAGTAATGGCGCAGGTCACTTTGATTATTTCTCATTTTAGCAATTTTCAAAATCTTAAAGTAATATTAAACCTGTAAATTTCTTCCAGTTAAGATTTTATTAGACTATATATCGCCGCATCATTTAATGTGTAAAATGAATATTGATATAATCTTCACACGCAAATCATGGTGGCTTAATGATTCTATTGCGTTTAGAAGTATTCTCATGTCACATGTATTAATTTTCAAAGAAAGCAATAATTATGTTCCTACAACAATAAGTCTCAGTGATATTATACATTTCATTTGTTAATCAGAATTGCTACTCTACGTCATGCCACCTAAATAGTTACAACTAGATTTAATTTAGAAAGTTTTTTAACGAATAAGCTAAAATGGGCGTTCCAATTGTTAAGATGAACATTGCTTTTTCATATCCTTTCTAACGTAGCCTTTGTTCATTTACTGTATGGATATGGCGATATTGAGTATTATTCAAGAAAGACAACTAGTGTTGGTACTTCGGGTAGAGTTTTGTAAGTGCAAAGATATTGTAGATACTCGACTAACTATGGTTACAGAATAATTTACAATTGGTATTGACTGATATTAAAAGTTTAACAAAAAGCGAGATCATTTAAGATACATCTGTCAAACAATAAACTGTTGACTTGAAAATTTTACAGAGCTTATATTTATTAATTGTTTAATTTTTTAAATAAACTTAAAGTTATAAAAGAATAATTGGTATCAAGCTCTGTAAATACCATAGACATTATCACTAGATTATTGGCATTCACTGATGAGACAACCATAAAAGTTACAATGGTCTTTTTTTGAGTTTTGGTTTTATGAGCTGATTTTGAGTAAATTTTTGTAATAAAAAATATTAAAAGGGGGGGGGGCACATGAGATTTATGGTTTCTTCTTTAATTAAATCACTCACGTGTGAAAATGTCTATTAGTCTTTTACTTCCTTTGGGCACAACTTTATATAAAAATGGAATGATAGAATGATTTGACCCAACAATAATCCTCCAATCACGCCATAGGTTATTTTGATATACCCGTCTATCAAAATTAAGATCGTTAAGTTTTTGTTTTTTTTTTTGTCTTGTGTCTTGATTGTTATTTATTTATTTATTTATGATAATTTGTGTTTTGTAATGTGGTTGTTTAGTTTTGACCTGTACATGTTATTCAGCTTGAAAATTTCCGATGTATAGTCTTATCTACTGACTTGTACATTTTATTCAGCTTGAAGATTATCAATTACCAATGTATTGTTTATTTATTGCATATTTTGAAATTAAAAAAAAAAAACAACTAAATTTAGCTGAAAATGTAAACATTTATACCAGAAGTAAATACAAGCAAGTACACTAGAAACAAGACAAGATAAGCACATATTGAGCCAACTATTGGTAATGATGCTTACTTTAGAAGTGTACACAGTCTACTGAAAGCACATCGGAATAGTTGCAATTTGTTTAAAGTATTTTAGAGACAAACATTAATGTGTGTACTGGACAAATCTACGCATGAATTTTTATTAATATGGTAAAGCATTGCTGAACACAATAATATTTACTAGCTTAAGTATTTTTTTGGAAAATATAAAATGTTTTGCGGAATTAAATTCTAAAAACATCGATTTCAATTTTGTGTCTGTAGAAAAATTAAAATTTACATAGCTTTTGTTACTTTTAACACAACAGAAGTGAAGAGGGCGGGAAGTCAACGGATTAGTAGACAAATAAATATTGTTTTATTAATAGCAAGACAGTGCTTTAATGTTTAAATGTTTTATTGGATAATTTTTGCCGAAAGAAATTATTCGTTTATCGTTTATTTGTATTTTCGTTCAGAATCGTCGATTTTATAAGTATAAATAAATCAAAAAGTTTTGACTCTTCAACTGTCCTTCTAACCACACAACCGTTTACATGTATGCATGCTATTATACCTTTCCGTTCAAAGTAGGAAGTTAAATTATTCGATGGCTAAGTGTTTTTGTCTTCCTGTTTCATATAGTTTCTTATTTTGATAACATTATTGTGGTGTGTCCTAAATATCACCTAAAACTTATTCATATTTTTGTAATTTTTTGCAATGTCTTTGTGTTAGTTGGTGTCGAGAATTGCTTACAACCTGTTTTAGTTACGAATTGTTTTCTTTTTATTTTTATTTATTTATTTATTTATTATTTATTTATTTATTTATTGTAAACAGATTTTAAATGCAAAATTTAGGTCCTGGAGAGTTAAATCAGATATCCTTGCATTGTGTACTTTTTAAACCCAAATAATATATGTTGAAAACACAAGATATGTTATTAAAGGGTTAACTGAAAGCCATAAACTGAAACAAAAGCTAAATGGATACTCTTAAAAATAAAAATTCAATATCTGAAAACTGAGAGTTTTTATCAGTGCAAAGGTTAATCAAATCAATAAAATAGAGTGTCATAATTTGTAAACCAACGCTTAAAATGTTTTAACAGTAATTGTTTAAAAGGATGTTTTCAAATTAATCCTACCTGGTATAAAACTGTTCGTGAGTCTTTGATTTGTATTTATAATTATCATTTTGCCTTTAAGTCGATATTTTTAATCAAGGTAATGAAGGTTTAATAAAATGGTACACGTTTAGACGGCTGACAATATTTATTTAACCCTAATATTATTCAGTTCATGTACATGTTGTACCTTATTACAAACAATCAATCTCTACTATCATATCTGGCTTTAAATGTTCATTTGTTAAACCGGTTGGATTTTAACGTTGAGGAGATTAAATGTAAACAATGCAATTTTATCTTCTGTAAATTAACCTAACATTCGTTAGGCGAATGGAAAGGTGTTCCGAAGTGATTTAAACTCTGATCTGAAGCTTCATCATCAATTTTAATCATGGCAGACAATCAATTAGGTCTTGCCATTTTTTTTAAAATCCATTTTCATCAGAGGACATGAATAAAATTTTCTGATTTAATTATTGATGCAGACATTTGCGTATAGCCACACTTATCCGATAAAATTGTTCACAATTTCGACAAAATCTTTTTGTGACATTTGATCTCGGCATTTTGAGATTGTACTTTATTTTATGATAAACTGATTGAATTGTCAAAATGAGTTTAGAAATCTTTTTATTTAAAACCAACTCTGAAGAGCACATTATGTATCCTTGTCTCAAATTTTTCATTGGAATATCCGTTATGGGAACAAGAATCTAACTTGGTATGTTTTATTATGAAGTGCCTATTTTAACAAAATACACGTTGGTGTATAATATACATGTATATATTATTCAACCAAAGTGCATTGTGTTAAAAT